>QJPP01000566.1:0-191197 GCA_003996215.1 Jaltomata sinuosa
TCTATTTTATTTGTCTTGTTCCCTTATTTGCTAGATAGTAGCCCATTACTAACTGTTCTGGGCTACGGGGATTGGTTCACCTACTGGGGGTTGTAGGTGCCATCATGACCGAGAAATTGGGTCGTGACAGAAGCCATATAGTATAGAAAATAAACAATTAATAATAACACATGAAAATAAGAGTTATGAATAGTGTATGTCATAATGACCTTTACTATTCATAAATAGTAAGTACTATTCATGAACACTTAATTTACTATTCATGAATATGACTCTTTTCCTACTTTACGACTTTTTACATATAAAAACAAAAGACTTTACTTTTACACTTTACATTTGTCTAATATATTGGCCGTTTATTTTGGCCGACACAACTAAACTTTATCTACATAACTTTACACCTATTACAATATCATAAAGTAGATGTTGACATAACTTGTTTGTCCATATCTTCTTTGTGGTATCTGCAAGCTGTCCTCCTTTTGTTAATCCATTTATTCAAGCTGAACATCTGGAATAACATTATCTTCTCCTTTGCATTTGGAGCATATATGATCTGGATATTTATGACCAATTAGCTTGCAATATCTGATTAATAGCTCTTCTGAGATGAACCCTTCTTTCAAGGCTCTAGTTGTTGGTTTTAGCTCTGGCTTTAATAAAGATAAAATTCATTTCTGGACTTCATCCATATCTGCTTGACGTAATTCCCTTGAATTAGCATAGATCATTAGGTGATCTCTGGAATAATAGCTCCAGATGGCATTACCTTGTAGATAATTTGTAGCTAATTCTTGGATAATAGTTGATATACCAATTATTCTCTTATTTGCATAAAAGTTTGGTATCTCAACTTTTAGTATCTCTGCCTGTTGCGATATGTCTTCCGGTATAATCATTTCCCTAGTTAGGCCTATTTTTACTACCTGAATTAGGGGTTTTATTTCATCATATAATATTTCTACTGGTGCAGTATAAAATTTTATAAAAAATAAATTTCCCTTTGTAATTCTTTTGTATGTAATGAAAGCTTTGTGGAGTTCTGGAATTCCACTTATCTCTTCGCCATCGTAGGTGTATACGGTGCTAAGTAGTCCATAGTTATAACAAGTCTTAACTAAGTTTGGATTTGTTTTTGGCTGTGATATCAGCCGGTTGTATCCTTGTAGCTTTTGTGTTAAATAGTCTTGTGTTTTTTCGGTGGTGGTGGTAGATCGGTATATCAACTATTATCCAAGAATTAGCTACAAATTATCTACATTTAGGTCTAATTCCTTTCCTTTTATTTGATCAAATATCTTATAATCAAATATTATTTTTTAATCCGTAGATTCTTCATCTAGATATTCTTCTTTGTTTATTATTTGTATCTCTTTTTCAGTCATTACTTATTTCACTTTCTTCTTCCTCTGATATTTCATATATACTATCGTCACTATCTAGTTCGTAGTCTATGTATTCTTAAAGGCATCCCTTTCTCTCATCCCTTTCTCTCTACTTCTCTCTCTCTTACTTATAATTTCTCAATTCCGCAAGTTTGGTATTACTTCTCTCTGTCTTACTTATAATTTCTTACTTATAATTTCTCTGTCCCTTTCTCTCTCTCTTATGACCAAGAATAATCCAGTTTATAGTAAGCTTATATAAAAAATATCCTATCATAAAATATGATTAGAGGGAATAATTGAGAAAAAAACATCATAAAAATGACTAGTTTACATGAAGAAGCGATAAATAATTATAAAACATTAGTTTTATATGCACTAAAAGACATAAGGATAGTAGAATTAAAAAGAATTATATGAGAAAAAATATTTAATAGAAAATCACAATGGTACGGGATAGATCTAGAAAATTTAAATATAGATGACGATTGGGAAATATATTCAGATCTAGAAATAGTATATTCAGATTAATGATTAATTACGAATATTTACAATATTGGTACGAAACTAAGGTAGACATAATCCTACTAGGAAACTTGATAAAAGAAAATATAGAAATGTATCAAAGAACACAAAATATAGAATATTTAGAATATATTCTAGAAAATATAAAAGAAATAATCAGGTTAATTCCCCTAAGGGAAGATTATTATAAAAAAATATAAAATAAAAAAAAAATGGATGATTTAAAACATATTAAAAAGAGGATAGGAAAAATAAAAAGGAAATTAAAAAATTTATATCCAGAATATAAACAACTTAGTATTACAAGAACTGATAACAACAGGCTAAATAAGTTAATAGATACTATATCTAAAATGGAATACAAATATATAAAATACTTAAAGAAACAAAGACTAATTCCTTTAAAAAATGAATATTATAATAAAACATTTAATGAATAAATACGAGGAAGAACTAACAGAAATGATTAAACAAATAAGACAAGAAATAACACACAGGGAACAAAGACTTAGTGAAAACATATTTGCAGGAGTATGCCATAAATCAATATTAGCACAAAGAAAGGAAATATTCTATCTATACATAGAATTACAAAAACTGACATATAAATTACAAAACAAATTATAAATGAATAAGGAAGAATATGTGATAGAAGAAAAAACATTCGAAAATCTAGAAGGAATAAAAATAAAAATAGTACTTTCTAATCTAGGAAGAAGATATAAGAAAATAGGAGAAACTTTAAACCTAATGCTAGAAAAAGAATCAGCCAAATTAGAAGATAACTTAGCAGCTATGGTAAGAGTAATGAAAGAAAACGAAGAGATAGACAGAAAGAATGAAATAAATAAAATAAGACAAGAAACAAAAATAGAAGAACAGAAAATAGAAAGTATTAAAAATACAAAAATATTAGAATTAGAAAAAGAACTAGCAATGTTAAAAGAAATATATGAAAAAAGACAAAAAGAAAAAGAAGAAAAAGAACAACAAGAAAAATTACAAAATGAAATAAGATCATTTAAAGAAAAATTACAACTAAAAGAAGATAACAAAGAGCATAATTTACCAGAATTAAGAATAGATGAAATAAATGAAACTAATGAAGAACAAAATTCGGAAACAAGTGAAACATATACAGAATTATTAAAAGATATAGAAAATGGTGAAAACATAGAAATAAACATGAGTAAAGTAGAAAAAAACCAAGTTCATCAAGAGAAAGAGACCCTAAACCAGGTCCAAAATACTATACAAGGAGTTATGAAAACTCAGATAGACAGGATAAAATATGGAAGAAACGATATAATGAGAAATGGACACCAACTCCACCAATAGAACAATATAATTTCTTAGATCTAGATTGTGTGACAGACACAAATAAAGTTATCCAATTATGGATGGGATATATAACAAAACAATTAATAGACAACAAAATACAAATGACAGAAGCAACATGATATATAGAAAGAACATTAATATGAACAGTAAAACTATGGTTATTAAATTTAACAGAAGAAAGTATAAAAACATTAAGAAATAATAAAAACATAAATGGCGAAGCTGCAACAACATCGATAGAAATACTACAAAAATATGAAACAATAATAAGAAATGAATTTAGTAGTATGATGACAGAATATGAAGAACAAAATAAAGAAAAAGTCATAAATAGAAATTTAATGATAAAATTAGAAATATGCAACATGTGTTATATAGACGAGTATACATGTGCATTTAAAGAATATTATTATAAAGGATCATATAATACAGAAGAAAGTAGAGAAATCAGACAGTTATATTTTACAAAATTACCTGAACTATTTAGTTCAAAAATAATAAAAAATTGGAAAGAAGCAGGACTGACAGATACATTAGGAGCTAGAATAAAATATTTACATCACTGGTATTCTAATACTTGTGAAGAATATAGAGAAAAACTACAAATAGAGAAAACACTAATAAAAAATCTAGTATGTTGTAACAATAAAGTAGCACCTAAATTTGGGTGTAAAGATGAAATTAATTATTATAAAAATCCATACTCTAAAAATAAGAGATATAAAAAATATAAATCTAAGTATAGATATATAAACCCAAAGAGAAAATATTTTGTAAAAAACTATAAAACAAAAAGACCATATAGACCAAAGCGAAAATTAACAGAATGTACATGCTATAACTGCGGAAAACTAGGACATATAGCTAAAAATTGTAGATTACCAAGAAATCCACAGAAAAAACAAATATCAGAAATAATATTAGAAGAAAACGAAAAATATACGCAAACAGAATACATAGACTATGAACTAGATAGCGACGATAGTATATATGAAATATCAGAAGAAGAAGAAGAAAGTGAAATAAGTAATGACTAAAAAAGAGATACAAATAATAAAAAAAGAAGAATATCTAGATGAAGAG
This sequence comes from Jaltomata sinuosa, assembly GCA_003996215.1. Taxonomy (NCBI): domain Eukaryota; kingdom Viridiplantae; phylum Streptophyta; class Magnoliopsida; order Solanales; family Solanaceae; genus Jaltomata; species Jaltomata sinuosa. The sequence continues at coordinate 4,335 of QJPP01000566.1, forward strand.
TCTACGGATCAAAAAATAATATTTGATTATAAGATATTTGATCAAATAAAAGGAAAGGAATTAGACCTAAATATAGATAAAATATTTAGTATACCAGTTATAAGAAACTTATTCAAAAGACAGAAAGAAGAATACTACGTAGTAAGCCAGAAAGAACATGTAATAGATTGCAAATATATACAAGGAAAAGCTAAAATCCCCTTGATAAGCAGGAGGATCATAAATAAAGAAATACAAAATCTAAAAGTAAGAGATCCAATAAAATACGTACATCTAGGAGGAACAGAAATATTAATAAAAGCTTGTTTTAGAGAAGGAATAGATACACCAATAGAAATATATTTAGCAGACGATAGGATAATAGAACCTATAGAAAAAAACATAATAAGTGCAGTTAAAGGAAATTTAATATATCAAAAGTTTAAATTTATAATAAGTGCTAACTATTCAGTAGCAGTATCAGATAAAAATATAGATAAATCTTTAGTATTATATTGGAAAATGTCAGGAATAGAACTAGCCCCAGGCAGTAAGATATTTACAGCAAGATGTAAAAACTTGTATGTATTAACTACTAAACATAAAATAACAGCAAAAAATAAAATAAATAGGATAAAAATAGAAAACCCCTTTGAAAAGATAGTTACTCTAATAGACAAAAATGAATATAGTTACAAAGAAATAGATTTTGACGAAGATTTAGAAATAGTAAAAGAAAGATTAAGTACATCTAAAAGAATAAACTATGAACCGAGATTAAGCATATCAGGTAGAAAATATGAAAGCACAAGTATAAATTACGAAGCAGAAATACAAGAATCATCTACAAGACTAATAAAACATCAAAAAGAGGAACTAAAACAATACTATATAACAGGAATAATAAATGAACAAAGATGTTTAATATTAATAGATATAGGACAAGAAGAAAATAACATAACAAAAGAATTAGTTATGGGAGATAAGATAAAAGTAAAAAACCAGTCATGTCCAGACCTACCAAAAACATTAGTAAATACTAAAGAAATAGTAAAAAAGGAAATAATTATAGGAGGAATACCAATAAAAATAAAATTTGAAATACACCAAGAAAAAAATATAATATTAGGAATAAAATGGTTAGAAAAAATGAAGCCATATAGTATAGAAAATAAACAATTAATAATAACACATGAAAATAAGAGAATAATAATAAAAAGAGTTTAAAAATGTATGAAATGAAGATATATATACTAGCAAAAATAATAGTGGAAGGATATAATAATAGATATTATACACCAATGATAGACACAAGAGCAGAAGCTGATATATTTAAATATAATTGCTTACCAGAAGAAAAATGGGAGAAGCTAAAAACACCTATAGTAGTGACAGGATTTAATAATGAAGGAAGTATGATCACACATAAAGCAAAAAATATAAAAATACAAATATGGGATAAAATACTAACAATAGAAGAAGTATATAATTACGAACTAACAACAAAAGATATGTTATTAGGAATGCCCTTTTTAGAAAACCTATATCCACATACAATAACAAAAACACATTGGTGGTTCACAACACCATGTAACAACAAAGTAGGAGCAAAAAGAGTTAGTAACAAAAATAGGAAGACAACAGAATGGATAAAAGGAAGTGAAAAAATAAACCAAAAATTAGAAAACATAAATCAGTTAGATCATAAAATAGAATTAATCATATTTTCAATAAACAAAATAAAGACAATACAAGATAAATTAGAAACACTGTATAGTGAAGAGAGGAATTGAGAAATTATAAGAGAGAGAGAAAGATATAGAGAGAAAGGGATGAGAGAAAGGGATGCCTTTATTTATGTTTATCAGACCTCTATATATAGAAGTCGGAAACCCTTTACAGACGACTTTTACTGTTTATGAATAGTGTATGTCATAATGACCTTTACTATTCATAAATAGTAAGTACTATTCATGAACAGTTAATTTATTATTCATGAATATGACTCTTTTCCTACTTTACAACTTTTTACATATAAAAATAAAAGACTTTACTTTTACACTTTACATTTGTCTAATATATTGGCCGTTTATTTTGGCCGACACAACTAAACTTTATCTACATAACTTTACACCTATTACAATATCATAAAGTAGATGTTGACATAACTTGTTTGTCCATATCTTCTTTGTGGTATCTGCAAGTTGTCCTCCTTTTGTTAATCCATTTATTCAAGCTGAACATCTGGAATAACGTTATCTTCTCCTTTGCATTTGGAGCATATATGATCTGGATATTTATGACCAATTAGCTTGCATATACTGTAAAAGCTGTTAATTTTTTAGATTCATCTTCTAGTTTTAGGTGGTAAAATCCTGATTTACAGTCAAATTTACTAAAATAATTATATCCTTGTATTTGTCTTATTTTTAATATTTTATTTGGTATTGGGTAGTTATATGTTTTGGTTTTTGCATTTAAATTTCTATAGTCTATGACCATCCTAGTTTTTCCTCTTTTTTGTTCACTATGTTTATTTACTATGAATGCTGGGCTAGAATGTTTGCTATTACTTTCTTGTATATAGGTTTTTTCTAGTAATTCATTAATATGCATTTTAAATTCTTCTAAATCATTGAAATTATATCTTAAAGGTTTTTGGATTATAATACTATTTTCCTCTATTAGTTCTATTTTAACTTTTGTTTTGTGGTTTTCCCATCCTTTTAATGGTTCTTCACTATACAGTGTTTCTAATTTATCTTGTATTGTTTTATTTTGTTTATTGAAAATATGATTAATTCTATTTTATGATCTAACTGATTTATGTTTTCTAATTTTTGGTTTATTTTTTCACTTCCTTTTATCCATTCTGTTGTCTTCCTATTTTTGTTACTAACTCTTTTTGCTCCTACTTTGTTGTTACATGGTGTTGTGAACCACCAATGTTTTTTTGTTATTGTATGTGGATATAGGTTTTCTAAAAAGGGCATTCCTAATAACATATCTTTTGTTGTTAGTTCGTAATTATATACTTCTTCTATTGTTAGTATTTTATCCCATATTTGTATTTTTATATTTTTTGCTTTATGTGTGATCATACTTCCTTCATTATTAAATTCTGTCACTACTATAGGTGTTTTTAGCTTCTCCCATTTCTTCTGGTAAGCAATTATATTTAAATATATTAGCTTCTGCTCCTGTGTCTATCATTGGTGTATAATATCTATTCTACTATGTATGTAAATTGTTTATTTTCATCTGGAAAGTCTAGTTTTGGTAATTGTTCACACATATTTTTAATTTTCCTTATATGGGTTTTATCTGTGTCATCAAAATGGTATTCTACATCCTTCTTTAATTTTTTCTGTAATGGTTTTAGATTTTCTGCTAGCTTAGGTATATATTCTAGTACTTGGTTAACTAATCCTAAAAAGGATTGTAGTTTCTTTTTTGTATCGAGCATTTCGTCTAGTCCAATTATTTTTTGTACTATATGTGTTTGCATTTTTATCCCGTTTTTATCTATTTGTATTCCTAGGAATTCTATTTGGTTTTTCATTATTTCTGCTTTCTCTTTGCTCAAACTAATTTCTGAAATTTCTATAATATGTATAAATTTTTCTAATAATCTTATATGTTCTTCTTGTGTTCTGGAGTATAGTAGTATATCGTCTATATAGACTATACAATTTTCTAGCTGGCTAAAATAGTTATCCATAAAGTGTTGGTATCTACCTGGTGCATTTTTATATCCAAATGGTAATACATTCCATTCATAGAATCCTTGTGGTACTGTAAAAACTGTTAATTTTTTAGATTCATTCTTCTAGTTTTAGGTGGTAAAATCCTGATTTACAGTCAAATTTACTAAATTAATTATATCCTTATATTTGTCTTATTTTTAATATTTTATTTGGTATTGGGTAGTTATATGTTTTGGTTTTTGCATTTAAATTTCTATAGTCTATGACCATCCTAGTTTTTCCTCTTTTTTGTTCACTATGTTTATTTACTATGAATGCTGGGCTAGAATGTTTGCTATTACTTTCTTGTATATAGGTTTTTTCTAGTAATTCATTAATATGCATTTTAAATTCTTCTAAATCATTGAAATTATATCTTAAAGGTTTTTGGGTTATAATACTATTTTCCTCTATTAGTTCTATTTTAACTTTTGTTCTGTGGTTTTCCCATCCTTTTAATGGTTCTTCACTATACAGTGTTTCTAATTTATCTTGTATTGTCTTTATTTTGTTTATTGAAAATATGATTAATTCTATTTTATGATCTAACTGATTTATGTTTTCTAATTTTTGGTTTATTTTTTCACTTCCTTTTATCCATTCTGTTGTCTTCCTATTTTTGTTACTAACTCTTTTTGCTCCTACTTTGTTGTTACATGGTGTTGTGAACCACCAATGTGTTTTTGTTATTGTATGTGGATATAGGTTTTCTAAAAAGGGCATTCCTAATAACATATCTTTTGTTGTTAGTTCGTAATTATATACTTCTTCTATTGTTAGTATTTTATCCCATATTTGTATTTTTATATTTTTTGCTTTATGTGTGATCATACTTTCCTTCATTATTAAATCCTGTCACTACTATAGGTGTTTTTAGCTTCTCCCATTTTTCTTCTGGTAAGCAATTATATTTAAATATATTAGCTTTGCTCCTGTGTCTATCATTGGTGTATAATATCTATTATTATATCCTTCCACTATTATTTTTGCTAGTATATATATCTTCATTTCATACTTTTTTAAACTCTTTTTATTATTATTCTCTTATTTTCATGTGTTATTATTAATTGTTTATTTTCTATACTATATGGTTATTAAATTTAACAGAAGAAAGTATAAAAACATTAAGAAATAATAAAAACATAAATGGCGAAGCAGCAACAACATCAATAGAGATACTACAAAAATATGAAACAGCAATAAGGAATGAATTTAGTAGTATGATGACAGAATATGAAGAACAAAATAGAGAAAAAGTCATAAATAGAAATTTAATGATAAAATTAGAAATATGCAACATGTGTTATATAGACGAGTATACATGTGCATTCAAAGAATATTATTATAAAGGATCATATAATACAGAAGAAAGTAGAGAAATCAGACAATTATATTTTACAAAATTACCTGAACCATTTAGTTCAAAAATAATAAAAAATTGGAAAGAAGCAGGACTGACAAATACATTAGGAGCTAGAATAAAATATTTACATCACTGGTATTCTAATACTTGTGAAGAATATAGAGAAAAACTACAAATAGAGAAAACTCTAATAAAAAATCTAGTATGTTGTAACAACAAAGTAGCACCTAAATTCGGGTGTAAAGATGAAATTAATTATTATAAAAATCCATACTCTAAAAATAAGAGATATAAAAAATATAAATCTAAGTATAGAAATATAAACCCAAAGAGAAAATATTATGTAAAAAACTATAAAACAAAAAGACCGTATAGACCAAAGCGAAAATTAACAGAATGTACATGCTATAACTGCGGAAAACTAGGACATATAGCTAAAAATTGTAGATTACCAAGAAATCCACAGAAAAAACAAATATCAGAAATAATATTAGAAGAAAATGAAAAATATACGCAAATAGAATACATAGACTATGAACTAGATAGCGACGATAGTATATATGAAATATCAGAAGAAGAAGAAGAAAGTGAAATAAGTAATGACTGAAAAAGAGATACAAATAATAAAAAAAGAAGAATATCTAGATGAAGAGTTTACGGATCAAAAAATAATATTTGATTATAAGATATTTGATCAAATAAAAGGAAAGGAATTAGACCTAAATGTAGATAAAATATTTAGTATACCAGTTATAAGAAACTTATTCAAAAGACAGAAAGAAGAATACTACGTAGTAAGCCAGAAAGAACATGTAATAGATTGCAAATATATACAAGGAAAAGCTAAAATCCTCTTGATAAGCAGCATGATCATAAATAAAGAAATACAAAATCTAAAAGTAAGAGATCATAAATATGATAGATAAAGTACTGTGAGGAGTTAACAAAAATAATTTCTTGGGGTTGTTTATTTTTTTTATTTACTTCTTCGTCAAATATATTATTACTTATATTCGAAGATTATATAATTTTTTATTTAAAAGTATTCATAAAGTACTCGCAGATTTGATATTTTTAGGTTTTATGAAAAATGTTTTTATTATTATATATGTTTAACAACTTTCCTTGTTAAGTCTCTCTGACTTTTGATATTGATCATGCTGTTAATGAAACTGATTATTTGACAATTACATATCATTGTATAGATGATAAATTTATAATGCAAAAATGAATTATTTTTTTAACATATGATAAAGATCAATGTGATATAGCTAAATTTATATGTGATACTATTGATGAAGTTGTGCAAGAATATAATCTTACACAAAAAGTATTGTATATGACTTTTGATAATGCTTCTATTAATATTGCTACTATTATACTATTAAATTTGAATTTGCAGTAACTACTTGATGACATGTTTCATATTATATGTGCATGTCATATCTATAATTTAATTATTAAAAGTAACCTTGATATATTTAGACCTGCGATTACTCTAATTAGAAGAGCGATTGGTGTTATTCAAGAAAGTAATATAGCATCTAAAATTAAAAAAATTAAGATTACATGGTCTTTCCCCAAGATACATGCATGAAGAAATTATTACTAGATGCAATTACACATATATATTCTTGAAATATTGTTATAAATATAAAATGCCTATAACTAAAGTTGTTATTGTTCATTGTACTAATTTAAGTTATTTTCTAACTATTGACACAGAGAAAATTATTGATGAAGTTGTGCAATTCTTACGAAAATTTTATGTTGCTATTATTTAATTTTCTGGAGCTTACTATTCTACCATTGTTAATATTTTAGCTCATGTAGTTGAATATTTTTATTTATAACTCTATCAATTGAAGATGAAAGATAGACATAAAAAAGTTGTTGCAATTATGATGAAAAAATTCAAAAAAATATTACTACACTATCCCTCTTATTTATTTAATTGATGTTGTTTTAAATCCTTCTATTAAGATGAATGATACTCAAAATTTAATTAGAAGTTTGTTCACATACATTAAAATTAAATCAACTGAAACTCCATCTGTCATGACTTGTATGTCTACTCTAGACTAACATCAAAGAAAATTAAACATTTATTATGCAAATTTAGTTGACACATCTACTACACAGTATGCACCTAATATAAATATTTCTTCTACTTTTGATTTTACATCTTCTTAATATGATGACGATGATAATCTTGCTAATTAATCTATCTGGGATACTTTTAGTTTTCCTCAAACTCCTAGCAGGAACATTGACGAGCTTCAATTTTACTTGCAGAAGGCAATCGAGTTAAAGAAGAATTTTTATTCATTGGTATGATGGAGGGACAAGACAAAACAATTTATAATTATTGCAGCAATGGCTCAAGGCGTATTAAATGTGCTAGTTTCAATCGCCACATTAGAAAGAACATTTTTTCAAGTAAGACACAATTAGGCGACACCCGACACTCATTAAGTAGCAACACTTTAAAAGTTCTAGTATGTTTTAAAGATTGAATTAGGTCGAAGTGAAAAAATCAAGGATATGAAGATAAAGATAATTGAAAAGACAAAAAAATTAGAGATATAATACCAAGTAGAAGTCTATGTGATACTGCAATCGGACCAACACCACTTGTTGACATTGAAGAAATTACAAGAATGGTGCAAACTATGTGAAAAATAAATTTGCAAGTTAACTACTTAGAGCCTAAGGTCTAATCAAGAAGAACCCTTTCTAGAATATGGTTGTGTAGATTAAGTGCCTAATTAAGCAGAACCTTTTCTAAAAAGTGATTGTGTAGATTAAGACATTAGGTGTTCTTCTTGTATTTATAATTTGTATTATTTTGTTCGCAAGTTTAATTTTATATTAAATAAACTTAAAGACTTTAACCTAAAATTTTATTAAATATTGTCTTACTCTCTTGCTTAATAATTCATAAATTAGTAGTACACTACTACACTTTTAATTATTATTTAATTTAATAAAAATTAAAAATATAATTACAAAAAGAATGATTATTAAATATTAATTATTAAATAAAAAATATATCTAATAAAATATATATTTATTTATTTTAGTTTTGAGGACTAAAAAGTATGTAGTTGTTTAAGTTTGTATTTTATTTATAATTAAAATAAATATTTTTTAATATTTTTAAAAAAATATTATTATTTTATTTAAATCCAATCTGGTCCGATTTGGTTAGGCTCGGTTATGGACGTATCACTTGAAACCCATGTAAATACACGAATAAAACACCAAGCAGGGCAAACCACCATTCAAGTGAGAGATACTGACCTGGAATCTCATCTAATTCAAAACTGTGGCCTCGGGCCTATGATTTCACAAAATAACGAAAATAAAAGCTAAAATGGAGCAATAACCATAACTATCAGCAACATTCTATTCTACCACAAAAATCTCCTCAATTCTATAATAAGGATTCTATCCTAATCACCTTAAGACTAAAGCAATCTAAACTAAGGCTTAAGACGAAGATACTAGTCTAAGATCCCAAAAATGGTCAATTTGTAAGCAAGGATCATTTAAGCCTAATTCTATCCTACAATCATCCCTAACTATCATAGAACTTATAAAATATAGAATCTAACTGAGCTAAGTCTAAAAGAAGTAAACTATAACCTACCTCGAGGTTGAACTGCAAACACGAACCATCACTCGTGTGTCGTCTCCTTCCAAAGAGCCTCAGATTTTTGCCACACTATCACAAATATATTCTACGCATCAAGACGAGACCAACGACATTCATATTGACAATTGCAATTTTGGGCCAAAAATCGAGTCAAAAATCAACCCTTGGGGCCCGTTAACGAAAATAAAAATAAAATTTACAGCTATGCTTCTAATAGGGTTCTAAACCCATGCTCGGAATTTAGGCGCAAATGAGACACATCTCGGGGCCCAAAATAGCCCCGAATCATACTTTGGTCAAGAGGAATATTTCAAGAATTAAGCATCGAATTCTATGGAATTTGGGATAGATATGCACGAATTCTACAAGAATTTATGAGGAAATGTACTAGGGACTTACCTGGAACTATAATGGGTGAAGAACTCTCAAGGACCAACTCCCAAGCTCAATAGAAATGAAATTTTTGTTATCAATGGAGAAGAAAATAAAGTTGGAAATATTTATAACTGCCAGGGGTCCTCCATCGTGAATGTGGGACCCCTATCGTGAATGCAATGCAGCACCAGGGGACCCATCACAATCGCGATGCTACCCTCACAAACATGATGAATGGACCTAAACTATGCCCACCAACTTTTTCATCACGAATGCGATGGCCAACTCGTGAACACGATGGTCAATTTCCTTGACCTCCACAATTGCGAGGCCCTCATTGCGAACACGATGAAGGGCATGAAGCTGCACCAGTAACAGTCAAAACCAACAAAAATAAAAAGTCTAAAATTCTCTAGATGGACCCTCGAGGTTCATTAAGAATCTCGTGAATACAAACCAAGCATGCTACCCAATTATAAATAGAATTTCGGACTCCACAAAATCATCGAAAAGAACAAAGGCGGTCTTCTTGATGAAACGTTGACCAAAGTCAACACTTTGTTAGTTTTGACTAAAAATCACCCAAGTGCCCAGAATGTGTCAGAAAGCGTCAAGACCAAACCCAAAGGTCCTACTAGCCTAAAGCCCACATTTCGAAGCTAACAGCACTGGCAGAATTTCCATCTGAGCTTGTTTACTTTGAATATTGACTAAAGTCAAATATTTCAACTTTAAGAGTTCCAAAATAGGGAAACTTTTTTAAAACTCAACCGAACATATTGAAAAGCATTCCACCTATCTCAGCAAGTTAAACAAATCACGAAGAAGCTACGGAAAGGGTCAAAATAGTAAAAAGACACAAAAATGAGAAAATGGCCACGAGGGTCATTACACATGGTGACTTATATGATTTTCTTTCCATACGTGGTTTAGTTGATTTGGAGTGATTGTTTATTGCATGAACTACAATTTGTGGTCCTGAATGGTGGTATAGAGTGGTGTCCTAACATAATATTACAAACATGTATAATAAGAAGGATGAGCCTTCACCCCTAAAAATAGAGGTTAAGGGTCCTTGTATGAATAAGGTGGTCAATGAAACTGAGATGAACGAAGGTGAATTTAATTTGAGTTGAGACTTGATGTAGTACTTGTATTCTTTGAATCGAATAACTTGTTGATTGGTCTTCGGACATACTTGAAATTAATATTGTGATCTTGTTGATGCTTGAATGGATAAGCTATTGCATATTGAATTTTATTAAAGTATGTTGTGATAGTGAAGTTACTTGTGATTTAGTGCACTGTGTGATATCCTGAGAAATAGGGACTTTAGAGCCATAGCTTGATAATGGTTGAGGGATCGGGTACCATACCAGTATAAATATTGATATTGTAATATGATGAGGGATCGGATACCACGTTGGTATGGATATTGATATTGTGTTATGATGATGGATTGGGTACCATATCGGTACAAATATTGAGTTGATGTTACTATCTAGATCGATTACCACACTGGTATGGTACATGGACCCTGGTGCATCCCCTACAGGTCATGACTAGTTAGTCCTTTAGCATGTGTGTACAATTTAGTGTTAAGTGAGTTTTGATATGGCTACCTTGAGACGTATGAGATACAGAGACCATAGGTCTGAGAGGTTGTAGGGACATGATTCTATGTTGTGATTGTGACTACATTTAACTGCAGAGTGCGTATGGTTGAATATTCTTGTGTTGGTGACTTCTATGTCCTTAACTGTTGATATCAGATATGTCTGTAAATGAATTTTGTTTTTCTGAATGTGGTAGTTGATATTGGATTATCTGGATTACTAGTCCTTGTGATCGTTTGGTTACTTGAGTCGTGTGGATAAGTCCTAACTAGTTTCTTGAGTCCTTGCTTGATGTCTTATTTTGAAGAACTCAGTTAGGTGAACCATTGCGTCTTGTTGCTAGGTGAACTTAAAACGTGGGTAAAATCCTGTAACTAATGTAATTGATTAAATACTAATGAATAATCAATGTTACATGCGAATCAGGATGATAAAAGGTGGTAGTCTTATTTAATATCGAGTATAGAATTTTTCTTGTGGTTGTCGAACCTACTAGAAGGGGAGTCAATGGGTAGAAATGATGGCTAGGTTATAATTGAATTAAAGGTGACAGTAATGAATCGTGTAACTATTGAGAATCTGCATTACAATGCTTGATGTTATCATGTGGAATGTTGTTAGAGATTGTTTGTTATTTCGTTGATCTCTATATGTGTATTGCATGATGTAATCTTAGTCGGCCAATGGTTATTGTGTCGGGGTTGATTCGTGATGTTTAGAAATTGAAATGTGTTGTGAAATGAGGGGTTTTGGGTGAGTTGGTGATGTTCTGGAAATTATAGACCTCTGTGGTGAGATGGGGTCTCGTCATTACGAGCAGTCATAGTAAAAAAAATTTTGCCATAGCGGTTATGGGACTGCCATAGCGAGCCAGGTCCTGCCACAACACATTTCCATAGCGAGGCTCGGCCCACCGTGATGACTGACGGGGCAAATTTCTTAAATTCAAGTTAGTTTTTCAGAGTTATTTCTCACAAACTCTAAATTACATTCTAGATCTCCAATAGGAAATTTTCCCAAGAATTAGGGCATTTTCATTCGTTCAAGGTAGTTACTTTGTCAACCTCTTCATTTATCAATAATTAATCCTTGTGAGGTTATTATATTGAAGATTAATGGTGAAATTGTGGGTTTAGAGCTTTGAAAGTATGAAAAGTGGGGAAAACTCTATTGGTAGGTGTAATTTAACCTAGAATTGCTCCAAGGATGTTCTTCTATGATTCTTAGCATGAAAGTGGTAGTTCTAAATATGATTAGGACTAAAGAGGAACCTTGGGTTCCATAAAGATGTAATCTTTAGCATAAAAATGGCTTAGACAGGGAAAATTGATTAGAAACCTCTTGAATAATGATTATGTGAATATTGTGGAATTAGTTGACGATTAATTCCCAAGACCTAAAATGAAGAGTAAATGATTAATTACTCTTATATTGTTCTTTATAGACTTTGAATGCTCTCAAACATTGAGGAAGGGCAAGGCTATTGCTAAGTATCTTTTGGTTGGTAATTCGACAGTAGATGTAGGTTACGGTTTAAATTATAGTTGAGACTTATTTTAGTGCATTTATGTAGTTAAGTTATATGACTTGTGATTGGCCTTCGAACATGTTTGAATGATGATTGCTTTCATGTTGTGCTTGAGTAAATAAGCAGCGTATATGTGAAACTAAGTAAAGCACTAAAATGATTAAGTGTATGTGTAATTAGTGCAATGTAATGTATCTTGACAGGTGAGAGGTAGACTTGGAACCATTGGTTCATTATTGTTATTGTTAATTGGAGCGAGTACCACGAGTCAGTATGGTACATGGACCCTAATGCAACCCCTGCAGGTCATGGCTAGTTGGGCAGAAATAAGACCCTTTTGCATGTGTATACACCCTTTTTATATTGATTTATCCTCTTGTCAGATACTATAAGATGGAACGTGAACTAAGGTGAAACTAATGGTGTTAAGTGAAATGTAAAGGTTAGTTGAACATAGCTTCAGGTGATATGACTAATGAAAGTGTTATTCTTATTTCGTTGTGGTAATACTCGGTGACTTATGTGAACTTGATATGAATGTTGATGACTTGACTTGAAATGATTATTGATTGACTGGAATACATGCAAAGTGTTGAAGTGACTTTTAGTTGTTATTTGATTTGACTGTATATTTGTTCCAAACTGAGTTGGTCTATGATACCTACCAGTACATAGTGGTTTTGTACTGATACTACCTTGTACTCTTCTTTTGTTACATGAAAATCATGTTCTAGGGGCTCATATGCAACCTCCTCTAGACTAGGCAGTCGATGTTACGATTCAAGGGTGAGCACTACTTTTCAGGCTGTCATGGATCCTCCTTGAGTCATTGTCCTTCTTCCGAATGATGGAACTCTTTTATTATTTTAGTTTATTTTTGGATATCTTAGACTTGGTTATGTTTAGATTTCTTGCATGATAACTTTCAGTTCTTGGGGAATGTAATAGGAGTTGGATACTTTTTACTTATATTTAATTAGTTTCAACTATCTTCATTTAGTTAAAATTGGTTCTTCTTATATTTATGTTTAAAATTTGCTAATTATAAGGTTAAGGTTTGGGTAGCTGGTTCTCCCACTATAGGGTAGTGTGGGTGCTACTCAAGGCTATTAGGGTCGTGACAACATTGGTATCATAGCCCTAAGTTCATTGATCTTGTTGTACAAGACGTGTCTAGTAGAGTCTTGCAGAATGGTATGGAGACGTCTGTACTTCTCATCGGGAGGCTACAGGACTTTAGGAAACCTCAAATTCTTTTTTCCTTTGTGCTATTACTTGATTCTAATTAATATCTGTCGATCCAAATTGGTATCTGACTCTTTCACTCTTATTCTCACATATGATGAGAACATGTGCTTCAAAGGCAAGAGCAGCGGCACCGAAACCAACTATTGAAGTTGTGGTTCACAGTAGAGGCAGGGTAAGAGAAAGAGTTAAGGGAAGGAGTAGCGCACCCACTAGGGGTGGAGCTCTAGCCGCAATATCAGCTTGGGAAAGGTCAGCATCTCCTCCCTATATGAGGATCTTCCCCAGGTTGTAGATGATGAATCAGTTCAGGTTCAAAATGAGGAGGCAACACCAGTTCAGGGAAGTGCACTGCCAATGCAGTTGTCTACCGACATAATCTAGAAGGTTCTGTGTTTTTTGAGTGGATTGTCCGGTAATGGGACTACTCCTGCAGTGCCCACCATATATCATCCAGTGACTCAGCATGTTGCAATGACCCTCTAGGTCATTTTCTTGATTTTTGTGCTTTTTCTGTGTTTCAAGCTTTCCCACAGCGGCTACAAGTTATTTATGACTTGTCGGGACTGAAAATTTGGTTTCCAGGCAATTCGTTTGTGTTTTAAGCTCATTTTCTTGTTTTGCAACTCTTAAGGCTGGTAGAGTTTACTTTGGTCAACATTCGGAGAAGACGACCTCAAATTGAAATTTTGTCAGTGTTGTTAGCTCTGAAACATTATCTCTGGGCTAGAGGAACTTTTGGTTCAGGTCCTGATGCTTCCAAACACATTTTGGGCTATTGTGTTCCATTTTGATAAAAGTTAGATTTTGGGCATGGGGCCCACTTTTCATTAAAATGATTTCCGTTGGGATTTTTGTTAGTTTTGTTGAGTCTGGAATGCTATTTTTAATAGAGTAGCATAGTTCGTTTGCGTTTACAGGACCCCGAATGAATCCCGAGGGTCCATCAGGTAATTTTTAAGTTGCCAACATATGTTGTTGTTGGCTGGTTGCTATTGAAGTAGTAGCCAACCCTTCGCCTATGCGGAGGGTGGCTGCATGTGCGAAGAAGGGGCTGTGGTCTTCCCTCCCTGTGCCCTTTGCCTACGCGGGGCTTTGGTTGCGTACGTGATGCCCACGTGCGCGGTGGCCAGCCCGTATGAATGCTAAAGAGGCGCATGGGCCTGCCTCTGCCTGTCTTATGCATATGTGTGCACCTGGTCGCATGCGCGGTGGCCTGGCCGCGTGCGCACAGGCTTGTCCTGGCAACTTTATATACTTCAAACTTCATTTTCTCGTCAAAACATCCAAAAATTCTCCATTATTAAAGAGCTTGAGAGCTAGTTTGAAGCTTCCACTCCCTCCTAACAATTCTGGTAAGTCCATCCTTATGCCCTATTTCTTTTTCTTCATTTAATTCATGTCATTTCCGTTAAAAATTCCAATTAATCCCTTGTTTTAATTCTTGATCAAAGTGGACTTCGGTGCTATTTTGGGCCCTGAAACGAGTCACATTCATGCTCAAATTTTGGGCATGGGTTTATAAACCTGCTACGAGCATAATTGTGAAATTTGTTTTCCATTTCATTGTGCGAGCCCCGGGGGTCATTTTCCAACCCAATTTTTGGCCCAATTTTTTGCATAGCAATATGGGTGTCATTCTTATCGTTTTGAAACCTGAATTATGTTATTTATAGTGTGGAAGTATTTTGAGGCTATTCTGATGGGGAAGGCACATAAATGATGGTTCGTGCTTGCAGTTTGGCCCCGAGCTAGGTTACAGTTTACTTATTTTATACTTTTCTTATTTAGATTTTATATGTTATGAGTTGAATGAGTGTTAGGCTATGTTTAGGTTAGAATTAGGCTTAAATCCAATTTTTTGCTTTTTTTGGCCATCTTCGGGACTGTAGAATAGTACTACCATGTTTATCCTTAGTATAGGAGCTTGTAGAATTGTCGTGGCTAGCCTAGAATCCTTAGAATGATTTAGGGAGGTTTTAGATGTAGAGTAGGTGCTTTAACTTTTTTTTGGCTTTATTTCCATTTTTGCCCTTTTATTGCCCATATTTGTGTATCTGTGGGCCCGAGGCCATAGCGTGGATTGAACAGAGTTCTAAGCCAGTTATCTTATTTTGAGGGTGTTTTACCCTGGTTGATTTGGTATTCTCTGAATTTGGCATCATACCTCGTATTTCATAGCATGGTAAATGGTTTGGAAATGATGGGAATATGAGATTTTTGGTTCAAACATGAGATTTTTACTTAACCACTGGTTTTCAAAAGAAAGGAAAGTACCACTATTTATGCCTGTCCGAGGGATGTTTCAGGACCTTTTCTCTATTTTACTTTCCTATTGCTGAGTCCGTGGCCCGATTTGGGACAGCCCAAGAAGCACATATCCGAGTTTTACTTTTATGCATTTATTGATAAGCTCGAGGTTCCTTTCGGGCATCCGAGGTACCAGATACTGGGTTTTTACTTTCTACATTAGCCATATACCGCATCATATCATCTTATGATGTATTGCATGGCATTTCCTATGTGTACTTAGAGTGCTTTTGCCTTTATTATCATTATTATCTTCACCATCAGTTTAAATAGTTTTGTTTTCTGTTGATACTAGATTTAGGTGGATTCCTGTAGCTACTTTACTTTCTTATGTCATAACATATATTATCTTTCTGAGCTTGGCTTCCCTATGATGCCTACTGAGTACCCATTGTTTTGGTACTCATACTACACTCTGCATCTTTTTCTGATGCATGACCTAGTACGAGCCACTCTCATTGACCCTCCAGTCATTTGTGGCTAGCTTCTGTTCAGATCTCGGTGAGCTCCTGGCATTTGGAGATCCTTTACTTCTTTCCATCTACATATTTGTCTATATTTTTATATTTTGTATAGACAACACTTGTTGAATAGATATTCCGTACTTTAGATACTCTTGTACCGGTGACACCAGGTTCGAGATTAGTCTTATAGATATTTTGTCTTCTCGATCACTTTGGGGCCATTTTGTATATGTACTGTTGTTGGTATGTATATATATTGTTGACCCCCTTCTTGTATGATTCCCTTCCATATTTCATTATTTAAATTATTTTACTATACTTCTGCATCCTTGATTTGGCTTGCCTACTTGGGGGTTATGTAGGCGTCATCACGACCCAATTTTGGGTCGTGACACATGCTCCAGTTGTGGCTCTTCGGATGGATGAGGCATCAGAGTCAAGTATCTTTCTCCTATAGGTAACAAGCCTGGTAATGACCAGTGAGGGGAATGATATCTTTTGCAAGTATGTGAAGATCAAACCTCCAATATTTCATGGCTTGGAGTTTAAGGATGCTTATGAATTCATCATTTATTATCATGAGCGACTGCACAGGATGAGTATAGTTGAAAGGTATAGTGTTGAATTTGTTACCTACCAGTTTTAGGGAGATTCCAAGATGTGGTCGAGGGCTTTGGTGGAGGGTAGGCCTACTAAGGCACTCCCAATGACTTGGAGCCAGTTTTACCAAGTGTTTATAGAGAAGTATGTTTTGTTTACTATGAGAGACAGAAGGATGGATGAGTTTTCTAATACTAAGCAGGGAAATTCTTCAGTGGAATCCTACGAGGCTCAATTTCATGTATTGGCTTGTTATTTGGCACAGTTGATCGGTATTAAAATGGAACAAATTTGTCATTTTGTGAAGGGGTTGAACACAGGGCTGCAGATTTCAGCTGTGCAGGTAGTATCCTCTGACATGTCTTTTTAGGAAGTTATAAAATTTGTGAAAAATGTTGAAGGTGTTATACAAAAGGGTCAAGCGATGATAGCATTAAAGAAGCCCCGGACAGGGGGTAACTTCAGTAATCAGTATTCCAAGGGTCAGAGTTTTCACGATTACCCTGAATGTCCTATTCAATTTTTGATGCAGGTGTCTGCTAGGGTTCCGTCAGGGGCCAGCCAGCCTTCGTCAGAGTTAGGTGGTTATCTCACTTTATCTTCTCCAGTGTAGCGATTAACCTTGGACCGTGCTTGTATGAGTGCGATGAGGTTGGTCACATTATGAGGAATTGTCCTTGTTATCGACAGGCAGGCCAGTAGCAGACTCCCAGAGCTCCAACAGGTAGAGGGGGGTAACAAGAATGGTAGAGATTGCCCACAAGGTAGGTGGGGTGGTCACGTAGCTAGTAGGGGTGGCACTCAGCCTAATCAGAGCGGTTATACTATTGGTTGAGGCGGTCATCATCCTAAAAGGGGCAGCGCACAGGCAGGTGGTAGGAACAACTTTTACACTTTTCCAAGTTGACCAGAGGCAGAGGCGTTCGATGTGGTGATCACAGGTATCATTCCTGTTTGTGACCGCATTACTTTAGTTTTATTTGATCCTAGTTCTACTTTCTCATATGTATCTACTAGGTTTTTTGTGGGATTAGACATGGTTTGTGAAATGCTTGATTATCCTGTAAATGTGTCCACTCCACTGGGTGATTCTATATTTGCGGATAGAGTTTTTCATTCTTGTCCTATCATGTTTGGGGGGCGAAGAACTTTTGTTGATTTAGTGATTCCGGACATGGTAGATTTTGACATCATCATAGGGATGAGTTGGTTGTCTCTGTATCATGTGATATTAGACTATCATGCTAAGACAGTGGTTGTGGCTATGCCTGGGTTAAATAGACTGGAGTAGGAGGGTAGTTATAGTCCCGCTCCCATGAAACTTGTGTTTTCTTCATGATCAGAGTTTTATAGGAAGGGGTGTTTGGCATTCTTGGCTTATCTTTGGGATACTAGTGCAGAGGTCCTAGATATCGAGTCAGTTCTTGAGGTATGTGAGTTCCTAGATGTGTTTCGTGCGGATTTTCTTGGTATGCCACCAGATTGCGATATTTATTTTTGTATTGATCAAGAGCCAAATACATGCCGCATTTGTGTTCCCCCTTATAGGATGGCGCCAACTGAGTAGAGGGAGCTAAAAGCTCAGTGTAGGAACTATTGAGTAAAGGATTTATTCACCCGAGTGCCTCCTCGTGGGGTTCTCTAGTGTTGTTTGTTAAGAAGAAGGATAGTAGTGTACATACGTGCATAGACTATCAGAAATTGAATAAGGTTACTATTCATAACCAGTACCCTCTCCCTCATATTAATGACTTGTTCGACTAGTTGCAGGATGCATCAATTTTTTCAAAGATTGATCTGAGGTCCGGATACTGTCAGTTGAAAATTTGTCCTTATGATATTCCTAAGACTGCATTTCGGACTATGTATGATCATTATGAGTTCCTTGTGATGTCTTTTGGGTAGACTAGTGCCCCAACTACTTTTATGGGATTGATTGAATGGAATATTTAATCCCTATCTAGACTCCTTTGTAATTATGTTCATTGATGATATCTTAGTTTATTCTAAGAGTGAGGAGGAGCATAGAAATCACCTCAGGATTGTGATGGGTTTGCAGAAAGAGAAAGAGCTTTATGCAAAATTTTCCAAGTGTGAATTCTGGTTGTCTTCTTTATCCTTTTTGGGACATGTAGTTTCAAAGGAAGGTGTGATGGTAGATTCATAAAAGATTGAGGCAGTTAAGAATTAGGCTAGGCCCATTTTGGTGACTAAGGTTCGTAGCTTCGTGGGGTCAGTCAGTGATAAGTTGGTCTTCTACCTACTTATTTAACTCTTAATCTTATGCTTTTGCTAGTATAATTGAGAAAATTAGTGCATTTGACATGATTTACTTCTATTTTACAAGCTTATGTGATTTAGGAGTGATCGGGAAAAGAATCAAGTGAAAACGAGTCAAAATAGAGCTATTCAGAGAAGTAATTAACTGGCAGCTGAATTGGCCTTTGTGCACATGGTGGTCAAAACACGCACGTGAAGGTCAACTTAAGGGAAAGATCTTCTCACGTGTTAGACCACCCACGTACGTGAAGGTCAACCAGATAGAGACCTTTTGCTCATGCGGCGAACTGTCACGATCTAATTTCTCAGGTCATGATGGCACCTACAACCCCCTTGTAGGCGAACCAATCCCCATAGCCCCAAATGGTTAGTAATGGGACACTACCTAAGTGAAGTACACAAAATAAGGGTAAAAAGCAGAAGAAGGTAAAGAAGGGATAGTAAAAATGGAAGCAACCTGAATATATATAGAAAACTACACCATCCTACGACCTGGTATCCCAAGTATAGGAGCCACTACTAAATGTACAGAGTACAAGAGAGTGCAAAAGTAAAATATACAACTGTCTCCAAATATACAAAAGAGTCAACTGTTCCAAAAGAAGAGATATAGAGAAACCCCGGTCGTTAGGAGCTCAGCCTATGTCTTGGATGTCCCAAAAGCTGCACAAAATCCCATGTCAATGGTGATGGACCACACTAGAATCTGCACCAGAAAGATGCAGAAGCGTAGTATGAGCACCAATTGCATAAGCAACTGATACCCAGTAGACATCATAGGCCGATTGGGTACATATAAAATGTAAAAGCAGTAGATAGTAGATAAAGAATGAAAAGGGTCACAAAAGCAAATAGAGTGAAGTACAAGGAAGCTAGAAATAGATAGAAGGCACAAAAGAGTAAAAGTGTACTAAGCTAGCCACAAAAAATCAATCACAGAACAAAGATGTAAGAGTAGAGAATGCACCTGGCTCCTTGCAACAACAGTAAATAAAGAAAGCTTAACGAACAAGGTGGTGTACCGGTAACCATGAATAAAGGGAGAGAAAGAAAGGCAAATAAATATAAACATGCTAACAATACAGCTCACAAGGTAAGGATGATCGAAAAGTAAACTAGCAGGTAACTACAATAGGAGCAAGTAACACTAATCTACCTACAATCCCAACGAGCGCCCATATACCCGAGGAATACATACAAGCAAAGACAAACCCTACCGGCATCCCATACTACCAGAGAGTACACTCAGCAAACAATAAATAAGTGGTGGAACCATGCATAAATGAAAGATAGGATATGGTATGCCAGTGGTACCGTATGCACCTCTTACGACGCCCGTAGGCCCAGAAGGTAGGACCCATGAAAGGGCTTCCCCCGTATACCTCTACTTCCCCATATATCCCTCCTCTGGCACTCTTGGCCCGTAGCTCCTAGTCCAAATCGGCAAGGTTCATAGAGGTCTCCACGACCACATACCAAATCTCAAGATCTCATCATGTGTGCCCAGAGTCTATTCAGGTCTAAGATCAGTAATAAAATCATGTCTAGCACTCGGCCCGACCAAATCTAGTATCATCATAGGTACCAGTGTGAAAAACTAACATTTAATCCCTTTTACTTCAAGAAGATCCATTTAACCAGTTTTAAGTCCATCTATAGTCATTAATAACTATAAATGGGCCCTCGGGGCCATTCAAGTTTAGGAAACCAGTGATTGTCAAGCTTGCACCCCTTTAGTAGTAATAAACCAATGCAAAAAAAGCTCTTTTCATGATGATGATATGCTCAGATACAACCAACAACTCAATATCAACCTACTGGCCCTCCGTAGGCTCAATCCGCTCTACGACACAGATAACCAGCTAGCAATCGCAAATCAACATCTGGGACTTACAGACACTTCCCATATATCCCACTAATATGGTCCAGAGGCATATGCAAAGGCCACTCAGGGTTGTACTAACTCAAATACTGAAGTGGAAGAAATAAGAACGGATAGAAAGGAAACAAACAAGGTTTGGGGTGCCAACCTAGTAATTCCCAATCCAAGGATGAGCTTAATAGTACAATTACATTCTATATAGGCCAATTCTAAGATCGGTAAGCCATATCCTACCTGGCGTCCGATGAAAAGCTATTGGAAAGTCATCGTCCAAGCCCAAACTGCTCTGAGAAGCCCTGAATAGCAACATAACTACAAAAAATATAATCTACTCATCAATACAAAGCTAAAGATACATATAATGCTAATAAAATCTGGGTCAAAAATGTGTTCGTGGACTCCATAACCTAAAATTGAGGAAGGAAATTACCATGAGTTTCCCTATGCTACTAGGGACACATGCTAAAAAATTAAGCATAATTCGGGTAAGGCAAGGGCCTAAAAGAGCCCCTAAATCCCAAAAACAAATTAAGAATCAATCAAAGAATTAACAGATTAAAGGTTATAAACTTACAATAAACGATGAGAAATCGACTAAGGGCACGAAAAATGCCACCCGAATAATCTACGAAGAACCCACTCTGAAAATTGAGCTTAGAGCTCTAAAAAAATGGTGGAAAGGGGATTTAGAAACTTAGATAAAAATAAAACAGAAGACCCCTTTTAAAACTGCCAGAGATCAACGCACCTGCAGTCATATTGACGCAGGTGCATCATCACAGTGGTGCCAAGACCACCGTAGGGGCAGAGGTCAACAAAACCGCTAACCCTGCAGGTGAGATACATATTGCCACAGGGGTAGGTGAAGGAGCATAGGTGTGCCTCCAGCATATGCAACTAGTACTGCAGGTGTGGCACCCAAAGTGCAGGTGTGGCTGTGCTGGTGCGGCCAAAGCACCGCAACCGCGCCCATACCAGAACCAGCAGCAACCAATGCCAAACTCAACTCAAAATTCCTTTGATCACACCCTCGAGGATCATCTGGGGACCCATGCACACAACTATGCTACCCTACTAGAAAAAACATTCCAGACTTAACATAATCGACAAAATTTCTATACAAGGTTGATTTAATGAAAAGTGGGCCCCACGCCCAAAAACCCAACTTTACTAAAATGGAACTCAATAGCCCAAAATGAGTCCAAAAGCCTCGAGACCTAAACCAAAGATCCATCTAGCCCAAAGTCGACATTTTGGAGCTAACCACGCTGATGGAATTCCCATCCGTGGCTATCTTCTCTGAATATTGACAAAAGTCAAATTTTAACTCCAACTGGCCTAAAATCACAAAAAGTGAGATAAAACCATACCGAAAGCTCCTAGGACTCAACCAAGGGTCCAACTAGATCCAAATCCATTCTCCAAAGCTAACGAAACTATCAGAATTTGATTTCAAGCTTGTTTTCCAGGAATATTGACTAAAGTCAATGATTTCCTAAGTTAAAACTTTAAAATAGGAAAATGGTCATAAAGACCAAACGAATGGCCCGAACATCGAACCACCGGTCCCAGCAAGTCATAAATGACTTTGGGATGCTATAGGTAAGCATTAACAGTAAAAAAAAATGAAAATGCGAAAATGACCGAAAGGGTCATTACAACATCCACTACTCGACAAATTCTCAGACTTGATAAATTAGGAGTCCCAAACATCAGGAGAACAGAAATAAATAACAATACATGAGAAGTAATATGCAGGAATCAAGTCATCAATAATTAAATAATAAGCGCGGTATGACAACTAATTTCCTACTCAAAACTAAAGAAATTTCAAATGATTCTTCTTATCCACACTTGTGAGAGCTTTGGGTGTCATCCAAAAGAGAATCGAGTTTTGAGAGGCATAGTTGAGCTGCTGTTCTTACAATTTACTGGAGAACACTTGAAATTCTGCAACAAAAGCAAATAAGGCATCGATTAAGTCATAAATAATCCTTTTTTGGCGATACACCTGGTGGTTGTATCAACTCCGTACGGGGTTCAACCCACTGGTGTAAAGTGAAAAAAGGAAGAAGATGACTTAGGTATAAAAACTTAGCTAAATCTTAGAACGAGGAATCTAAGAGACCCAGGAGCAAATGAGCTGAGGCGATACTCTTGTTCAAGTTTTTATCACTCTTGGAAACAATGAAAAGGAGCTCAGATCTACTATCTGTGGCTTTTGCAGCCCCTATGGGGCCAGACACAGTGAGAAAGATGAAGTCGTGACTTTTGAGTTACCATTTCATCTCCTCTTTCTTTCCTAATTCTCGAGACAAACACCTGATCTTTTGTTCTATTTTTTTGGTCTTTCTCTTTGCTTGTTTTCCACTGGACCGAGTCCCATTTGGGCCTTATCCATGTAACTTTTCTTTCTCTATTAGTATTAATACAAGCTGGGCTCTTAGCCATTTTTTAATAAAAAACATCATCCACTACTAAGAAGGACTTTCATCCTCGAAAGTCAGGAAAGGGAGTACTTGAAGGCTCAACAACTGCAGGTACTGAGCCCGCATCTCACTCTGAGTCTCCCGAGTAGCCTCCTTGGTCAGATGGTACCTCCGTTGAACCTTAACGACCTGAATGTCTCTGGACCTCAATATCCTAACATCTCTGGCTAGAATGGGTACCGGCTCTTCAACAAAAGCCAAACTCTCATCTAACTGCACTGAATCCCACCATAACACATGTGACTCATCCAAAACATAATTCCGCAACATGGATACATGAAAGACTGGGTGAATAGCTGATAACATTGGAGGAAAACCTAGCAGATAAGCAACATGACCAACCCTCTGAAGAATCTCAAATGGCCCAATATACCTGGGGCTGAGCTTGCCCCTCCTGCTGAATCTCATCATTCCCTTCATGGGTGACACTTAAAGAAATACCCAATCACCAATATTGAACTCTAAGGCATGAAGTCTATGGTCTGCGTAGCTCTTCTGCCTACTCTGGGCTACCTAAAGAGTGTCCTGAATCACCCTAACTCTATCTAAGGAATCACAAAGTAGGTCTGTACTCTGTAGCCGAGACTCAAAACCATCAAACCAACCCACTGGGATCTGTAATGCCTTCCATACAATGCTTTAAAAGGAACCATACAAATCCTTAAATGATAACAATTATTATAAGCAAACTCTACCAAAGGCACGTACTGATCTGATGAACCCTCAAAATAAAGAACACATGCCCGTAGCATGTCCTCCAGGACCTGGATAGTCCTCTCAGACTGGCTATTTATTTGAGGATGGAATGCAGTGTTGAGCTGAACCTCTGTACCCATCACTTGCTGAATAGTTCTCCAGAACTGAGATGTAAATTGAGTACCGCGATTTGAAACTAGAACCCCATGCAAATGAACAACCTCACAAAGATAGATATGAGCCAACCTCTTTGCACTATAGGAAGAATGAACCAACAAAAAGTGTGTAGACTTAGTCAGCCTATCAATAATAACCCAAATAGACATCCGTGCTATGAAGTCCATAGTGATCTCTTCCCACTTCCACTCAGGAATGGAAAGTCTCTGCATCAATCCACCAAGTCTCATGTGCTCGAATTTAGCTTACTAGCAGTTCAAGTACCGAGATACAAACTCTGCTATGTCCCTCTTCATACCACTCCACCAGTAAAGTTTCCTCATGTCTCGATACATCTTAGCTGCACCAGAATGGATAGAATATCTGGAAGAATGAGCCTCATGGAGAATCAACTATATCAAGTCCCTAACTCCCAAAACACAAAGGCGACCATCAAATCTCAAAATACCATCAAAATCTAAAGTAACCCTGCTAGCCTCACCCTGTAAAACCTGACCACGAATATCACACAAATGCTGATCCTCAAACTAACACCGTTGAATCTGATAAATCAGAGTAGAATGGATCTCAACACTCGAAAGAACTCTGTTGGGATTTGAAAAATCAAGCCTAACCAAATGATTAGCCAAGGACGGGATGTCCAAGGCCGACAATCACTTTGAAACTAAAAGAGATCTAAGCTGCCTATACTCGCTGCTTTTTGGCTCAAGGCATCTGCTACTATGTTTGCCTTGCCTGGATGGTATATAATAGTGATGTTGTAGTCCTTTAGTAACTCAATCTATCTCTACTACCTAGAGTTCAGCTCTCATTGACTCATGATATAATAAAGACTACGGTGGTCAGTATAAATCTCTTAGTGAACTCCATATAGATACTGCCTCTAAATCTTGAGCGGGAAGACTACCACGACCAACTCCAAGTCATGAGTGGGGTAGTTTCACTCGTGATCCTTCAGCTGCCTCAATGCATAAGCTATCACCCGACCTGCTACTTCAACACACAACAAAGACCAACTGATAAATCATCATAATACAGTGAAAAGCTCTAACCCTCAACTAGCAATGTCAACACTGAAGCTGAAGTCAATAAGGCCTTAAGACTTTTGAAGCTACCCTTGCACTGATCAGACCATTGAAATGGGACATCTTTCTTATTCAGCCTAGTCAAAGGTGCTTCTATGGAAGAAAAGACCTTGATAAACCCTCTGTAGTATCCTGCCAGCCCAACAAAACTGCAAACCTCGATAGGAGTAGTAGGCCTTGGCCAATCACAAATGGCTGTAATCTTTGCTGGGTCTACCCTAATCCCATTCTTAGACACCATATGCCCTAGGAATGCTACTGACTCAAGCCAAAAGTCGCATTTTGAGAACTTGGCATATAGCTAATGATCTCTTAAAGTCTGGATCACGATCCTCAAATGCTGCTCATGCTCCTCCCTACCCCACAAGTATACCAATATATCATCAATGAAGACTATAACAAACGAATCAAGATACGGCTTGAGCACCTTGTGCCTCAAGTCCATAAAAGCTGCTAAGGCATTGGTTAACCCAAAAGACATCACCAGGAACTCATAATGGCCATACCATGTCCTGAATTGTCATGCCCCGAGGTTACCCCTTAGACATAACACGGGACTTGGGACCACAAGTGCCCCAAGCTAACCCCTGGTCATAACATTCTCAAGCATAACAAAAGATAAGCGGGAGCATAATAGATAAATCCAGAATCACATAAATTAATAATCAAGTCAAATAGGAATACAAAATCCATAAAGAGACTCAAAAGTTGTCTATGTTTGAAAAGCCTCTACTCATGACATAAAGAGTTGCTAGTACAAGACCCTAGCTAACTCGAAGTATGGAAAATAAAATAGCTAAAACTGACTGAGAACATAACTGGACCTCGATCTAAGAGGACTGACTAACAACTGACAGAAAGTAGCTTGGAAGCTCTAGCCATGGGTCTGTATAGGAACACCTGAATCTGCATCATCAAAGAATGCATCGCAAGATATGCATCAGTACTATAGGATGTACTGAGTATGAGAGCGATGCATGAACATAATAAAAACTGTTTAAACATGCTTAAAATGAACTTGGTACATACTGAAAGGACATGAATATGTATTGAGATAAGAGACATAAGACATGGAAGAAAGTTTAAGTTCAAAGTATAAAATCATATAACTTCATAGCTTGAAAATATTCATGTGGGAGTTTCTCTTAACCGACATAAACCATGTTGAGCTATATGGAGTCCAGTGTTATGTACCTCCACTGAAAAGGCTGTCCTAACCGGCCAAAGTTAGAACCATATCTTACCAGCATCCTGTCATAATAAGCCTCAGAGGGCAACCAATGGTGGAAATAAAGTTTTGGACTTGGGTTATCTAAACCCTCATCTCTCGGTGCTAAATACTACTCCCAAAACATATAACATGATCTCATATATATGTGACATATCTAATCCCAAACTTGTTCATAACGTGTTCATACCCCGGATCGTCATACTACTCATGAATTATAGCTTAGAAATTGATTCATGAGCATTGATGGCATCGAGTGTCTTGTCTTGCATAATGATTCATAACTTGAAAACTTGCATGGCCTTAGTTCAATTTTATAATAACATATACTTTCATAAAACATAGAAATTAGGTGTGCACTTGCTTGAAATTCATGAAATCATGCCATCATTTCCCCCAATTTTCTTAAATCACTTCATGCATGTATGATTCACCATAATTAACCTTCAATTCATAAAATAGGAATTCATATGTAAAAACCCATGCAAAATCATGCAATTTAATAGAATTTCCATAGTAAAATCATGAGAAGGCAATTTATAGCAAAACCCATAAGAATTGGGTAAAAACCCTAAATTGATAGTTCCTGAAATCATAATTTGAAATTTGGGGTTTTGGGCACAAGGGTGAAAGGAACCCATTGTTGAATACCCACATACCTTGATTGAAGCTAACCCACTTGGATTGAAAAGACTTAGGAGACTTGAACTTAGAGCTTGAGAATTGGAGCTTGGAGAAGAACTTTTCCTTTTTGGGAGAAAAATGAAGATTTGAGAAGGAACTTAGGCTAATGAGGGCGAAAACCCTACTTAAAATAGTCAAAGCATTTAGGAGTTAAAAGGGTGGGTAATGACTAAAATATCCCTGGGACTTAATTAAGAAAAGGTTGTTTTAAAACTCGGCTTCAGGTTCCATGGGTCCTTTCCATGGACCGTAGAACTAACCACGGTTCATGGACTTGAGTCGTGGTTCCTAAGCCCAAGTTTCAGGATACGGATCAGGTCCTTCGGTTTAACAGGACGACTCATGGAAACTTCCACGAGCCGTAGGACCAACTCGTAATTCCTGGAAAATAGGCTGTCCTCAATCTGAGTTCCACAGGTGATTTCCATGACCCGTGAAACTAATCACAACACGTAGACTCCACTCGTCGTTCTCACACCAAAGGTGGGAGATGCAGAGCTGGTTTCATGAGTCATTTCCATGAGTCATGATTTTTTCCACAAATCATAGACTTGACTCGTGATTCCTGGCAGTTTTAAAATTTCTAACTTAAAAAGCTGAATCGACTTCTAGGGTGTTACAATATCTCCCCCTTGGGATCATTCATCCTCGAATGAAGACTAAGCAAGGAAAACTGAAGAGTAAACAACCCAACCAGCAACCAAACATGGAAATCAAGGAATAAACATGAAAACTGAACTTTTTAACTTAAAACATGGTTAAATCAACTTCAAAAACATGAATGCATGCTAGGATCATGAGAGTAACTTATGGAATAGGATCGAAGGAACATACTAAGGATGATTATTACCTCAAACTGGAACGTAATCATAAGGAAAGAGATGAGGGTACTTGGCTTTCATGGCTGATTCCGCTTCCCAAGTAGCTCCTTCAACAAGCGTATTTCTCCAAAGAACTTTTACCGAAGAGACTTATTTGTTTCTCAACCTCCGAATCTGACAATCAAGGATTTCTATGGGGACCTCCTCATAGGTGAGACTATCCTTAATACCTACATCCTGCAAAGGAACAATCAAGGTCGGATCACCAACACAGTTCTTCAATAAGGAAACATGGAAGACTGGATTAACCGCTTCCAAATCCGATGGCAAATCCAACTCATAATCAACCTTACCAACCTTCCTCAGAATCTGATAAGGACCTACAAAACGGGGACTAAGCTTTTCTTTCTTCCCAAATCTCATCACACACTTCATGGGTGACTCCATTAGAAAAACCCAATCATCAACTTCAAATTATAATTCCCTCCTTCTCACATCCGCGTATGATTTCTGTCGACTCTGAGCGGTCTTTAACCTCTCCATAATAAGCTGAACCTTCTCCATGGTCTTATTCACCATATCTGGGCCAATCAAAGCTACCTCACCTACCTCAAACCAACCAATAAGAGATCTACATCTCTAACCATAAAGTGTCTTATACGGAGCTATCTGGATGCTAGAGTGAAAGCTGTTGTTGTAAGAAAACTCGATAAAATGTAAGTGATCATCCCAATTACCTTTGAAATCAATCACACAAGCTCTCAACATATCCTCCAAAGTCTGAATAGTATGCTCTGCCTGTCTATCTGTCTGAGGGTGAAAAGTTGTGCTAAGCTTCACCTGAGTACCAAGACCTCTCTGAAATGATCTCCAAAATTGGGAAGTAAACTGAGTACCCCTATGTAAAATGATGGACAAAGGAACACCATGCAATTAAACTATCTCCCGGATGTAGATTATGGCATAGTTGTATGCTGAATCTGTAGTCTTAAAAGCTAAGAAATGGGATGATTTAGTCATCCGGTCAACAATCACGCAAATCAAATCATGTTGCCTTCGAGTACGAGAAAAACCTATAATGAAGTCCATATTGATTGCTTCCTATTTCTAAGTGGGAAGGTCAATATCCTTAATCATGTTACTCAGTTACTGGTGCTCTACCTTCACTTGCTGACAGTTGGGACACTTAGATACAAAATTGGCTATGTCCCTCTTCATACCATTCCACCAATAGACTTCCCGTAGATCACGGTACATCTTGGTGGCACCGGGGTGGATGGAATATCTGGAACTATGAGCCTCAGTCAGAATCTGTTGTCTCAACCCATCTACATCTAGCATGCATAGTTGACCATGATAACGAAGTACACTATATCCCCCTTAGGAGAACACCTCAACCCTTTGCTGATGGATTGTACCCTTAAGCTGAAGTAAAATGGGATCACTGTCTTGCTTTGCCTTCACTTCTGCTACCAAGGATGATTCGGAACCATTCTGAACAATAACACCACCTTCTGTTGAGTCCATAAGGCAAACTCCCAACCAAGATAGCCTATGTACCTCCTTAATCAGTTCCTTCTTTCCTTCTTCGACTGAAGACACACTACCCATCGACAATCTACTAAGTGCATCTGCCACAACATTGGCCTTACCCGGATGGTAAAGCACACTCATGTCATAATCCTTAAGAAGCCCAATCCATCTCCTCTGTCATAAATTCAATTCCTTATGAGTGAACACATACTAAAGGCTCTTATGATCGATGAATACATCCACATGCATACCATACAAGTAATGTATCCAAATCTACAAAGCAAAGACCACGGCTGCCAACTCAAGATCATGAGTAGGATAGTTCTTCTCATGAGTCTTAAGTTGTCTAGAGGCATAAGCAATCACCTTACCACGCTGCATCAAAACACAACCCAAACCAATCCTAGAAGCATCGCAATACACAACAAAATTATCTAGGCCCTCGGGTAGAGCAAACACTGGAGCTGTGGTCAACCTAGTCTTCAATTCCTGAAAGTTCTTCTCACACAAATTAGACCACTGAAATTTTACCTTATTCTGAGTCAATCGGGTCAAAGGGGCAACAATGGAAGAAAATCCTTCCACAAACCTCCAGTAGTAACCAGCCAAACCCAAAAAGCTTCTAATATCATACGGGGAAGTGGGTCTAGGCAAGTTCTTTACTGCCTCTATCTTTTGAGAATCAACCCGAATACCATCTTTAGTCACAAGATGACCTAAAAAAGCAATAGACTACATCAAAAACTAACACTTGCTAAACTTAGCAAATAATTATCGGTCCTTGAGAGTTTGGAACACAACTCTCAAATGGTCCGCATGCTCCTCCTCACTCCGAGAGTAGATGAGGATATCAACAATGAAGACAATCGCAAACATATCTATATACTGCTTGAACATGCGATTCATCATATCCATAAAAGCTGCAGGAGCATTCGTTAGACCAAAAGTTATCACAACAAATTCATAATGACCATACCAAGTCTTGAAGGCTGTCTTCGAAATATCACACTCTCTAACACGAAGCTGATGATAACCAGATCTAAGGTCAATCTTGGAGAAGAAACTAGCACCCTGAAGCTGATCAAACAAGTCATCAATCCTAGGAATGGGATACTTATTCTTGATTGTGACCTTGATCAACTGACGATAGTCAATACAAATTTTGAGGGAACCATGTTTATTTCGAACAAATAAAACTAGAGCACCCCATAGAGAGATGCTAGTCCTGATGAAACCCTTTTCAAGAAGATCCTTCAACTCCTTAAGTTCCATGGGAGCCATTCTATAGGGAGGAATAGAGATATGATTCATATTTGGAAGAAGATCTATCCCAAAGTCGACCTCCCGCTCGGGAGGGACTCCAGGAAAATTCTTGGGAAACACTTCTGGGAATTCATTCAAAACAGGAACATACTGAAGGGATGGGTTTTTAGACTCCGTGTCCATAACCCAAACTATGTGATAAATATACCCTTTTGAAATCGTCTTCCTAGCCTTAAGATAAGATATGAAATGACCTTTCGAGGATGGGGGACTACCTTCTTCTAAGATGGGTTCATTTGGAAACTTGAAAATGAAAACCCGAGTACGACAATCAATAGAAGCATAACAAGCATGTAGACAATCCATACCAAAAATAACATCAAAATCTGTCATCTCCAACTCTATTAAATCTGTTGAAGTAATCTATGAAGGACTGAGATAGGACAATTTTGGTAGATTCTTTTGGCTAAGACTGATTCACCAACAGGAGTAGAAACACAAAAGGGTTCTAAAAGCAATTCAATACATACTTTGAATTTGCATGCTATATAAGGGGTCATAAAAGATAAGGAGGCACCGAGGTTCAACAAAGCATACACATCGAAAAAGAAGACTTTCAACATACCAGTAACAACATATGGGGAACCCTCCTGGTCCTGACGAGAGGACATAGCATAAAGACAGTTTTGGCGCTGACCACCAGAACTAGAAGTTGTGCCCTGCTGCCCGTCGACCTCCTAGGGCTGCTGGAGCAGATTGAGCCCTACTATCACCTTGACCCTTCTTTGCTGAAGGGTAATCTCTAACCATGTGTCTAGCCTGTACACACCCAAATCATGCTCCCATGCCCGCACGACACTCTCCCGGGTGATTCTTCCCACACTTGTTGTAAATGGGATGGGATAGTCTTCTAGTGACACTCCCCTGAGACTGCGAATAAGAACAGATCCTCTACCACTCTGATCATGATGAGGCTTCTGGGCCTGGGTAGGAGCACTAGTAGAAGAATGAACGGGTCCTGATGAATTCTTCTGGAATGAGGAGCAATGTCCGCCACCTGACCTCTGATGACCAAAACCTGATCCCTTGTATCTAGACCTATTGTTCTCCCTAAGCCTGTCTCCCTTGATCTGGTGAGCATGGGTCATGAGTCTAGAAATGTTCATATCACTCAACAACATAGCAGACCTACACTCTTTTTTCACTAAATCTAAAACCCCATAGATAAACTTGCTCATCTGATCATGAGGGTCCGCTACCATAGATGGGGCATACCTAGACAACTGAGTGAACTTCAAACTGTACTCCTAAACAGTCATGGATCCCTATCTTAAGTTCACAAACTTCTCAGTCTTCACTTGCCTCATCTCGAGGAAAGAACCAGTCAAGGAAGGCTCTCTCAAAACACTTCCAAGTCATAGGGACCTCATCCCTAGCTCTAGCTTCCTTCCATTGCGTGAACCTGATATGAGCCACATCCTTAAGTTGATAGGAGGCCAACTCAAGACAGTCAACCCTAACTACTTGCATAACCTCAAAGATTTTCTTCACTTCATCAATAAAATTTAGCAGATCCTCATTCACCTTCGAACCCCAAAACTCCAGCGGGTTCATACGGACAAAATCATGAACTCGGGCCACTATCCCACCTTGAGGGTGGATGGGGGTAGGATCTTGCTGATTGGCCTGAGAGGCCAAGGTCTGGTCTAGCAAATGGATGGCTTTTCTAAAATCCTCATTCGTGACCTTGGGGGTCGGAACAGGAGGAGCAGTGTTCCGAGCAGCTCGGTGAGGCATAACACGTCGAGGCATGATCTGAAATGTACAAGGTAAGGATTTGAGGAACATTAGAGTTAAGCTCTATCGCACACCATGATCATGAAAGAAGTAAAGTTTTCTAAGACACCTCATAGCTTCCCTCTCATATGTGTGGCATGCTTCACTCACATGAAAGAGGCTCTACTCGATGCGGCTTTCAGACATCCTATGACTCTTGAACCTGGCTCTGATACCAAGTTTTTTATGCCCCGAGATTATCCCCTAGACGTAACATGGGACTTGGGACCACAAGTGCCCCAAGATAACCCTTAGTAATAACATTCTCAAGAATAACAAAAAATAAGCGGAAGCATAATAGATAAATCCGGAATCACATAAATGGATAATCAAGTCAAATAGGAATACAAAATCCAGAAAGAGACTCAAAAGCTATCTATGTCTGAAGAGCCTCTACTCATGACATAAAGAGTTTCTAGGACAAGACCCTAGCTAACTCATAGTACGGAAAATAAAATAGCTAACAATGACTAAGAACATAACTAGTCCTCGATCTAAGAGAACTCACCAACAACTGATAGAAAGTGTCCTGGAAGCTCTAGCCACGAGTCTGAGTAGGAACACCTAAATCTGCATCATCAAAGGATGGAGTGCAAGATATATGTCAGTACTATAGTATGTACTGAGTATGAAAGTGATGCATGAACATAATAAAAACCGTTAAAACATGCTTAAAATGAACTTGGTACATAAAGAAAGGACATGAGTAAGTATTGAGATAAGAGACATAAGACATGAAATAAAGTTTAAGTTCAAAGTATAGAATCACATAACTTCATATCTTGAAAATAATCATGTGGGAATTTCTCTTAACCGACATAACCCATGCTGAGCTATATGGAGTCCAGTGTCATGTACCTCCATTGAAAAGGTTTTCCTAACTGGCCAAAGTTAGAACCATGTCGTACCAGGATCCTATCATAATAAGCCACATAGGGCAACCTACATTGGCAACGTAGTTTTGGACTTGGGTTATCTGAACCCTCATCTCTCGGTTCTAAATAATACTCCCAAAACATATAACATGAGCTCATATACATGTGACATATCTAATGCTAAATTTGTTCATAACGTGTTCATACCTTGGATCGTCATACTAATCATGAATTATAGTTTAGAAATTGATTCATGAGCATTGATGGAACATCAGGTGTCTTGTCTTGCATAATAATTCATAACTTGAAAACTTGCATGGCCTCAGTTAAATTTCATAATAACATATAATTTCATAAAACATAGGAACTAGGCATGCACTTGCTTGAAATTCATGAAATCATGCCATTATTTTCCCAAATTTTCTTAAATCACTTCATGCATGTAGGATTCACCATACTTAACCTTCAATTCATGAACTAGGAGTTCATATGTAAAAACCCATGCAAAATCATGCAATTTAATAGAATTTCCATAATAAAATCATGAGAAGACAATTTATAGCAAAACCCATAAGAATTGGGTAAAAACCCTAAATTGAAAGTTCATGAAATCACAATTTGAAATTTGGGGTTTTGGGAACAAGGGTGAAAGGAAACCATTATTGAATACCTACATACCTTGATTAAAGCTAACTCACTTGGATTGAAAAGACTTAGGAGATTTGAACTTGGAGCTTGAGAATTGGAGCTTGGAGAAGAACTTTTCCTTTTTGGGAGAAGAATGAAGATTTGAGAAGGAACTTAGGCTAATGAGGGTGAAAACCATACTTAAAATAGTCAAAACGACATAATTTAGGAGTTAAAAGGGTGGGTAATGACTAAAATACCCCTAGACTTAATTTAGAAAAAGTAGGTTTTAAAACTCGGCTTCAGGTTCCACGAGTCTTTTCCACAGGCCATAGAATTAACCACGGTTCGTGGACTTGAGTCGTGGTTCCAAAGCCCAAGTTTCAGGCTGTATATCAGGTTCTACGATTTAACATGATGACTCGTGGAAACTTCCATGAGTCGTAGGACCAACTCATGGTTCCTGGAAAATAGACTGCCCGCAGTCTGAGTTCCATGGGTGATTTCCACGTCCCATAAAATTAATCACAACCCGTAGACTCCACTCGTAGTTCTCAGACCAGAGGTTGGAGCTGCAGAGCTGGTTTCACGAGTCATTTCCATGAGCCATGATTTCTTCCATGAATCGTAGACTTGACTCGTGATTCCTGGCAGTTTCAGAATTTCTAACTTAAAATGCTGTCTTAGGGATCTCCTCCGCCCTAATCCTCAACAGGTGGTAGCCTGACCTTAAATCTATCTTAGAGAACACTTTTGCACCCTGGAGATGATCAAAGAAGTCATCTATATGCGGCATCGGATACCTGTTCTTTATACTCACCTTATTCAAATTTCGATAATCAATACACATCCATATCAAGCCATCTTACTTCTTCACAAACAAAACTAGAGCACCCCAAGGTGACACACTCAGCCTGATGAAACCCTTAGCTAACAAGTCTTGAAGCTAAACCTTAAGCTCCCTCAACTCAGCTGGAGCCATACAATACAGAGTTATAGAAATAGGCCTGGTACCCGGCTCTAACTCAATGGAAAAGTCTATATCACGCTCAGGTAGAAGGCATGGCAGGTTGTTCAGGAACACATCCAAAAACTCTCTAACCACAGGACCAACTCGGGAGAAGAATTGTCGGCACTAATATTTTGTATATATGCTAGATAAGCCAAACACCGGCACAAAACCAACTTCCTAGCCTGAAGACAAAAAATGATCCAAGATAGTATATGGCCAACAGAACCCTGCCACACAACTGCAGATACACCGGGAATGGCTAAGGTAATAGTCTCAGCATAGGAATCCAAAACCGCTCGGTGAGAGGATTACCAATCCATGCCCAGAATCACATCAAAGAATACTTATGTGCCACCATTTTATGGAACATTTGACTCCTTTAACTAAGAACAATCGTGAGTTTTCAAGCAACCATTGTTGTGTTTGATGGGTTTTGTGTTGTACATGCAGGAAAAGTAAACGAGAATGGAAAGAACGGAGAATTGCACAAATATTGGCCTACTATTAAGTGTGGTGACTCACCTAATGAGTCACCACGAGTGTGACGAACCACCAAGTGAGACACCACATAGGAGAAGTAAGAAGCATCCACTGGATTGAGGTCATGACTCACCTGACGAGTCGCCACCAACCTGGCAAACAACCAGGCTAACCGTCAAGAAGAAGAAGAATTCGGAGCCCACTGGTCCCTTGTGATGACTCACCCGACAAGTCATCACAAGGTTGACGAATCCCCACTGGAACCATCACGAAGAAGCAGAAAAGGGATTTCACTGGTCCCTTGTGATAACACACCTGACGAGTCATCACAAGGTTAACGAATCCCCAACTCAACCGTCAACTTTAAGCGAACAACCCAAATTCTATTTTTGGAACTTAATTTCCTAGATTAATATAAATACTCAATGTGAGGGTTATTTTTATCATTCGATATCTGACAATTTAAAACATATTTTTGAGCAAGTTTTGAGCGACAGAAAGAGAGAGAAACGACACTCTTGTCTTCTTCATTGGGATTTTCACCATTGTTGCTTGCACTCTATGGAAGTTAAAGTGAAGTTGTGATTTTATATTGTAAGAACATCTTCTTATTATTATGAATACTATTACTTCTTTCTTTTGTTTTACAAGCATGAGTGGCTAAACCTCCCACAACTAGGGTTGTGGGAGCCATGGAAAAAGTGACGATATAGATCTCGGGTGATGTTGGGTTAACTTTGTATGTCGTTCACGTTGTTAATCTTGTGTGTTTAACGTTTTCTAATTGTTGCAAACTTTAGAACATTCCTATGTTTGATTTTCTTGAACTAAGAGATTAAAATAGGGTAAATTAGATTAATAACGAGGATTCAGGACTCTTACTCTCGTCAAATGATTAATGCTTTAGCAAGATTAATCTACTTCATGCTTTGGTTGAAATGAGTATTTTATCTTTTCAAGTTTGAGAGAATTGGAAAGGGAATGCATCTATTTGGTTGGGAAACACTTAGACGTAAGCATGAATTCAATCACTTCGTGATAGACATACGAAAAGAACCCAAGTTAGCTCTAATTCAAATTTTTTACGATGCCATGGTGAACACTTTGCTAGTTTACCTCTTATATTCATTCCTTAACTCATGAAACTCATTGATTGCTATTTAATTTGTTCAAAGATTGATTACTTTAAACCCCCCATTTACCGGAAACTATTGATTACTAGTCAACTAAGTTACTAACGACTTAATCTAAGTTTTGGAGGGAGCTCCTTTTTATTTCAAAAATCAAACAGCCATGCTTGCTACAACACCACCTAAACAAAATTAAGAAATAATAACCTAAACATGCCAGTTCTACTAGATAGCACAGCGAAGGAAAAGAAACACGGCAACAAAAACATTTGGTGGTGACTCATAGATACCCCTACCCCCAACAAAAGATTCTAGCATTGTCCACAATGCTAATGAAATTAGTTATGCAAAGCTAAGATGTTGTTGAAGGTAGAATCGACTGACTCCGGGGTAAAGGAGAAGAGGACTGAATTATCATCAATGAGTCGGTTGGTGGATTCATATTCCACCTCGATCAAGCAGTTAGAGCAATAAATGAGTCAAATCTTGGCATCCCTAAATCAAAGAAAGACTGGTACCTTGTTGAGTGACACTATACAAAACCCGAGAAATGATGGGAGTTGTATAGCGATCAGTACGAGAAGCTGTAAAACACTATCGGAATCACATCCGGTAATTCAGCCTCAGAAAGGTGATGTTGCCAATGAAGATGAGTTAGTAGATTATGAGAATGTGGTTGATGAGAGTGTGGGTGTACCTGTTGAAAAACCCACTGTGGTAGAGGATACTAATCAAGTGCTTGTGGATAAAGGGAAGGAAGTTGAAAAACTTCCAAGGAAATTACCAAAGCTTCCTCCTCCTTTCCCTCATAGGATTAAGAAAAAGGTGGAAGACGGGAAATTCCACAAGTTTATATCTATGGTCAAGCTGATTTCTATAAATATCCTTCTAGTGGATGTACTTGAGCAAATGCCCAGTTATGCCAAGTTTATGAAGGACTTGCTCACTAAGAAGAGGTCAGTCAGTTTTGAGCTAGAAGACAACCTCCACCACTACAGCTCCATCTCATCAAGGTCGCTAGTCCAAAATAAAGAAGACCCGGGTGCCTTCACTATTCCTTCCACCATCAGGGAGTTTAATTTTGCAAAAGCACTTTGCGACTTGGGAGCTAGCATAAACCTGATGCCGCTAGCTATTTATTGGTAGTTGGGCTTGGGAGCCCCCAAACCAACTACTATGAGGCTGCTGATGGCTGATAGATCGGTTAAGCGACCGGTAGGCATTTTATATGATATACTTGTAAAGGTGGGGAAGTTCATATTTCCGGTAGACTTCATGATCTTGGATTGCGAGGTAGACTTTGAGGTACCCATTATTCTGGGATAACCCTTCTTAGAAACCAGAAGTGTAATGGTGGATATGGAGAGCAACGAGCTAACTTTCAGGTTGAACGATGACACAATGAAGTTCAACGTGTGAAAATTAATGAAACAACTGAGGGACATGAGTGTCGTTTTGGTTATTGATATAGTTGTTGATTCTTATATGGTAGTATCTATTGAAGAAATATTTGTTGTGGAGAGTTTGGTAGCAGTTATGATGACCTTCGATGGAGATGATATCAAAGATTATGATGAGACGGTATATGCTTTGGTAGGAACGGGGTCATATTCCTACGCCCTGAAAAAATTGGATATTGACTTGAAGAACCGGCCAACACCTCCTGCAAAGCCATCTATTGAAGAGGCATCGGTGTTAGAGTTGAAAGAATTGCCTGGCCATATTTTTGGGTAAAAATAACACATTGCCTGTGATAATTGTAGCAGACCTTATCGAAGGGCAGGTTGAAGCCTGATTGTCCATATTGTGGAGGTACAAGAGAGCTATTGGCTAGACCATTGCAGATATCATTGGCATCCCACCAGGTCTCTGTACTCACAAAAACCAGTTGGAAGATGATTGTACACCAACCACTGAGCATCAACAAAGGTTGAATCCGCCAACGTAGGAAGTGGTGAAGAAGGAAATAATTAAATGGCTTGATACTGGAGTGGTGTACCCAATTTTTGATAGCAAATGGGTAAGCCCGGTTCAATGTGTCCCCAAAATGGGAGGGATGACTGTGGTGGCAAATGAAAAAAATGAATTGATCCTATTAAGACCAGTCACAGGGTGAAGAGTCTGCATGGACTACTGAAAGCTTAACTCCTGGACCCTCCGTGATCATTTCCCCATGCCCTTTATGGATTAGATGCTTGACAGATTGGCTGGACGAGGGGGTATTGCTTTTTGGATGGATATTCGAGGTACAACCAAATATCCATCGCACTGGAAGATCAGGAGAAAACCACTTTCACTTGCCCTTATGGAACGTTTGCTTTCAGAAGCATTCCCTTTGGTTTGTGTAATGCTCCTGCAACATTCCAAAGATGCATGATGTCTATCTTTTCTGATATGGTTAAGGATACATTGAAAGTCTTCATGGATGACTTTTCTGTGGTGGGTGATGCATTTGAAGATTTCTTGGCTAATATGGGTCAAGCATTGCAAAAGTGTGAAGAGTCAAATCTTGTCCTCAACTGGGAGAAATGCCATTTCATGGTGAAAGAAGGCATTATGCTGGGACATAAGATATCTGTGAGAGGTCTAGAGGTGGATAGAGCCAAGATCGAAGTCATCGAGAAACTACCTCCTCCCATCTCAATAAATGGTGTGAGGAGCTTTCTTGGTCATGCTGGATTCTATAGAAGATTTAATAAAGACTTCTCCAAGATCGCCAACCCTTTGTGCAAGTTGCTGGAAAAAGAAATAAATTTGTGTTTGATGATGAGTGCTTGAAGGCATTTGAATGCCTAAAAGAGAAGTTGGTGGTTGCGCCTATTATAATTGCCCCGGATTAGTCCAAACCATTCGAGGTAATGTGTGATGCAAGTGGCATTGCACTCAGAGCTGTTCTGGGATAGAAGGGAGATAAGCTTTTTCACCCCATTTACTAGGCGAGCAAGACATTGAATGGGGCGCAAAAGAACTACACAGTTACAGAGCAGGAGTTGTTGGCAGTTGTTTATGCCTTTGAAAAATTCAGGGCATATCTCCTTGGCATAAGACTAGTGGTGCATACAGACCATGCGACTTTGAGGTATTTGATGGCAAAGAAGGATGCAAAGCCCCGACTAATCCAATGGGTATTATTGTTGGAGGAATTTGACTTTGAAGTCAAAGACCAAAAGGGGTGTGAAAACCAAGTGGCGGATCATCTCTCCAGGCTTGGGAATGAAGAAAAAGGGGTTGATGAGCTGAAAATTGATAATGCATTTCTGGATGAGCATGTATTGGCTGCTTCACTTGACATGGTGACATGGTACGCAGATTTTGCCAATTATTTTGTAAGTGATATGATGCCAAAAGAGCTAAACTTCCACCAGAGAAAGAAATTCCTCCATGATGCAAGTAAGTATTTCTGGGATGAACCTTATCTCTTCCGGCTGTGTGCTGATAGTATAATCAGGAGGTGTGTACTGAAAGTGGAAATGACAAGCATCTTGCAAGCTTGCCATTCATACCCAGTCAGAGGTCATCATGCAGGTGATCGAACTGCCCAAATTTTTTTGCAGTGTGGGTACTACTGGCCAACAATTCATAAAGATTCACATGAATTCGCCAAATCTTGTGATCAATGCCAAAGACGAGGAGTAATATTTCGTAGGCAAGAGTTGCCAATGTCTACATTCCTGGAGGTCGAATTGTTCGACATGTGGGGGATAGATTTTATGGGCCCATTTGACAGCTCTTATGGTAACCGTTACATCTTGGTGGCGGTTGATTATGTTTCAAAGTGGGTAAAGGCGGTTGCTTTGGCCGATAATGAAGGGAAGAGTGTGGTGGCTTTCCTGAAGAGAAACATCTATTCTCGATTTGGCACTCCACGCACAATTATAAGTGATGGAGGGTCACACTTTTGCAATAAGGTATTTCGGGCGGCTCTGGCCAAGTATGGTGTAAAACAACATAACGTGGCCACTCCTTATCACCCCTAAATGAGTGTACAAGTCAAAGTGTCAAACTGTGAAATCAAGGAGATATTGGCGAAGTCTGTGAATGTAAATCACCGATATTGGGCAAGGAATATGGATTACGCAATCTAGGCATACCAAACAGTGTTCAAAACGCCAATAGGTATGTCCCCATACCAACTTATTTTTGGTAAAGCTTGTCACTTGCCCGTGGAACTTGAGCACAAATCCCTTTGGGCACTCAAGAAGTTGAACCTTAGTTGGAAAGATGCATCAGAATTAAGGTTGGAACAGTTGAATGAGATGGACGAGTTTCGGTTGTGAGCATATGAAAGATCCACTCTCTACAAAGACAAAATGAAGTTATACCATGACAGGAGGATTGAGAAGAGAGAGTTCAAAGTTGGGGACTTGGTGTTATTGTTCAACTCTAGGTTCAAACTCTTTCTCGGAAAGCTCAAGTCCAAATGGTCCGGGCAGTTCAAAGTATGTCAAGTGTTCCTATCCAGAGTTGTGGAACTTGAAAACAAGGATGGAGAACGTTTCAAAGTTAACGGGCAGAGAGTGAAGCAATATATCGGCCTCCCGGAGGAGGTAAATATCTTGTCTGTGGTGTATCTTGATGAAGTTTGAGTAATCAAGATACCCACTTTATGCCGCGACTTTAAATCAGGCGCTATATGGGAGGCAACCCATAATTTTTTGTTGTACTATAAATTTAGGATATTTTGTGTGGTTGGAATTGGTTAATTTGTTTGATGAGTGTGCAGGGATAAAAAGTGCAGGTGAAAGCATGGGTCTGTTTTAAGCTTAACGAGTCGTATGGTGAGTCATCACCATGGTGAAGATTCGTCAACTCAAGTCGTCACCAAGTTAGAAAAATTATTGGATTCTGTTTGGGTGGTGACGGATTGAGTGACGAACCACCACAAAAATGACGAGTCATCGCCCAACCCGTCACTAAGAGGAGCACATCAGACTACACTGTTTGAATTGTGATGGTTCATGTGATGAATCGTCACAAACATGACGAGACATCACTAAAGCCGTCACTTAGAAGCTTACATTAGGCTTCATTGTTTTGAGCTGACAATTCAGTTGATGAGTCGTCAGTCTGGCGATGGATCATCACTCGACCCACCAACCAGGTATGTGTTCTTTTTTTTTATTTAAACCCGGTCTGACCCACTCCCCTTAATTTGAACCAAACCCGATAACCTTGGCCCAACCCGATCCTAATTACCTTCTCATAATCCAAAATCAAAAGACACCCATTTCAATTTCAAATTGAAATGGTTTCCTCTTTTACTCCTTCTCCAAGCCAAAGCACTTCTCCAACCCCACCAAATTCCTCCAACTCTTTTAATCAAGATCACCCATTTTTTCATCTCTCATAACCTCACGTTTCTCCTCTCTATGAAATCCCAAGTTCTAAGTGACAATAGAAAATTTGGGATTGAGTTTTTCTTGTTGAGTCTCATTTTCAAGAAGCAAGTCATCTTAACCAACCATCAGACTCAAGGTATGATTCTAATTCTCTTCTTGTATTTCTTACTATCAATGTCTAAAAGAAGGGCAAGAACTTAAGTTCAAAGTTGTGGATATGCTATTGAATGTTGTTGGCGGTGGTTGTTGATGTTGTAGTGCTTAGGGAATTTTATTTTTGAAAGACATGGGTGAAGTCTGAGTACCCCATGTGATTAAATAATTGAGGGATGGTACCGTTAGAAATCAAATCCCAAAAAGGATTGGAAAAGTGCTAAGGAACACAAAGTGTTCAATTAAATGCCTCAAAGAATAAAATGATCACAGTTTTGATATGACGGTTTGACTAACGAATCATCACGCCTGTGGTGACTCGTCAGCCAACCCATCACAAGAGTAAAAAATGCTAATGCCACTGGTTGAGGCTGAAGGTTGGTGTGACGAGTCATCACAGCTATGGTGACTCGTCAGCCAACCCGTCAAGCCATAACTTTGGGGCTCTTCTTTTTATTTTCTTCCTCTGATTAGTTTAACTTGTCTCCCTTGCAGGTACAATGGCTCCAAAACCACAACAAGGCCATAGTGGAGCACATAAATGAAAAGAAAGTCCACCCCCTACACGGGGATTAGTTGATGAACCGGGCAGCGAGGCAGAAGAAATTGAGGCACCTGCCTATCAAACAAGGCTGTCCACAAAGAAGAAAACCCAAGTCTCCCAGTCTGAAGAGGAGAGTGGGTCATCATACGAGGGAAGCGATAGTGCTAGTGGGGAGAACGACAGCTCAAGCACAAGCACTAGCAATGAAAGTGGTACTGAGGCCACTAGAAATCTAGAAAAGGCTCCAATTAGCACCAGTACATTCAGGTGCAAGACCGCAAATATCAGGGAGTCGATTCGATGGAGAGTTGACGTTCCCGGAAAAATTACTTAGACGGTATTCTCCTAACCAAAGCAAGAAGCCATAGATTGCCTATTGCTGAGGAAGTACAGATCATGACCACTGAGCTACATGAGTACCCGATTATCCAAACCCAGTTCCAGAGGTATCAGTTTGAATGGATGAGTAAACCGCCAGGGTTTTATTATTCGGCACTGGTATATGAATTCTACACCAACTATTTGGCATTGCTAGAAAGAAAGGTTGAGAAAGGAAAGAAGGTTAAGAACATACAAAGATTGGATATCATCCCAGTTCATGGAAAACGAGTAGATATCTCCATAGGGATGATCAACAGAGTCCTTTTTGGTCCAGAATACACTCCTCCAACCAACATGCCGGAGTTTCAAGATAGAATGGGTTCGGCAGAACATCAAAGGCCGTGGCTAGACCGAATGTTGATGGAAGGCTTACCGTCATGGGGAAACTCAAGGGAACAGATCTCAAAGCAATCTCTGAATTTCTCAGCAAAGTTCTGGTGGGCTGTAGTGCGACTCCGACTCTTCCCTATGGGTGGAGATGCTAATTTAGACGAAGAAGGAGTCGTTCTGGTAGAAAGTTTGTTGGCTGGGTACATCATAAATTTTGGGAAAATAATTGCAGATGATATGCGGTTCAGAGACATCAAAGTCACATCTTCATTGCCATTCCCGTGTCTGGTTACCGAGTTGTGCAGGCTTGCGGATGTACCGATATTTAGTGGCATCGATGATCAGGTGACAACATCATCCAAGCAGAACATTGACAAGACTAGGAATGATACTAAATTTGATTTAAGGGTTCATAAGCCACAAGCATTTGAGACACCGACTCCTACCATATCTGAGGCAGCTGACACCCCTTCAGGTACGGAGTTACCTCTTGCTATTTTTGACCCTCATATGGCACAGACCATTAGAGCTACTAGTAAAAGCTCTGACATGGCATCGAGACCTCCTCTGCCACCAGAGTATCAGTTTAATCCTTGCAATTTTGCAAGAATTGTGCAAAAACAAAAATAGATTGATAAGTAGATTTTGGCTTGGACTGACATGTTCAAGCAAACCATAGATGATGCCATTCGGGAGGCTCTAAAGT
Source organism: Jaltomata sinuosa (assembly GCA_003996215.1). Classification (NCBI taxonomy): domain Eukaryota; kingdom Viridiplantae; phylum Streptophyta; class Magnoliopsida; order Solanales; family Solanaceae; genus Jaltomata; species Jaltomata sinuosa. The sequence goes on from QJPP01000566.1 coordinate 48,770, forward strand.
CGCATGAGGGGTTACGTGCCAGGATTGATGCCATGGAAACTTGAATGGATGCTAGGCTGAATGAAATGAGTATCCGGGACCTAGCCAAGTTCAACGTTGAACTCCAAAGAGTAAAGGTTGACGTCACCGCCCTCCAACAAGGGCAATCCACCTACAATCAAGCTTCAGACTTTGTGGAATTAGAGGAAGATGGAACAATAGTGGACTTGATGGGAATACCACTGACAATAAATGAACCCAAGTCGGGTGAAGGTGAGGGGAAGAGGTCGAAGAAGAGAAAGCATAAGAAAAGAACACGGGAGGGGGAAGAGTTGGAAGAGCCTCGACAATAATCTATACTAGACGAGAAGTTGATACAGGAGAGACTATGTTCCCAACATGCCTAGGCATCCTCTAGTGCAGTACCGGAGTCTGGAGAGACTACGATTGTTGATGAGTTGAGTACGCTGGCCGACACTGGCATCACTGTTCCCACTTTGGAGACCTACGGTTTTTTCCATTATTCCAGATTCTGATGCCTAGGATTCACAGGTATCTCTACCCCTTAGCTTTGCATAACTGATTTCATTAGCATTGGGGACAATTGTAGATTCTTTTGTTGGGAGTGGGGGTATCTATGAGTCATCACCAAAGGTTTTTATTGGCGTGTTTCTTTTCCTTCGGTGTGCTATCTAGTAGAACCAGCATGTTTAGGTTATTATTTCTTAATTTTGTTTAGGTGGTGTTGTAGCAAGCATGGCTGTTTGATTTGTGAAATAAAAAGGAGCTACCTGGGAAAAAGTTGGTTTTTGTACTTGTGTGTTGAAAAATTAACTGTTATGGATCCTCAAATGTCTTTGTATGCATGTGATCAGAATAATCTTGTTTAGGCCGAACTGTTGTTTCAATAGTGGGTAGTGGTATGGTTTCCTGATGCTAAGTATGTGTGAGCTTATTGATATATATTCTTACTCTGTGCATTCATCTAGAACTTGCCCGGTCTATTTTGTTCAGTTAAAAGTTAGTTGCTTAGGAAAGGATCACAACCCCTTTTTGTGTGCAGTCCACTTAGCCCATAAGACCATCCAAATGCAAATAATCCCTTTGATCCCTGTTTGAGCCATGATTGACCCTATTCTTTCTATTAAATGTCACCGTCCCTTTTTAACTTTGAACCCCTATTTTGGCCCTGGTCTTTTCTTGGACATCGTGCACCTCAACTCATGCAATCAACCTAAGTTGAGGGTGACTACTGTAGTGGTAAAGGATAAGAGGAAAAATGGGATGGAAAAGATCGGTTGTGGATAGAATGAAAACTGCGGGTGTGTGCCTAAGAAAAGAAAGAAAAAGATGTGTGCCTAAGAAAAAGAAAGAAAAAGAAAATAAAAAGAGATAAAAAAGAATTGCCAAAATAAAGAGGCCGCACCTGTTGCTAGAAAGAAGGGAATAAAAGGTGAATAAGGTGGGACGAAGTTAAGTTTAGTGGAAATAGTAGGTCAGTGATTCCTAGGAGGGCTTAGTCACTAATCCCTAAATGTATCCTACCTGCACCCGAAGCCTCATTACAAGCCTTAACAAGTCCTGTAGTGATCCTGAGCAATTGGTTGAACAGCTGAAATAGAATAGTAAGGGTAAGCCTATGGTATCGCATTCGCACAGTTTGAAATCATTTGTGAGTGTGAGCGTCTTGCTTTGTCCCAAAATTTTGTGTGTAGGACTTCCTTGTAGTGAGGGCATCGGGATTTTGATATCATTCACTGATTGTTGGGATAACTGTTTGTGCATATGTAGAATACTCTTCACATCGGAATGACATTCTTGGATCCTGACAAGTTAGCTTTTCAAACACTTATGTGGTACTGGGGAGCTTGATTTAAATTGAATAAACCGTTGAATGGCCATGATTTTCTAGAGACATGTGTTTGTATTCTTAGTTGAGTCATCTCTTTTGTTTTCGTTGTCATGTTGCTTGAGGACAAGCAAAAGTTTTAAGTTCAGGGTGTTGATGTGCCACCATTTTACGGCACATTTGACTCCATTAACTAAGAAAAATCGTGAGTCTTCAAGCAACCGTTGTTGTTTTTGATGGGTTTTGTGTTGTACATGCAGGAAAAGTAAACAAGAATGGAAAGAACAGAGAATTGCACAAATATGGGCCTACTATTAAGTGTGGTGACTCACCTAACGAGTCACCACGAGTGTGATGAACCACTAAGTGAGCCAACACATAAGAGAAGTATGAAGCAGCCACTTGATTGAGGTGATGACTCACCTGACGAGTCGCCACCAGGCCAGCGAACCACCAGGCCAACCGTCAAGAAGAAGCAAAATTGGGAGCCCACTGGTCCCTTGTGATGACTCACCTAATGAGTCATCACAAGGTTGATGAATCCCCACTGGAACCATCAAGAAGAAGAATAAAAGGGAGCTCACTGGTCACTTGTGATGACTCACCTGACGAGTCGTCACAAGGTTGACGAATCCCCAACTCAACCGTTAACTTTAAGTGAAAAACCCGAATTCTATTTTTGGAACCTAATTTCCTAGACTACTATAAATACCCAGTGTTAGGGTTATTTTTATCATTCGATATCTGACAATTTAAAACATATTTTTGAGCGAGTTTTGAGCGACACAAAGAGAGAGAAATGACACTCTTGTCTTCTTCTTTGGGATTTTCACCATTGTTGCTTGCACTCTACGGAAGTTAAAGTAAAGTTGTGATTTTATATTGTAAGAACATCTTCTTATTATTATGAATAATATTACTTATTTCTTTCATTTTACAAGCATGAGTGGCTAAACCTCCCACAACTAGAGTTGTGGGAGCCATGGCAAAATTGACGATATAGATTCTGGGTGACGTTGGGTTAACTTTGTATGTCGTTCACGTTGTTAATCTTGTGTGTTTAATGTTTTCTAATGGTTGAAAACATTAGAACATGCCTAGGTTTGATTTGCTTGAACTAAAAATAGGGTAAATTAGATTAACAACGAGGATTCGGGACTCTTACTCTCGTCAAATGATTAATGCTTTAGCAAGATTAATCTACTTCATGCTTTGGTTGAAATGAGTATTTTATCTTTTCAAGTTTTAGAGAATTGGAAAGGGAATGCATCTATTTAGTTGGGAAATACTTAGACGTAAGGATGAAATCAATCACTTCGTGATAGACATACGGAAAGAACCCAACTTAGCTCTAATTAAAATTTGTTATGATGCCATGGTGAACACTTCCCTAGTTCACCTCTTATATTTATTCCTTAACTCATGAAACTCATTGATTACTATTTAATTTGTTCAAAGATTGATTACTTTAAACCCCCCCCCATTTATCGGAAACTATTGATTACTAGTCAACTAAGTTACTAACGACTTAATCTACATCTTATTCCTTGTGGGATCAACCCAATCTTTGTTGGGTTCTATATTTGACAGCGACCGCTTACGCTTCTTAATTGAGGTGTAGTTTGGGCGTTATCATATCGTATATCTAAAATCATCAAATCAGCCTAAGTCTCAAAACCACCAACAACTACCAAGCATGATCTAACAATCCAGTCCACTACTAAAGAATCACTTACTGGCGTAGCAATAGATAAGGGAATAGATAATGGCTCACTAGCCAACCCCAAACAAGGAAATAAGTAACTAGAAACGTACAAATATAAAGAACTAGGATCAAATAAAGCTAAAGCTAACTGATGGCAGACAGAAAACATACCTGTGTCACCACATTTGAGGCCTCTACCTCTATTCTAATAGGGACCACATAAAAGTGACGCCGACCTCCACTAGACCGACTACTATCCTGACCACCTGACCTGCCATACTTAGTATAATCCCTACCTTGGACACCACCACCTCTGGTCAGTGGCTACACTGCTCTCAGAGGCTGAGCGGCTGGCTGAACTATACCCCACTGGGGGAAATCTCTAGAAAAATGATCAATAATACCATACTCATAGCAAGGCCCTGACGACCCACTCTGGTGAGATGAGCTGGCTGAACCTGTATGGGCATCACGGCCCGATGCCCCAGATGATGTATCCCTCAGTGACTGACCTGAACTCATCCTACTAAACCCATGATGACCACTGTAACTATGCTAACTATCATACCCATGTCAAATTAAGGACCACCTGAAGCCTGAAGTGATTCCTAAACTAGTCGGCTAGACTAGACCTGATGCTACTATGATTGATATCCTCTGCCCTACTGACCTAACCCTCGATCGACGAAGCAAGAACCACTGTAACTTCCCTGACGGCATGGTCTTTTATCTCTGGCCCTGGGGTCCTGGCAATGCAAATCTTCTATAGTGCGGACATGGTCTGCTATCACCTAAAATAGCCGCCTACCATCAACTAGTATCTCTGCACTCTTACGAAGCTCAGTCCTCATCCCCTAAACAAATCGACGAATATGGTCTGGATTTATAGGAATGATCATAGCCTCAAATGGAGCCATTTGGTGAAATGGGTCTCATACTCAGACAATATCATAGCACCCTGCATCAACCGGGTAAACAGCTCCCTACGGTACTCACAGTCATACTGCGGTAAGGACTTGGCCATAAAGGCCTCATAGAACTCCCTCTATGTCTCATGGGGAGACTCAAGGTGCCTGTAAGCTACGTGAGCCCTAAACCAAAGCTTAGCTGCCCCTCTAATTGATAGGTGGTATAATCTACTCCATGGGAATAAAACTGACCAAGGTGATGAAGCATCTCCTCACAGGTAGAAATAAACTCTTAGGAATCCTTCCCGGGAGAACCGGAGAACCTCGGTGGGGATAGTCTCAGAAACTGGCCCCAGGCCTTTTACTCTGACTCTAACATAGCTGGGTGAGAAGCGAGAGGCTAAGAGATTGTAGGCACTGAAAGGACCTGTGCACATAGAGCCACATTAGTAGGTTGCGCTCCTGAACTCTGAACACCCAGGGATACCCCCTAAGCAGATGTCTGGGCCATATTAGAAGGCTGACCCCCGACCATGCTCAATGACTGAAAAGGCAGACTCTAGATATATGGTGTAGGAGTTGGGGCTGGTGCTGATACTAATGTTGCTACTGGCCCTGGTGGCACCTAAGCTACTTTTTGGTCCACGGCCTGCTAGTCTAGAATTTTCTCAAACTCATTCGCGACCTCAGGAGCTCTAACTATTGCCGCCACTCAGGCATATCCTTTACCTCTACATCTATGTCTACCCTATACCCTAGCTAGAGCTGAGGGTGCTGGTACTAAAGGCTCGCCCTCATCTGCTGCTGAAGATCTCATACAAACCATCTGCAGAAGAGTGAACTAGAACAAATGATATTCCATGAAACCATATAGGATAAAATGCATGATGTATAAGCAAGAGAATACTCATGTTTCCTAAGATGTCACTATAGCCTCCCAAAGATAGGGTACAGACGTCTCCGCCCTGATCCATAGAACTCTACTAGACATTGGCTCCTATACCAATGACATCGATGAACCTAGGCTCTGATACCAAGCTATAATAACCCAATTTATTAGGTCATGATGGCACCTACAACCCCCTGTAGGCGAACCAATCCCCAATTCCTGGAATGTTTAGTTATGGCTCACTACCTAAGTGAAGAACAAACAAGAAAGGTAAAAAGTGGAAGAAGGTAAAAAAGGCATAGACAAAAGGGAAGAAACCTGAATATATACAGAAAACTACACCATCCCACGACCTAGTATCACAACTACAAGAGCCAATACTAAAGGTACATAGTACAAAAGAGTGCAAATGTAAAATATACAACTGTCTTCAAATATACAAAAGGGTCAACTGTGCCAAAATATGAAATATAGCCAAGCCCCGGTTGCCAGGAGTTCATCCTACATCTTGGATTTCTCAAAAGCTGCACAAAATCCCACATCAATAGTGATGGCCCACACTATGATCTACACCAGAAAGATGCAGAAGTGTAGTATGAGCACCAATTGCATAAGCAACCAGTATCCAGTAGATATCATAGACCGACTGGGCACATATATAATATTAAAGTAGTAGATAGTAGATAAGGAAACAAAGGGTCAAAGAAGCAAATAGAGTGAATCAAAAGAAAGCTAGTAACATATAGAAGGCACAAGAGAATACAAGTGTATTATACTAGCCACAGAAAATGCTTCACAGAACAAATATGTAAGAGTAGAGAATGCAATTGGTTCCATGCAATAACAGTAAATAAAAAAAGCTTAACGAATAAGGAGGTGTACTGGTAACCTCGAATAAAGGGAGCGAAAGAAAGGAAACTAAACACAAACATTCTAACAATATAACTAACAAAGTAAGGATGATCGAAAAGTAAACTAGCAGGTAACTACAATAGGATTAAGTAACACTAATCTATCTATAATCCCAATGAGCGCCCATACACCCGAGGAATACGTACAAGCAAAGATAAACCCTTCCTGTATCCCATACTACCAGAGAGTACATTCAAAAAACAACAAAACAAGGGGTGGAACCGTGCAGAAATGAATGATCTTATATGGTATGCTAGTGGTACTGTATGCATCTCCTCTGATGCCCATAGGCCAAGTAGATAGGACCCATGGAAAAGCTTCCCATGTATACCTCTAGACCCCCATATACCCCTCCTATGATACTCTTGGCATGTAGCCCCTATCTGGATCGACAAGGTCCATGGTGGTCTTTGTGACCACATACCAACTCTCAAGATCTCATCATGCATGCCCATAGTCTATCAATGTCTAAAATCAGTAATAAAACCATGTCTAGCACTTGGCACAGTCGAGTCTAGTATCATCACAAGTACTAGTGTGAAAAACTAATATTTAATCCCTTTTACTTCAAGAAGATCCATTAAACCAATTTTAAGTCTATTTTAGTCATTAATAACTGAAAACGGGCCCTCAGGGCATGCAATATTAGAAAATTGGTGATAGTCAGGCCTGCAGCCCTGTAGTAGTAATAAACTAATGCAGAAAAAGCTCTTTTCATGATGATGATATGCTCAGATACTACCAATAACTCAATATCAACCTAATGGCCCTGCACAGGATCAATCCACTCTACAACATAGATAACCATCTAGCAATCGCAAATCAATGTCCGAGACTCATGAACACTTCCCACATTCCTACTAACTATGGTTTAGAGGCATATTCAAAGGCCACACAGGGCCGTAAGTGGTATTACTACTGTACTAGCTTAAATACTAAAGTGGAAAAAACAAGAACAGACAAAAGGAAGCAAACAAGGTCTGGGGTGCCAACCTAGTAATTCCCAATCCAAGGATGATCTAAATAGTACAATTACATTCTATATAGTCCAAGTCTAAGATCGGTAAGCCATAGCCTACCTGGCATCCGATGAAAAGCTACTGAAAAGTCATCATCTGAGCCCAAACTACTCCGAGAAGCCTCGAATAGCAATCTAACTACCAAAAACATAATCTACTCATCAATACAAAGCTAACGATACCCATAATACCAATAATTAGTTGGGTCAAAACTCCAGGTCAAAACAAGCCCGTGGGCCCCGCAACCTAAAATTGAGGATGGAAATTACCACAAGTTTTCCAATGCTGATAGAAACACATGCTTAAAAATTAAGCATAATTCGGGTACGAGAAGGGCCTAAAACATTCCCTAAATCCAAGAACAAATTAAGAATCAATCGAATATTTAACATATTAATTAACAAATTAAGTCTTGCTCAAGGTTCTACCCATAAAGGGTGCTATGAAATTTGGTAAACGTGGGAAGCTAAGTCCAACATACATTGGACCCTTTAAGATACTTCAGAGTGTGGGGCCAATGGCTTATAAATTGGTATTGCCTCTTAGTTTGTCAAGAGGTCATTTTGTATTTCATGTGTGGATGCTTAAAAGTACCACGGAGATGGTGACTACATAATTCGCGGGGATTCGGTCCTATTGGATGAAAACATCTCTTATAAAGAGGAAATTGTTGCTATTCTTGATAAAGCTATCCAAAAATTGAGGACTTAGGAGATTTCTTTTGTAAAGGTCTAGTGAAAGAACTTTCATGTTGAGAAGGCCACTTGGGAGACCAAAGAAGATATGCATAGCAAGTACCCGCACTTGTTCATCGATTCAGGTAATCCTCATTTTATCTTCTCTTTTTTGTTGTCATTTGGGGATAAATGATTGTTTAATTAGTATATAATGTAAAGACCTATTTCGTTATTATGGTAAAGTTATGGTGTAAGTACCCAAGTAGAAAAATCTCTAAGATGATAGTTGATAAAATCGAAGGCTAGGGTGAGCTTTGATGATAATCTAGTGTTATGTGCTTGAGTAACGATCCTTGATTCGTAGATCATAGTTTGATAGTGTAGTTTCCATTTATGGATAGTCAACTATTATAGGATCCCATAGAAAGTTTTGGGATGAAAATTGGGATCATAGAATTTGACTATGATGGTTTTTGTATTGGGGTTAATCCATAATGTCTAGAAATCAAAGTGTGTTGTGAAATAAGGGGTTTTGGGCGAGTTGGTGATGTTTTGGAAATTATCGATTGACGTGGAAAAATAGGCTCTCACCATTATGAGCCATCATAGCAGAAATGTTTTTGTCGTAGCGGTCAAAGGACCGTCTGTAATGACCCTTCTTGTCTTTATGGGTGAGGTAATCATGCAAGAAATTGGGATAGAAATCTTCCAGGCTTGGAAGTTGAAAATTTTGAGTTAGGCTAGTCTTGGATGAAATTTGAGCGAGGTGAGGTCTAGGATAATCTGAGTAAGGACTGGGTGAAATGATTAAGTCTTAGCTTGTTTTTCTATTATCTAAGGCAGTAAGGATTCCGTAGGAATTTTTGGAAAGGAATTCAAGTGAGTAGAACTCCTGATATCAAACTTGACATAAAGGGATTGGTCAAGGATGTCATGGTTTGAGGGTGTGTTGTGAAATAGGAAAATTTAGAGGATTTCTGAGTTTCTATTCCATCACACCCACTATAGCGAAGAAATTCCCTCTATAGCGGGAGTCAGAGTATGTCAACTCGACTCTAGCAGGAGGCTTCTTCTAGGGCGGTGCCTTTATAGTGGGATTGGGCCACTATAGCGGGGTTAATCACTATAAATGCAAAAACTTCTCCAAAAATATTCATTATTTCACAAGAACATTTTGGGGAGGGCTGTGGAGATTTTGGGTGAACTCCATTGATTTTCTACCATAATTCTTTGTTAAGGTAAGTATTTTATCCCTGTAAACTAGTACTACGACTCCTATGGCTTAGAATTGTTAGTTACAGGCCTTGGGGAGGGTTTAGCTTGACCTAAGATAGAATTTCTTGTGTAAAAGGGATTATAAGTATAAAAACCTTGGGATTATGAATTAAAATTTCTTTTTCATGATTACATTACCATAATTCATTGGTATAACTATCAAATTGGTAGTTCTAAATAAATTATTGGTGGGAAGGCCCTAGGATGGGTGGGATGATCATGAAATTGCCCCTTGGGGTTTGGGATTAAGTTGTAATCCATGATATTATAGGTCATTTTGGTTGATTATGTGTTTACATTCTTGTTCTTAGACCACAATCAAGCTAAAGGTACAAGAAATAGGAAAGTTCAGTAGAGCATTCAGGCTTGGATTGAGATAGGTGATGGTTGTTGTAACCCAATTGCGTAATGTGTGTATATTAATTGTCACATTAGCATTACTTGCACAATATGTGTTCAGGAAAAAGAGAATGAATATTAAATGATATTTTAAGTGGAAATCTCATGCAATCAACCTATTTTAAAGGCTTGTTGGTTGTACAATTATGGTATGTTATTCATTGTGGTTGTGATTATTGTGATATCAGTGATTCTTCGGTTGGCTCGGGTACCACGCCTGGTACAGATCATTGGTTGGATCAGGTACTACGTCTGTTTGTCATGCCTCAAGGTTATCCCTTAGACGTAACATGGGACCTAAGACCATAAGTGATCCCAAGTTAACACATGGCATTAACATGATGTAATATAACATAGATAACAATAGCAAAAGCATAACTGAAATGGTAAGCACACTAACTCAACATAAACATAAAGATCTAGGAATATCACAATATGAAACATGAAACATTGAATATCTAACTATGTCTGAAAAGCCTCTAAACCTGTCATAATGAGTTGTTGGGACAAGACCCCAGCTAACTCTAAGTACTGGATAAAAGGAGTCTACTAGCTAGGAACCATACTAGTCCTTGAAAAATGAGGACTCACTAACAGTGACTGGATAACCCGCGACCTCTAGCCACGGACCTGAGAGCGAGAGCCTGAATCTGCATCGTACTAGGATGCAATACAAGAAATATGCGTCAGCATTATAGGATGCACTGAGTATGTGAGTTTATGCAATAACATGGTAAAACACACTTAAAATCATGCTTAAAACTGAGTTCATGCATAATTGAAGAATCATAAGTAAATATCATAAGTTGAGCATAAAACATAAGATAATAAGCCAAGCTTCAAATAGAATATCATATAACTTAGTAATTTGAAAACATTCATAAGGGAGTTTCTCTTAACCGATATTAAACCATGATGAGCTACATAGAGTCAGTGTCATTCACTCACACTATCCTAACCAACCAAGGTTAGAGCCATGTACATAAGGATCCTGTCATAAGCCACAGAGGGAAACCTACAGCAGCAACATAGTTTTGGACTTGGATTATCTAGAACCCTCATTACTTGGTGCTAAATACTACTCCAAAAAATACATCATAAAGCTCACATACATGCGGCATATCTAGATGTCAAAACTTGTTCATATTCGTGTTTACAACCCGGATCTTCATAATACTCACAAACCTTGTTTTTAAGAAATAATTCATGAGTATTGATGGCATATAGGGATGTCTTGTCTTTCATAATGAATCACATCTTAAAAGTTTGCATGACACTAGTCCGATTTCATAAACATATACAATTTCATAAAATTAGGAACTAGGCATGCAAATGCTTAAAATTCATGAGGTCATGCTATCAAAATAAGCCAATTTGCTTAAATCAAACAATGCATGCAAAATTGGACTAGGGTCAGCCTTCAAATCATGAGATAGGAATTCACTTGTAAAAACCCATGAAGAATCATGCAATTTAGAATTTGAATTCATAGAAAAATCATGAGAAAACAATTTCTAAAAGAACCCGTGAGAATTGGGTAAGAACCCTAACTTGAGAATTTATAAAAAATAATTTAAAAGATTGGGGTTTTGAGCATATGGGTGGAAAAAATTCCTTATTGAATACCCACATACCTGAACTTGGAGAATCTTCAACCTAGAGCTTGGGATGGGGACTTGAAGGTGGAATCCTAGCTTGGAGCTTGGGAGAATTGAGTTTCTTTTTCTCTTTTAGAACTTGAATAAGAGATTGGGGTAAGACTTAGGATAATTGGGGGAAAAAACATTTCCAGAATTGTCCAAAACGACATCACTTAGGAGTTAAAAGGGTGAAAAATTACAAAAATACCCCAGGGATTTAATTCTAAAAAAATGTTTAGAAACCTCAGCTTCAGGTTCCACGAGTGAGCTCTACGGACTGTAGAAAGAACCATGACCCGTGGTTGCCTCTCATGGTTTCTGGCCTAAATAACCAGCTGTGGGTCTGGGTTCCATGAGCAGGATCTACGGCTCATGGTTTTATCCATAGACCGTAGAAAGCTCTCGTGGTTTCTGAGGAAATGGTTGAGCCTCATTCTGATTCCCACGAGCTGGTTCCATGACCCATGGAACCATCCATGACCTGTGAACCAAACTCGTGGTTCTCAAGCCTGAGGAGGGGTCTATAGGATAGGTTCCACGATACCTTTCCATGGCCCGTGGTTCCATCCATGGCTCGTGGTCTGGGTTTGTGGTTCCTGGAAAAATTCAGAGAAATAGGGATCCAAGTTTAATAGCTGATTTGAATTTTGGGGTGTTACAATATCTCCCTCTTGGGATCATTTGTCCTAAAATAAAGACTAAGGGAATTTCAGAGAGAAAACAACAAACCAACTAATAGAATATGCAAATTGAAGAATAGGCTTGAAGACTGAGTTTTAGCTTAAAACATGACTAAACTGACTTCGTAAAACATGAATTCATGCTAGGATCATGAGAAAAGCTTATGAGATAGAACCTGATTGACATACTAGGAAGAGAACTATTACCTCAAGCTGAAACTGGATCGGAAGGAAAATGATGAAGGTACTTGGTCTTTTTGGCTGCTTCTTCTTCCCAAGTAGCTCCTTCAAATAACTCGTTCCTCCAAAGGACTTTCACGAAAGTGACTTTTTTGTTCCTCAACCTTCGAACCTGAAGATCAAGGAACTCACCAGGAACTTCTTCTTAGATGAGCCTATCCCCCACACCCACATCCTCTAAAGGTACAATCAAGGTCAGATAGCCAACACACATCTTCAACAAAGAAACATGGAAAACTGGATTAACCTCTTCAAGCTCGGCTGGTAACTCTAACTCATAAGCCACACTACCAACTCCTGTGTGAATCCTGTAAGGGACTACATATCAGGGACTAAGCTTCTCCTTCTTACCAAACCTCATCACATCCTTCATGGGTGACACTTACAGAAACACCCAATCATCCACCTCAAACTTCAAGTCTCTTCTCCTCACATCTGCATATGATTTCAGTTGACTCTGAGTAGTCTTTAACTTTTCCCTAATAAGCCGAACTTCCTCCATAGTCTCATGAACCAAATTTAGACCTATCAAAGCCGTTTCACCTACCTTAAACAAACCAATAGGAGATCTACACTTCCGCCTATAAAGTGCCTCATAGGGAGCCATCTGAATGCTAGAATGAAAGTTGTTGTTGTAGGCAAACTCAAAAAGATATAAGTGATCATCCCAATTACCTTTGAAATCGATCACACAAGCTCTCAACATATCCTCTGAAGTATGAATTGTACACTCTGCCTGGCCATTTGTCTGCGGGTGAAAAGTTGTGCTAAGATTAACTTGAGTACCAAGACCCTTCTGAAATGATCTCCAAAACAAAGATGTAAACTGAGTACCCCTATCTGAGATGATAGACAATGGAATCCCATGCAATCTGACTATATCGCGGATGTAGAGTCTGGCGTAATCCTCTGTTGAATCGGTAGTCTTGATAACCAAGAAGTGGGCTAACTTAGTCATCTTGTCGACAATCACCCAAATAAAATCATGTTGTCTGTGAGTATGAGGTAAGCCTGTAATGAAATCCATATTAATCGCTTCCTACTTCCAAGTAGGAAGGTCAATATCTTGAGTCATACCACCCGATTATTGATGCTCTACCTTCACTTATTGACAGTTGGGACACTTAACCACAAAATCTGCTATGTCCCTCTTCATGTTATTCCACCAATAGACTTTCGGTAGGTCACAGTACATCTTGGTGTCACCGAGGTGGATAGAATATCTGGAGCTATGAGCCTCTGTCAAAATCTGAATTCTCAACCCATCTACATTATGAACACACAGTAGACCCTGATATCGAAGCACACCATCTCCCCCTTTGGAGAAAACATCTACCCTTGGCTGATGGACTGCACCCTTCAACTGATGCAAAATCGAATCACTATCTTACTTCTCCTTCACCTTCACTACCAAAGATGATTCGGACCCTTTCTGAATAATAACACTAATATCCGCTGAATCTGTAAGGCGAACCCCCAACGATCAAGTCTATGAACATCCTTGACCAACTCCTTTTTTCTGTCCTCAACCGAAGACACACTACCTACAGACAACCTACTTAGTACATAATCCACTACATTGGCCTTACCCGGATGGTAAAACACACTCATATTGGAATCCTTAAGAAGCTTAAGCCATCTCCTTTGATGAAGATTAAATTCCTTCTGAGTGAAAACATACTGAAAGCCCATATGATCGGTAAACGCATCCACATAGACACCATACAAGTAGTGTCTCCAAATCTTCAAAGCAAATACCACAGCTGCTAACTTAAGATCATAAGTCCGATAGTTCTTTTCATAAAAATTAAGATTTCTGGAAGCATAAGCAATCACCTTACCAGGCTACATCAACACACAACCCAAACCAATCCTAGAGGCATCACAATACACAACAAATCCATCTAAGCCCTCGGGTAGAGTCAAAACTGGAGCTGTGGTCAACCTAGTGTTCAATTCCTGAAAGTTCTCACACTCATCAGACCACTAAAACTTAACCTTCTTCTGAGTCAGTCAGGTCAATGAGGCAGCTACGGACGAAAATCCTTCCATAAACCTTATGTAGTAACTAGCCAAACCCAAAAATCTCTTAATGTCAAATGGGGAAGTGGGTCTAGGCCAGTTCTTTACTTCCTCTATCTTCTTCAAATCAACTCAAATGCCATCTCTAGTCACAACATGACCTAGAAAAGCAACAGACTGCATCCAAAATTCACACTTACTGAACTTAGCAAATAACTATCGATCCTTGAGAGTTTGTAATACAACTCCTAAATGTTCTGCATATTCCTTCTCACTCCAAGAGTCAATAAGAATATCATCAATGAAAATAATCACAAACATATCCAAATATTGTTTAAACACACGGTTCATCAAGTCCATAAAGGCTGCGGGAGCATTCGTTAGTCCAAAAGATATAACCACAAATTCATAATGACCATACCAAGTTCTTAAGGTTGTCTTTGGAATGTCACATTCTCTAACTCTGAGCTAATGATAACCGGATCTGAGGTTAATTTTGGAGAAATAACTGGCACCTTGAAGTTGGTCAAATAAGTCATCAAACCAAGAAATGAGATACTTATTCTTGATTGTGACCTTGTTCTATTGATGATAGTCAATACACATTCTCATAGAACCATCTTTCTTACGTACGAATAGAACTAGAGCACCCCATGGTGAGATTCTGGGCCTGATAAAACCTTTATCAAGAAGGTCCTTCAACTGTTCTTCCAATTCCTTAATCTCTGCTGGAGCCATTCTGTAAGGAGGAATAGAAAGAGGTTTTGTATCTGGGAGAAGGTCTATCCCAAAGTCAAACTCCTACTTGGGAGGGACTCTGGGCAGATCTTCCGAAAACACTTCAGGAAATTCATTTATAATAGGGACTTACTAGAGAGATGGGGTTTTAGACTCCGAATCCATAACTAGAACTATATGATAGACATAACCTTTAAAAATCATCTTTCTAGCCTTGAGATAAGATATGAAATGACCCTTTTAGGATGGAGGACTACCCTACCACTCTAAGATAGGTTCATTTGGAAACTTAAAGCTGACCCCTCAGGTGCGACAATCAATCGAGGATAACATGCATGTAACCAATCCATACCAAGAATAACATCAAAATTGGTCAGCTCCAACTCTACTAGATTGACTGAGGTGACTCTTGAAGGACTAAGATAGGACATTTTCTATAAATTATCTTGGCTAGAACCGATTCAGCAACAGAAGTGGAGACATGAAAGGGTTCTAAGAGTAGTTCTAGACTGACTTCAAACTTGCAAGCAACATAAAGGGTCACAAAAGACAAGGAAGCTCTGGGGTCTAGCAAAGAATAATCATCGAGAGAGAAGACTTGTAACATACCAGTGACTACATCTGGGGAACTCTCCTACTCCTGGCATGATGACATAGCATAGAAGCAGTTTTGGCGCTGACCACCACCTGAACCAGAAGTGGTACCCTGCTGAACCAGATGGCCTGCTGGAGCTACTGAAGTAGACTAAGTCCTGCCACCTCCATGTCCCTTCTTGGCTGAAGAGAAATCCTTTATCTTATGTCCAACCTATCTACACCAAAGCATCCACCCATGCCATAAAGGCACTTCCCAGGGTAACTCTTCCCACACTTATTACAAATAGGGTAGGAAGGCCTTTTTGTAACACTCCCCTGAGACTACGAACTAGATCCTCTACCTACTTGGTCATTCCTAGGCCTGGGGGATTGAGTAGGAGCACTAGTTGATGAAGGTGTGATGACCTCTTCTGAAATTAAGAATGGTTTCCACCTCCGGACCTGTGATGACTGAAACCAAAACTTTCTGTTCTGGCCCTCTTGTTCTCCCTGGCAATTTCCTTTAACTTATGTCCCTCAATTTACTGAGCATGGGTTATAAGCCTAGATATATCAATGTCCCCCAATAGTATAGTGGTCCTGCACTCTTTTTTCACCAAGTCTGACACCCCATAAATGAACCTGCTCATTCGATCCCTCGGATCGGCTACCATAGATGGAGCATATCTAAAAAGTTGGGTGAACCTCAACCCACACTTCTGAACTGACATATATCCTTGCCTCAAATTCATAAACTCCTCGGCCTTAGCCTCCCTCTACTCCCTAGGGAAGAACAAATTAAGAAACGCCCTCTGAACGCACTCCCAAGTCAGAGTGACCACATCCCTGCCCCTAGCATCCTTCCATTGAGTATACCAAATGTGAGCCACATCCTTGAGCTGATAGGAAGCTAGCTCAACACCATCAGCACCGACAACCTACATCACCTCCAAAATATTCGTCACTTCATCCATGAAATTTGCCGGATCCTCACCAACCTTCATCCCAAAAAACTCTGGCAGGTTTATGCAAATGAAGTCTTAAACTTTGGCAGCAGCTACCCCACCATGAGAGTTAGCAGGAACAGGTGCTTGCTGATTGTCCATTGCATATGCTAGCATCTGAATGGCATTCCTAAACTCCGTATTTGTGACCTCGTGGTATGGAACTGGAGGATTAACATTTCTGGCATTATCTCTGTGAGGAGGCATGTGATAAACACTCAAACATACTCTCCAAGATGGAGGTATCGATGATCATCAAGCAAAATACATTTATAAGTACCCAATGGATGTCAGGGTCATACCCACAGAGACTTGTAAATAGCACAATAATGATTGTATTGAAGTGACTTCACTAAGAGAGTAAGTTTTTGACAACACGAAAGTAAAGCATATGGGGAATTGGGATTCTATCACAATAATATAAATTCAAGCAAGACAGTAAAGTACAATGGGTATACAAATTAGAGTAGAAGACTAGGGATGTCCGTCTAATGGGGATCTAGTATGGGATAGGGTAATTTTCTATTCATGAAAATTCTTGCTCATTAACATAGGTAGCCTTGGTTATAGGTATGGTTGTTCATCTCTTGGTCAACAACCATATATCCGACAATCTCTATTAAAGCACTATCAGTTTAACAACAAACAACCAAGCTAAAGCTTAATGAGGTCATACTATTTCTAGCTTAGACCCTTAAATGGGTGATTCCATCGATATGAGTTATTTCTAGCCTCAATCTAAATGAAAGCCCAAGTTCCCACTAGTAATTTCACATCCGAAGCTATGAAATTCTCTTTCAAGCAACAACATAACCAAGTAAGGAAAATCAATGTTTGCAACCACCAATTTTAGGATTAAAACTTGGTGAAACTACTAGACCCATGTCAAATAAGAAAGTATAAGCAAGAATTAGCAACACCCGCACCTATTTGTCAAGCACCCATTTATCAACACATCCCTAGATACTGAAATTAGCTACTCATACTAAAGGAAAGAGATATACCAAGTGGGTAATTTAAATTCCTTTTCATTCAAGTGTAATTTTAATATTAAAGCTCAATTTTGTACACCAATGGTGAACTAAGAATTGGAAGAGAGAATTAATTGAAACCCTCTTATTCTTCTTAGAGAGTAAACTTGTTCTCAAAGCTAAAATTACTCAAAAGTATTCAGAGCTGAAGAATTCTCTTTACAGTTGTGCATAAAATGGGTTTAAATACTATCCCAAAATGTCACTAAATGTCTGGACAAAAATGCCCTTCAGGTGGTGTGTGGTGCGACGTATGGTTCGCATGTCATGTTGTTTGTGTCGTATATCCTCTTCAGTTGAACCAGTGACTTACCTAACTTAGGAGGTCTCATGCGAAGGAGGTGCGGTTCACACCATGAGTTGTGTGCATCGCACAGTGATCGCACCTTGTGACAGACCAATCGATTCAAGGCTTCATGCGGTGAGAGGTGTGGAATGCACCAAGGCTTGTGCGTGTCGCACAAGCACCACATCTCAAGGAAAAATCTCCATCCTCTTAGATCACTTCACACTTCACTCCTTTTAAGCTCTTTTTGGATCCTTTTCCTTGTTTTTCATCTTTGATCACAAGTACCTGCATACACATCAATAAAGGCCATAAGAACCTCTAAATCTATTCAAAACATAGCAATAATTCATGATAAAGTCTCAATAAGTTGGTAGATTACTGACTTATCAAACCCCCAAACTTGAACTATTGCTTGTCTTCAAGAAAGACACTCACAAGGCAAGGAATTAATTATGCTCTAGACTCGATCAAGGCAAAAAAGACAAATCTATGCTAAAAATCAAGAAAAATAATAAACAAAAAAACTCAACTTTGATGCTCATCTCAATGTGAACCACCACAATATCAAGGCAATTGGTCATTTCAAAACCTTTTCCAAAAGGACTTCATTTTCATTCAAAATCAAGGGAATTTTTTCATTCAAAACAAGACGTTTAAGTTTCTCAAGTCATTGCATAGACCATCAAGGTTTGTCTCGAGATTCGCCACACAACATATCTCATTCATTCCTGTTAATTGAAATAGAGACTTCATATTCTAATTCGAATGCATGATGCCACTAACCACAAGAGGGAATCCCACTAACAATCTTGCAATTTTCAAACAAAGGAATAACAGGATAATCAAGAAGACTCTCACTCTCTCAAGGAAGTTCGAGTGCACACACATCGAACCATAGGCTTGCCCTTCATGTACATCACCACTAATGTAGGGTAGGACTTGCGAGTTACGATATTGGCTAGGACTAAGGTGAGGATTTTATTGGGTTCAAGTGACTACACCTCCCTAATGCTCTTTGTTGTCATTTTGAACACCACTCACATTTTCAATTTTCAACTTGACCTTATTTCTCTGTCACACAACCCAAGCTTCTCCTTTTCAATTAGGATCATTCAAACTCCTTGTATCACCTACATTTGGTAGCACCTATTCTTTCTTTTCATTTTTCTCATTGGATTGAACTTTTGGAGCAATTTTCAATTCAAACTTAAGGTGCTACCTTGCACTTAAAGTGCATTCCTTCTCTTCTCCTCATTTGATCACATGCACCCCCAAACTTAGGCATTTGCCCATGTTGTCTTTTTATTTCACCCCTCCCCAACTTAGGCTTTTAGCCTACATTTCACTTCTAAGAAATTAGGGAGGACGGGTGCTATGATAGAGGTTCCAAAAAGGTCAAGGTGTTAAACAAGATGCCAAAGAATGGTCACAAGCTCAAAGGGGTTCACTAGGATTGATGTTGCGGGAGGTCATTTGTGTGAAGTGGCTATCAAAAAGGGCCTAAGGTCATCTTTCAAGCTCGTCACACCTAGAATTTTTCCTTGAATCATATTTGGGGTAAGTTCTAGATGACACACATGCACGAGAATCAAGGTAAAGCCTCACCACACAAGGCATCATGCCACAAGACTTTTCTCATTAGTCTCAAAATCAATTGGGACAAATGACTTTTGATAAGCTATTTCGAGTTCATTACACACCCGTTTGTGGGTCAATCAAGCCAAAGAAAGAGTGTGCAAGTCATGACAAGAGAATGCTTTTCCCCAAAAATTCATTTCCCTTCTTACTTTTATTTTCAAAAACAACTTGCCCAGAATTGTTTTTTGATGGACCCATTTCTAGAAAAGCAGATACGGACTCAATTTTAAATTAAAACTTGGCATTTTCACTTAAGAAAGTCTCCTCTCAATCTATCATAGGGAAACACCAACCCGGTTCGACACAAAAATAAAAGAAAAAGAAAATAAACAAAACTTTTGCTCCTTGGGAAAGAACTGTGGTATTAAGAAAACTCTCGGAGTTTATTGCTAAACTACTATTAACAAGGCGATAACCAAATTGTGCGCTCATGATTCATTTAAAAACAAGCCTTGGCGTAAGCCTTTAGCGCATTTGCAAAGCACAGGTATTGAAACAATGGGGTGTGTAAGACCAACTCGGCAACACAATCAATACAACAAAATAAAAATCAAACCCGGCAAGGGCACAATTAAGCTCAACACAACTATCATAAGGAAAAGAAAAAGCCCGGCAACGGCAATAAGCATCAGGATTATCCAAAATATGCTTGATAAGGGATAAATCAAATCTAGAAGAACTAAAAAAATCAACAAGGCCCGAAAAAGGAAATAAAAACAATATCTCAAGCCCAATAATGGGCAACCAACAAAAAACAAAAAACAAGTAATGCCACCCCTCACCATAAAATAAGCATTGCCCTCAATGCTATTAGCTCAAGGGAAGGAAGGTGGAACTCCCTGTAAGTCTATGCCTCATTATCATCATCATCAGTTGTTGCCTCCTCATCTGAGGTCCTTCTACTAGGGCCAACACCACCCTTTCGAGAGTGCATAGAAAGTGTAGAGTCCTGAAGGACTTGATGGAATACAGGGTCCTCATCATCATCCAGAGCTGCATCTGCAGTACCGAGAGGCACATCCTCATCATTTGCATAAGCTACAAACAAGTCATCCATGGGGCCATGCCTGCGATTAGGTGGCGGTAAGTTGGTCAAATCTGCTTCTACTATTGGAGCTTTGCCTTTGGATTTGTCAATATCTTTCTGGAGTGTATTGATCGCCCCTTCAATGACGTCCACCCTTTTGCACAGTGTGGTTATGCTATCTACCACCCCTTGCACCGCATTCTTGACAGCTCTGTTTATCATACCGGGTAGCTTCGTAGCTAGGTTGGCCAGCTGCTGCTTATGGTTATAAGTTTTGTCCACCATGTCTTGAAGGCCACTTTTGGTCAAAGAGGGTGCGGGGGTATGTGTGCGTGCCTCTGAGGTAGCCCGGGAAGGAGAAGAAGCATCTACTCCAGCATCAAGCTCATCACTGCCAACTTCCCCCAACTACTCGATCCTTCGCCTCTTAAAACAAGGGGAATCCCGGACTATTTTCTTATCAAGGTGGATAGTTCTAATAGCATGAGTGAACTTATTATAACTAAGGGTGGGTATATCAACCTTAGCACAAAGCTTAGTAATCAGCACTGGGAAGGGGAAAGAATCATTTCCTCAATGAGCGTTTCTCTTTATCACCATAGCTGCCAACTCCCTAAAATTTACATGCTCCCCCATCATAATGGATGCAATTAAAATGGCCCCATCTTGGGTTATTTTATTATCATTTTAATAAGGCAAGAAATGATTGCAAACAAGATCATACCAAAGACGAGCTTCAAAGATCAAGGACCTCCTTGGAATATCTCCTCCCATATTGGTCAAAATAGGGGCATCTTGAGCAATGACGGAGGATAATTCATGATACGACTTTGGCTTAGCATTCAACTTAGATAAGATTTTAGGGGTAGGCTCAATTGAGTGACCCCAAAAAATAGCATTGATGGTAGCTGGGGTGGCAGAAACTCTCTTGCCCCGAATAATAACTGAATCCAAGTTAGGGAACTTCTCATTGTTCCTTGTGTAGCACTTGGAATCTTGTGTGGCTTGATAGATCGCAAAGAATTCCCAGACTATCTCCTCATAATACCCACCAGGAACATCCTGGAATGGCTTCCCCTCTCGGTTGGAAAATTGACGATGCATGTTGGGAAGCTCATCCCCAACTTCCCCCAGGTTAAAACTCTGCTCCACATTGAAGGTCCTATTCTTTTCTTTCTTATAGAAGGCCTTCATGTCTTCTACCCCAAAGCGAAGCCTTGCTTCTTCTACGGCAGATATTTGCCTTGGTTGGCCTCCCATGTTTCTCCTGTTAGAAGACATGTTCTGCTTACAGAGATTGTGAGCCAAAAGCAAAAATAAAAAATAAAAAGAAGTTAACAACTAAAAAGAATGGAATGCAATGAAGTAGAAAAGAAAGTAGGGGACTGTTGGCTCGTGCGAGCCACATGCGAACCACACCAGAGGAAGTGCACATTGCATGTGCCTCCGCATAGGACAACAGAACCCTGCAGGAGTGTTTCTACTGAGGTGCAAAGCTGGTGTGGACCGCACCAAGCTTCATCCCTCAAAGTTGTGAACTAGCCTCTTTTTTAAACATGGTGTGGTGCCTTTTTCAACCCGCGCATCAAGATCTATGCTTCACATGTGAATCACATAAAGGCACAATCAGAATTTTTGGTTCCTTTTGTCCTTGTGAGTTACGTATATGATTTACAGAGCAAGATGTGCTTAGTCCCTTGGCACTACGCAATAAACCAACAATATTAAACAAAGGGGCAAGGGGTATTGTGACTATAAACATCTGGGTACTCAGACTTCCCTGAATTTCTATTGACAAACTCAACAAGTAAGAAAAGAACTTAATGACTTCCCTTAAGATGGACGTTACCCTGTCTATTATCGGGAACATCAAACCCTCACTTGCAACAATAGGCACCAACAAGTTTAGCAACAATTAACCCCTCCCTGCACAAGATCATACACCCAAAGACAATCTTCAACAAAGAATCATGGGCATAAAAGTAGCAAGATTTAGCCCCAACCAACTATTCGTAACAAAACTTCATGACAAATGACGATTTGCCCTTACGAAAGATGTCACCCAATCTATCATCGGGCCAAATCATGCATCAATCACGAGTGGGTTACTCAGACTTCACCCTAAACACAGGTCTCAAGTCTTAAAATCACTATCCATCATCATGCATTCACAAAATTCAAGTTCTACCAAATTGACACTAAGAAAAATTTTCAGTACAATTCAAAATTAAGGATCCAAAAATTTTGGATCTCACCCAAAATCAATATACTAATTCTATTAAGCATGATTCATAATATGAGTTTCTAACCTCCATAAAAACAAGTATTTAACATCGGTGAACTTACCACAAGTGAAGATTTGATGGAGAGAAGTAAAAGTTAGAGCTTTTGGGAAGCAACAATGGTACCCAATCAACTCACCCGGAGAGACGATGGTAGAAGTGTGGAGGAGCGGTGGTGGTGATTGTGGGGGAGATGATGAAGATTTTTGGAATGTTTGAAGAATTAGTGGGAGGTTTTGAGAGAGAATTTGAGAGGTTTTGGGAGACAATATGGAGAAAGTGGAGGAGGGTGGCAGAAAATAAAGGGAAAAAAAGTAGAAAATTTGAGTTGGGTCATCTCTGGGTCGGGTCGGTCAATGGTTAGGTAAATAAAAATTCAATTTTACCTTTGGTGCGCCACTACATGTGGTTCACACAAGCCATTACGCAAACCGCATGTTATTTTGCACCTTACCTTTTTCTGCCCTTGTCTTGCCCAGGCTTGTAGTTTGCCATGCGATGGAGGTGCGATGCACATTTGGGCTCGTGTGATCTGCATGGCCCAGTGCACATCGCCTCCAATCATCCCATTTTCTCCCAGACCATCTATTTTGCCATGCGGTGAGTCGTGCGACACACACAACTATTAGTGCAGTCCGCACGATCCTCCGCACAACCTATTTTTGTGCTGTTTTCACTTGTCCATTTTTTCCTTCTCCTTGCATCCCTAAAACACACCAAAAACAACAAAAAATAACAGAAATAAACTTGGGTTGCCTCCCAAGAAGCACTTGATTTAACATCGCGGCTCCATGATAGTACCTCGAACTCAGTCATTCTTTGGATTTTTGATGGTATCCCTGGGTAGTGTCCCCTTCATTCTCGGGTTCATTTAGGTCAAGAGGTGGTTCATTTAGGCCTCAAGATGCTTGATCGAGGCTGAGTGAGAGCTCATAGGTTGATGAAGTGTTGAAACTTCTCTCTTTAGCTCACTCACTCCAGTATTTATTGTATCCACCTTTTTGAGAACCAAGGACAACATGTCCTCGAGTTTAGAATGACCGGGGTTGCTTGTGGATGGTTGGTAGAGAGAGTCTGCTTTCTTTGGAGGCATAGAGGGATTTGAGCTTCGGTGATTGAATCGATCACCATCCTTATCTCTATCTCTCTAATTTTCATCCCTTTCCTTATCTCTGATCCAACCTTGGTTCTCTTCCCTTGGGCAATAATACCCGGGATGAGAACCCTCTAATACAAAGCACAGCTTACCATCGACAATTGTCATCAGCTCATCATCACTTGCTTTAATTTCTGGTGTACTCACCGCATTCACAACTTTCACACCACCTGCTCCCATTACATGCTTGGCCATCAAATCAATTTGAGTCATCATATTGGCCATTGACTTATCCCGCTTTTCATCTCTTTTTCTCATTTCATTGGTCAAGATGGATAAGGGTAATCCCAAAGTTGGCACCTCTGCTTCTCTTGTATGCCAAGCTTGGTTAGTCTCTGTCATTCGCTCTAATAAAGTTGGGGCAATAGGAAACTCTAAGTCCATAAAGGTGCCACCTCCAAGGTTGTTATCCACCGACTTATTCATAGATTTAATGATCGATAGAAGCTTTGGAGCAATACATTGTCCGGTAACTCATGGTTCGGATACAAGACAAGCTTCTTTTTGAACCTTAACCAAACCTCATGTAGAGGCTCATCTGGGAGTTGCCTAAAGTTGGTAATTTCGTCCCTCAGCTGCATCATTCAAGATGGAGGAAAGTATCTCAATGTAAATGGCTCAACCAACTCAACCCAAGATATGATAGATTCGTGCGACAATTCTTCCAACCACGTCGTGGCTTCCCCCATCAAGGAAAAAGGGAATAGGCATAATCGGATGGATTCTTGGGGGATATTTTGAAATATGAAAGGTTGGCGAATCTCCATAAAATTCCAAATATGTCGGTTGACATCTTCATATTCTTCCCCACCAAACATGCCCTTCATTTGGATCAAGTGGAGCATGGTGCTAGTAACATGGAAGAGAGCATTTCCCACCATGGGGAGGTAGGCGCATTGCACCCACACCCCCTTGCATCACAGGCTTAGTAGCATTTGCATCCATGAAGCCATCAATGCTCTCATTATCATTTGCCTCGCTCATAGGCTAGCCTACTCAATCACAACACAATAACAAACAAAAGTAAAAGAAACAAGCACTCTCTAAGTGATTTCAAATCTACAATCAAAATTAGCTATCAAATCAAGTCCCCGATAACGGTGCCATTTTTTATAAATGCTCAAATATACTCTCCAAGATGGAGGTATCAGCGATCGTCAAGCAAAACACATTTATAAGTAACTAACGGATATCAGGGTCATACCCACAGAGACTTGTAGATAGCACAATAATGATTGTATTGAAGCGACTTCACTAAGAGAGTAAGTGTTTGACAACACAAAAGTAAAAGATTAGGGGGAATTGGGATTCTGTCACAACAATCTCAACTCAAGCAAGACAGTAAAGTAAAACGGGCATACAAATTAGAGTAGACAACTAGAGATGTGCGTCTAATGGGGCTCTAGTGTGGGATAGGGTGGTTGCCTATTCACTCATATTCGCTCATTGACATAGGTAGCCTTGGTTATAGGTATGGCTGTTCATCTCTCGATCAACAACCATATATCCGAAAATCTCTAGTAAAGCACTATCAGTTTAACAACAAACAACTAAACAAAAGCTTAAGAAGGTCATACTATTTCTCTCTTAGACCGTTAAATGGGTAATTCATCGATATGAGCTATTTCTAGCCTCAATCTAAATGGAAGCCCAAGTTCCTAATAGTAATTTCACATCCGAAGCTATAAAATTCTCTTTCAAGGAACAACATAACCAAGTAAGGAAAATCAATGTTTGCAACCACCAATTTTAGGATTAAAACTTGGTGAAACTACTAGACCCATGTCAAATAAGCAAGTATAAGCAAGAATTAGCAATACCCATACCCATTTGTCAAGCTTCCATTATCAACACATCCCTAGACAATGAAATTAGCTACTCATGCTAAAGGAAAAAGATATACTAAGTGGGTAATTCAAATTCTTCTTCATTCAAGTGTAATGTCAATATCTAAGCTTAGTTTTGTACACCAATGGTGAACTAAGAATTGGAACAGACAATTGATTGAAACCCTTTTATTCTTCTAAGAGAGGAAACTTATTCTCAAAGCTAAAATTACTCAAAAGTATTCAGAGCTGAAGAATTATCCTTACAACTATGCCTAAAAATGGGTTTAAATACTATCTCAAAATGTCACTAAATTTTTGGACAAAAATTCCCTTCGGGTGGTGTGCGGCGCAACCTGCAATTCGCATATCGAGTTGTGTGCATCGTACACCCTTTTCAGTTGAACCAGTGACTCAACTAACTTGGGAGGTGTCATGCGAATGATGTGTGGTTTGCACCATGAGTTGTGCACATCGCACAACGACCATACCTTGTGACATACCCTTCAGTCAATTCAAGGCTCCATGCGGTGAGAGGTGCAGAATGCACCAGGGCTTGTGCGTGTCGCACAAGCGCCGCATCTCAAGGCATAATCTCCATCCTCTTTGATCACTTCACATTTCACTCCTTGTAAGCTCTTTTTGGGTCAATTTCCTTATTTTCCATCTTTGATCACAAGTACCTGCATAGACATCAATAAAGTCCATAAGAACCTCTAAATCTATTCAAAACATAGAAATAATTCATGGATAAAGGCTCAATAAATTGATAGATTACCGACTTATCAGCATGTCATAGTAGGGAGGCATAATCTGAAATGCATGAATATTGGATTAGAGAAGTAGTAGAGTTAAACTCTATCAAACGATATTGATCATGAAAGAAGTGATATTTTTCCTAAAACATCTCATAGCCTCCCTCTCATAAGTGTGGTGTGCTTCATACCCATAAGAGATACTCTACTTAATGTGGCATTTAGACACCCTAGGACTCTTGAACCTGATGCTCTGATACCAATTTTATCATGCCATAAGGCTACCCCTAAACGTAACATGGGACTCGAGACCACAAATGATCCCAAGTTAACCCTTGGTATTAGCATGACGTAATATAACACAAATAACAATAGCAGAAGCATAACTGAAATGGTAAGCACACTCACTTAACATAAACGTAAAGATCTAGGAATATCATAACCTGAAACATGAAACACCGATTATCTACCTATGTTTGAAAAGCCTCTAAAACTATCATAATGAGTTGCTGGGACAAGACCCCAGTTAAATCTAAGTACTAGATAAAAGGAGTCTACTAGCTAGGTACCATACTAGTCCTCAAAATATGAGGACTCACCAACAGTAACTGCATAACCCACGACCTCTAGCCATGGACCTGAGAGCGAGATCCTGAAATTGCATCATAATCGGATGCAACACAAGGAATATACATCAGCATTATAGGATGCACTGAGTATGCGAGTTTCTGCAATAACATAGTAAAACACACTTAAAATCATGCTTAAAACTGAGTTCATGCATAATTGAAAGAATCATAAGTAAATATCATAATTTGAGCATAAGACATAAGATAATAAGTCAAGCTTCAAAATAGAATATCATATAACTTAGTAGTCTGAAAACATTCATTAAGGAGTTTCTCTTAACCAACATTAAACCATGTTGAGCTGCATAGAGTCCAGTGTCATGCACCCATACTGAAAAAGGTTGTCCTAACCGGCCAAGGTTAGAACCATGTTCATAAGGATCCTGTTATAAGCCACAGAGGGCAATCTACCGTGGCAATGTAGTTTTGGGCTTGAGTTATCTAGAACCCTCATCGCTCGGTGCTAAATACTACTCCTAAAATACATCATAAATCTCACATACATATGATATATCTAGATGTCAAAACTTGTTCATATTCATATTTACAACCCAGATCTTCATAATACTCACAAACCTTGTTTTTAAGAAATAATTCATTAGTATTAATGGAACATCAAGATGTCTTCTCTTTCATAATGAATCACATCTTAAAAGTTTGCATGACACTAGTCCGATTTCATAATCATTTACAATTTCTTAAAAGTAAGAACTAGGCGTGCAAATGCTTGAATTTCATAAGGTCATGCTATCAAAATATACCAATTTGCTTAAATCAAACCATGCATGCAAAATTGGACAAGGGTTAGCCTTTGAATCATGAGATGGGTATTCACTTGTAAAAACTCTTACAGAATCATGCAATTTAGAATTTGAATTCATAGAAGAATCATGAGAAAACAATTTCTAGAAGAACCCGTGACAATTGGGTAAGAACCCTAACTTGACAATTTATACAAATCAATTTAAAGGATTGGGGTTTTAGGCATAAGGATAGAAGAAATCTCTTATTGAATACCAACATAGCTGAACTTGGAGAATCTTCAACCTAGAGCTTCGGATGGAGACTTGAAGGTGGAACCCTAGCTTGGAGCTTGGGAGAATTGAGTTTCTTTTCCTTTTTTAGAACTTGAATGAGAGATTGAGGAAAGACTTAGGCTAATTAGGGATAAAACCTTTCTAGAATTGTCCAAAATAACATCACTTAGGAGTTAAAAGGGTGGGAAATTATAAAAATATCCAGGGATTTAATTCTAAAAACTATTTAAAAACCTAGGCTTCACGTTCTACGGGTGAGGTCTACAGACCGTAGACAGAACCATGACCTATGGTTGCCTCTCATGGTTTCTGGCCTAACTGACTAGTTGCGTGTTTGAGTTCCACGAGCAGGGTCTACGGCTTATGGTTTTATCGATGGACTGTATAAACCTCTCATGGTTTCTGAGGAAAAGGCTGAGCCTCAGTTTGATTCCCATGTGTTGGTTCCATGACCCGTGGAACCATCCACGACCTACAAACCCTACTCGTGGTTCTTAGGCCTGAGTAGGGGCCTACAGAATAGGTTCCACGAGACCTTTCCATTGCCCATGGTTCCATCCACGACTCGTGGTTCTCGAAAAACTTCAAAAAAATTAGGGATCCAAGTTTAATTGCTAATTTGACTTCTAGGGTGTTACACTGTTACAGGTTTATTCATCGGTTGGCTCGGGTACCACACCTGGTATAGATTCACTTATGGTTAGCTTGGGTACCATACTTGGTATAGGTTTATTTGTTATTATGTGTGTTGGTTCCATGAATAAACTGGGCTTATCTATTGTGATGTTATTATTACATGTTGGTCCATGAGTGGCTGGGTTGGTGTGTTTAAGTGCTAAGGTAGTTTCTTGTGTAAACTGGGATTGCATGTTGAACACCAAAGATGATGTCCTAAGGATCCTTGGGTGGTCTAGGTTACTTGAAGGATGTGATGAAATCGTATGTGGTCTATTCTTTTATGGTTTTTGGATATGTCTTATATGGTAGTTAAGTCAGGTTGATGAATAGGAGTCTTACTTATATTCAATTGACTTGATTTATACATGTTTGTCCTATTTTACTAAGTTATGGTTGTATATTCATATTTTGTATATTGGAGCTTATCGAGGATCCTACCAGTACACTGTTATTTTTGTGTACTGATACTGCACTTGCTCTTCTTTTTTTTAGTACAGGGCATATTCTGGCGACTGATGTGAGATCTCAGTTGTAGTTCTGACGAGTTCTCAATTCAAGGGTGAGTTGCATCTTTCGGGCTACCATGGATTCTTCTGCTAGTTCTAGTCCTTTGTTAGGACTTAGACTCTTTATGTTTTGGGGTTGCATCCCCATCTTTCAAACATGATTAGAGTTTTGGTACACGACTTTCAGATTCTAGGGGATTATTTCCGCAGGTTTTCTATTCTTTATTTTTAGATGTGAATCTTGAATTTATTATTGAAATTGGTTTTAGCTGCTTAGTTTTTTGTTAAGTATTGGTTAGTTAATTGGTTCTTCTGTTGGGGGTTTAGTGTGAGTGTCACTCGTGGTAGTTTAGGTCATGACACCGCCATAGCGAGCTAGGTCCCGCCACAGCGGATCATCATAGTGAGGCTCGGCCTACCATGATAAGTGATGGGGCAGATTTCTAAAACATAATTCAATTTTTCAGAGTTATTTCCCACAAACTCTAAATTACGTTCTAGAGCTCCAAGAGGTAATTTTCCAAACAATTAGGGAATTTTTATTCATTCGAGGTACGTCACTTTGTAAACCTCTTTGCTTATCAATCATTAATCCTTGAGAGGTTATTAAATTATAAATTAATGATGGAATTGTGGGTTTAGAGACCTGAAAGTATAAAAAGTGGGGAAAACCCTATGGATAGGTGTAATTTCACCTAGAATTTCTCCTAGGATATTCTTCTATGATTCCTAGCATGAAATAAGTAGTTCTAAATAGGATTCGGACTAATGCGGAACCTTGGGTTCCATAAAGATGTAATCTTTAACATAAAAATAGCCTTAAAGAGGGAAAAATTGATTAGAAACCTCTTAAATAATGATCATATGAATATTGTGGAATTAGTTAAATATTAATTAACCCTTGAGGAACACTACAGACCTCGAATAAGGGTAGAATAAGTATGTTATATTCCAAAGACATGAAATGAAGAGTAAATGATTAATTATAAGGCTAGCAATGGCACCAAAACCAGTACCATCGGATCGGTGGATATCGTAACCGGCACCACCAGACTGGTAGCTACCAGTACCGGCACCATTGAAAGGGACGGTTGATCAAAATTAAGGTCGTACTGGTATTAGAGTTATCAGTACTTTTTCATGTACCTTTCTTGGATCGATACTAACCGGGATCGGATCGGACCAGAATTTTAGGACCCGCCCTTATATTTAAAAAAAGTTTAACTAAAAAAATTATTTACAAAATATATAATTTATTTAATAATTTTTATTAATGTATAACTTAATAAAGTTGAACTTTTTTCAAAATTCAAACTATAACTTAAACTCTTAAATTTAAACTTTCAAAGTTTCAAAATATAACTTACTTAAGTTTGAATATTGAAACTTTTTAAACTATATCAAAGTAACAAACTTTCAATCCTTTTAAATTTCAATATAACTTCATCTTGAAACTTTTTAAACTATAACTTAACTACTTATGTTTGAAACTTTCAAATCTTTTAAATTTTAAACTATAGTAAACTAATAATAATAACTTAGATTTTAAAAAGTTAGACTATTTATTGTTCAAATATAAAGTTAAAGTATGAAGTAAGTGTAACACCCCAGAACTTCCAGGCCTAGACCCAGCTCAGAAAAACCAGAGAATAAAAATTTTCAAGTTCCATCTGTAACCACAGATGGTTTCCACGAACTGTGGAATAGTCCACGAGTCATGGAATGCCCCCGTGGAACTCAGACAGAGACTAGCCAAGTTGGGGTCAAGACCACGAGTCAGAACCACAAACCGTGGAATGATCCATGAGTCATGGATTCCACCTGTGGAACTCAGACCTGAGACCCAACTATCCCTTTGGAAACATGACCTATTTCCACGAACCGTGGAATGATCCACGAGTCATGGAATGGTCTCGTGAATCTCAGACCTGAAGGTCATCAATCTCTCAGGACCTACAAACTAATTCTATGGATTGTGGATGGTTCCACAATTCATGAACCCAGATCGTAGATCTCAGACCTTCAGCATGACAAAAAGGCCCAGGAACTACGACACGGTTCTACAAGTCATAGAAGCATCCAAGGACCCTAGAACTTGTCCGTGGAACCTGAGTCGCGAATTTTTCAACAGTTTTTCTTTTAATTCTAAGAGGTATTCCAGACTTTTCCTACCTCTTTTAAAGCCTAAGCTATGAATAGATTATAATTCAGTTTTCCATGGTAATGTGTAAATGCTAGTGCATGTTTTCTTGAAATTTTAGCATGGTTATAATCTTGGTAAATACAGAACCCTAAACATGTTAGTAAATTGAGTATCTTGAGTTATAATTCATGAATCTCCTCATTATTTCAGAATCTCAGGAATTGAATGCTTCTAGTTTCAGTAATTTTATTATGCATTCTGTAAATAATAAGTATTTGAGCTATCCAGTATATCAGTTTGCATAAGTGGCTTGTATAATCAGTTGGGAGTAGGCTTAGCAGCAAGAAAATGAAGGGATGAAGCACCCGTCAGTTTTAGGCTGAGACCTTTAGTAGTAGTCCCTAGGTCCCAGAAGTATGGCTCTACCGTAGGTTCTAAAAGGGTCACCCATTAATTTAGGCTTGACACCCTAGTCCCTTGTTGGACATCATATTAGTGGATCCATGCCAGATGTTGTTTGTACCCTTGGCAAGGTATGAACACCCTTCCAGCTAGGGTTATAGGTTGGGCCCACAGTTAGCTCAGCTTTGGGTATGTCGGTTAATAGTAGCTCCCACAGTTCAGACTCAGTACATGCATTGACCTTGTATTTCAGTATTCAGTTTATTCAGTTTATTCAGTTTAGTTCAGCATGTTACAACTCATGTTAAATACTTGGGCATTGCATCAGCTTATGTATTAGTACATGTTTCAGTATATCTTTCATGTTCAGTATACCTTTGCTCTTTTCAGTATTTGTATATACAGCTTTGCATATATCCTGCATGCTCAGTACATTCCAAGTAGTGACGTATATTTTGTGCTACATCTTATCATGATGTAGGTTAAGGCGCTCAGTATCTAGACCGCAATTAGTGCGATCCTCCAGTCCTTACTCAACAGCTCAGTGGTGAGTCCTCATAGTTCGAGGGTGATAGTCATGCTTACTTTTTCAGTCTTTACTTTTAGTTTTCAGACTTTTGGAGTTAGCTGGGGGCTTGTCCCAGCAACTCACTTCAGATAGAGGCTTCAAACATAGTAATAGTTTTAGCTTCTGTAGTCAGTATTAATTCAGACCCTTATCAGATTTTCTTATATACTAAAATGATTATTGGATTTTTGTTTTCTTACTTATTTATTTTGAACCAGTTAGCTTCGGCATAGTTAATACATATATTCATAAATGCCTAGTCATACCAGACAATGGGTTAGCTCGGGATTACTTATGATTCTAAGCACCATGTTTCATCTAGAGGGTAGCCTCAGGGCATGAAAAACTTGGTATCAGAGCATCAGGTTCAAGTGTCCTAGGGTGTCTGAGAGCCGCGTCAAGTAGAGTCTTCTTCATAGGTGTGAAGTGCACCACGCTTATGGGAGAGAAGCTACAAAACATTTTTAGGAAAACTTCCCTTCTTTCTTTTCCATCTCATGCTATAGAGTATGAATTCTATTTAATATCCTTCTAACTCGTACTCTTCATATTACAGATAATGCCTCCCAGAAGAGTGAATGAAAGAGGAAACAGAAACAGGAATGGTAATCAGCAAGCATCACCAGCTCCAGCAGACACTCTAAATGAGCAAGTCACTCATGCATAGTTCAGAGCTTCCTTTCAGGTGCTTGTTCAGTCCATGACCACTCAGGTTAACTAGCTGGTAGTGGCACCATCCCCACCTCATAATAACTCTACATCAGCTAGAGTTTGAGATTTCACTCGGATGAATACTCCAGAGTTTCATGGTTCCAAGTTTGAGGAGGATCCACAGGAATTTCTTGAGGACATTCAGAAGGTGAAAGAGATAATAGATGTCACTCAGATCGAGAGTACAAACTTAGATGCTTACCAGCTAAAAGGAGTGGCTCATACCTAGTATCAGCAACAGAAGGAGTCTCAAAGTGCTAATGCAGGCGCAATGGATTGGAATCACTTCAAGACTACATTTTGGGGTAGGTTTTTCCCATTTGAACTGTGGGAATCAAAGGTTCAGGATTTCATCAACTTAAGGCAGAATGATATGAGCATGAAGGAGTACTCTCTTAAGTTTACTCAATTGTCTAAGTATGCTCCGACGATGGTAGCTGATTCTAGAGCACATTTGAGTAAGTTTGTATCTGGTATGTCTGATAATGTGGTCTGGTGTGTCTGATAATGTGGTCAATGAGTGCAGGACTACTATTCTGGTAAAGGAGATATATATCTCTATATTGATGACTCATGCCCAGCATATTGAAGAAGAGAAAATCAAAGAGAGAGGAAAGGACAACAAGAGGGTTAGAACAAGTGACTTCAGTTACTCTCAGCAGAGGTCAGATGGTAATAATCGCTCTTAGTTTCTCCATAAGTCTTCATCTCTAGCCCCATGTTTTGCTAGTGCCCAAGTTCAGACAAGATCAACGGGATAGGGCGCCAGGCTCTAAGTCCCAAGGTAGTGTCACTAGTAGGTGCACTCATCTTGTCTACAAGAAGTGTGGTAGGAACCACAAAGGTGAGTGTATGGAAGGCAGTGGAAATTATTTTTGGTGTGGTAAGCCAAGCCACAGAATGAAGGATTGTCCTGTTACTTCTCAGAAGGGCAGGGATACTCGCCCACAAAATCAGGCTAATTCTACAGCAGCTCCAGCAGGTCGCCCAACTCAGCAGGGTGCCTCATCTAGTGTAGGTGGTGGCCAGTGCCAAAATAGGTTATATTATCTACAAACTCGATAGGACCAGGTGGATTCTACCAATATGGTCACAGTTACGTTACAAGTCTTTCATCTTGATGTATATGCATTATTGGATCATGGAGCTACACTTTCTTTTATGACTCCCAATATAGCAGTAGACTTTGGTGTCAGTCCAGAAATCCTCCCAGAACCTTTCTCAGTCTCTACTCCTGTTAGTGACCCAGTTATAGCTAGATGGGTATACAAAAATTGCCCTGTTACAGTTTCCCAGAAAGTCACCTCAGCCGATCTTGTAGAGTTAGAAATGACTAACTTTGATATTATTCTAAGAATGGATTGGTTACATTCTTGTTATGCCACAATTGATTGTTGAACTAGGATCATTTGATTTCAGTTTCCAAATGAACCAGTCTTAAAATGGAAGGGAAATACCTTAGTGCATGTAGGCCGATTCATCTCTTACCTCATGTCCAGAAAAATAATTTCCAAGGGTTATATCTATCACCTTAATAGGGTCAAAGACATAGATTTCCAGACTCCAACTCTTGAGTCAGTCCAGTGGTTAATGAATTCCCTGAAGTGTTTCCATAAGATTTTCTCAGAGTTCCTCCTGAAAGGGAAATCGACTTCAGAATGAATCTCCTTCTAGATACCCAACCTATCTCAATTCCACCTTATAGAATGGCTCCAGATGAGCTTAAGGAATTGAAGGAGCAGTTGAAAGACCTTTTAGATAAGGGCTTCATCAGACCCAGCATCTCTTCATGGGGTGCTCTAGTTCTTTTCGTGCATAAGAAATATGGTTCTCTCAGGATGTGCATCGACTATCATTAGTTGAAAAAAGTCACAATCAAGAATAAGTATCCCATCCCTAGGATAGATAACTTGTTTGACCAGCTTTAGGGTGTCAGTTGCCTTTATAAGATAGACCTCAGATCAGGCTATCATCAGCTCAGAGTAAGAGATTGTGACATTCTGAAGATAGCTTTCAGAACTCGGTATGTTCACTATGAATTTGTAGTTATGTCTTTTGGACAAACAAATGCTCCTGGATCTTTCATGGATTTAATGAACAGAGTGTTCAAGCAGTATTTGGATATGTTCATCATCGTCTTCATTGATGATATAGTTATATATTCTCAAAGCAAGGAAAACCATGCAAATAATTTGAGGGTTGTTCTATAAACTCTCAAGGATCCCCAGTTATTCACTAAGTTCAGCAAATGTGAATTCTGGTTGAGCTCAGTTGCTTTCCTTGGTCTTGTGGTATCCAGTGAAGGAATCCGAGTGATTCTCAGAAAATAGAGGCAGTGAAGAACTGCCCATACCCACTTCTCTGACAGATATCAGAAGATTTTTGGGTTTGGATGGTTACTACAGGATATTTGTTGAAGGATTCTAATAAATAGCTGCCTCTTTGACCAAATTGACTCAGAAGAAGTTCAAGTTCCAGTGGTTAGAGGAATGTGAGAAAAACTTCATAAAATTGAAGAGTAGATTGACTACAACTCCAGTATTGACTCTACTAGAGGGTCTATATGGTTTTGTTGTATATTGCAATGCATCCAGAGTCGACTTGGGTTGTGTCTTGATGCATCATGGTAAAGTCATCGCTTATTCTTCCAGACAGCTTAAGATTCATGAGAAGAACTACCCGACTAATGACCTTGAGCTTGCAACAGTTGTTTTTGCCTTAAAGATTTGGAGACACTACTTCTATGGTGTTCATGTTGATGTGTTCACCCATAAAGAGTTGAACCTTTGTCAGAGGAGATGGCTTGAGTTCCTTAAAAACTATGATATGGATATGCTCTACCATATGGGTAAGGCTAATATAGTGGTTTATGCCCTCATCAAACTGTCTATGGGTAGTGTGTCTCACGTTGAGGAAGAAATGATAGAATTGGGTAAGGATGTCCATAGACTAGCTCGCTTGGGGGTTTGACTTATGGACACAACAAATGGCGGTGTGATAGTTCAGAATGGGTCAGAATCTTCTCTAGTAGTCGAGGTGAACGAGAAGCAAGACAGTGATCCCATCTTACTTCAGTTGAAAGGTGTGGTTCATCAGCAGATGGTAGAGGTTTTCTCCCAAGGGGGAGATGGTGTGTTTTACTACCATGGCCATTTATGTGTTCCTAATATGGATGAGTTGAGATAGAGGATCCAGATAGAAGCCCATAGTTCTAGATATTTTATTCATCCCAGTGCCACTAAGATGTACCGTGATCTATGGGAAGTTTATTGGTGGAATGACATGAAGAGGGACATCACAGATTTTATGGCTAAGTGTCTTAACTGTCAGCATGTGAAAGTAGAACATCAGATACTAGGAGGTGTGACTCCGGATATTAGCATTCCTACTTGGAAGTGGGAAGTGATCAACATGGATTTCATTATAGGTTTGCCTTGCACTCGCCGTCAGCATGATTCCATTTGGGTGATTGTGGACAAGGTGACTAAATCAACCCACTTTCTAGTAGTTAAGACTTTAGATTCAGCAGAGGATTATGCTAGACTGTACACCCATGAGATAGTCAAGTTGTATGGGGTTCCCTTGTCTATTATCTCAGATAGGGGTACCTAGTTTACATCTTATTTCTAGAGATCATTTCAGAAAGGTCTTGGCACTTAGGTAAATCTTAGCATAGCATTTCATCCGCGAATGGATAGTTAGGCAGAGCATACCATTCTAACCTTAGAGGACATGCTGAGAGCTTGCGTGATCGATTTCAAAGGTAGTTATGATGATTACTTACCTCTCATAGAGTTTTCCTACAATAATAACTTCCATTCCAGTATTTAGATGGCCCCGTATGAGGCACTTTATAGGCGTAGGTGCAGATCACCGGTTGGTTGATTTGAAGTAGGTGAAGTAGCCTTGATTGAATCAGATTTAGTTCATAAAGCTATGAAGAAAGTTTAGCTTATTATGGAAAGACTAAAAACAACTCAGAGTCAACAGAAGTCCTATGCAAATGTGAGGAGAAGGGATTTGGAGTTTGAGATTGATGATTGGGTTTTCCTAAAAGTATCACCCATGAAGGGTGTGATGAGATTTGGGAAGAAAGGGAAGCTTAGTCCCAGATATATAGGTCCTTACAGAATCTTGAAGAGGGTTGGTAATGTGGCCTATGAGTTATAGTTTCCAACCGAACTAGCAACGGTTCATCCAGTCTTCTATATCTCTTTGTTGAAAAAGTATGTAGGTGATCCGACATTTATTGTGCCATTAGAGAGTATGGATGTTCAATATAGCCTCACATATGAGGAGGTTCCAGTTGAGATTCTTGACTGCCAGGTTCGTAGGTTGAGAAATAAGGAGGTCGCTTTAGTGAAAGTACTTTGGAGGAATCAATCCATTGAGGGAGCTACTTGGGAAACAAAGGTAGCTATGATGGCCAAGTACCCTCACCTCTTTCCTTCCGATCCAGTTTCAGCTTGTGGTAATAGTTCCTCTCTAGTTTCTCAGCTTTCTCATGTGTATTTCAGTCTCAGTATCATGTTTCTTTAGCAAATCTGCCATTTTCAGCATACTTTCATGTCCTTAGAACTCAATTCAGTTAGAAATTAGTTTCTTAGAACTCAGTTGGTAGGGATTGTAGCTCTTTCCCTCCAAATTCAGCTTGTTTAGTCTTCATTCAAGGATGAATGATCCCAAAGGGGAGATATTGTAACACCCCAGAACATTTAGGCCTAGACCTAGCTAAAAAACTAGAGAATAAAATTTTCCAATTTCCAGGCGGAACCACGGATGGTTTCCACCAACTGTAGAACAATCCATGAGTCGTGGAATGCCCTTGTAGAACTCAGACATAGACCATCCAAGTTGGATTCAAGACCACGAGTCAGAACCATGAACCGTGGAATGATCTATGCGTCATGGATTCCACCTGTGGAACTCAGACCTGAGACACAACTATACCCTTGGAACCATGACCTAGTTCCATGACTTGTGGAATGGTCCATGAGTCATGGAATGGTCTCATGAATATAAGAACTGAGTGTCATCAATCCCTCAGGAACCATGAACTGGTTCTGTGGACCGTGGATGGTTTCACAAGTCGTGAACCCAGTTCGTGGATCTAGGATCTGCAGCATGAGAAAAAGGCCCAGGAACCACAATAGGGTTCTACGAGTCATGGAAGCATCCATGGACCATAGAACCTGTCCGTGGAACCTGAGTCGCAAATTTTTCAATAGTTTTTCTTTTAATTCTTTGGGGTATTACAGACTTTTCCTACTTCTTTTAAAGCCTAAGCAATGACATTTTGACTATCCTAAACGTGGTTTTAAGCCTAAAACTACCCAAACCCCTTCATTCCCTCAGATTAAACTGACACTTAGCAAAATAGGAGAAAAGAAGTGTTCTTTCTCTCAAGAACAAACAGAAGGGTTTTCTCAAGTTCAGGTTTTAATCCCAGGATTTCCTCCTTAGATTCTCTTTCAGGTATGTGGGATTTTATGAATGGGTCATTTTCACCCATTGAGTCCCTGATGCAGTCTAGTTCTTCAGTTTTTAGTTCCATCTTTAGGCCTAGGGTTTCAGAAACTCATGAATAGATTATAATTCTATTTTCCATGGTAATGTGTAAATCCCAGTGCATGTTTTCTTGAAAGTTTAGCATGGTTATACTCTCAGAAATTACATAACCCTAAAAATATTTGTAAATTCAGTATCTTGAGTTATAATTCATGAATCTCCTCATTATTTTAGAATCCCATGAATTGAATGCTTCCAGTTTCAGTAATTTTATTATGCATTCTGTAAATAATTAGTATTTAAGGTATCCATATCAGTTTGCATTTATGGCTTGTATAATCAGTTGGGAGTAGGCTTAGTACCGAGCGGACGAAGGGATGAAGGCTCACCCATCAGTTTTAGGCTGAGACCTTTAGTAGCAGTCCTTAAGTCCTAGAACTTTGGAACCACCGTAGGTTCTAAATGGGTCACCTATCAGTTTAGGCTTG
This sequence comes from Jaltomata sinuosa, assembly GCA_003996215.1. NCBI lineage: Eukaryota > Viridiplantae > Streptophyta > Magnoliopsida > Solanales > Solanaceae > Jaltomata > Jaltomata sinuosa. Next base: position 87,956 of record QJPP01000566.1, read on the forward strand.
ACACCCTAGTACCTTATTGGACATCATATTAGTGGATCCATGCCTGATTATGTTTGTACCCTTGGCAAGGTATGAACACCCTTGCAGTCAGGGTTACTAGTTGGCCCCATAATTAGCCTAACTTGGGGTATGTCAGTTAACAATAGCTCTCACAGTTCTGACTCAATACTTGCATTGACCTTGTATTTTAGTATTCAATTTATTCAGTTCAGTTCAGCATGTTACAACTCATGTTAAATACTTGTTCATTGCATCATTTTATCTCTTAATACATGTTTCAGCATATCTTTCATGTTCAGTATACCTTTTGTTTTTTCAGTATTTCTAAATACAGCTTTGCATCTATCTTGTATGCTCAGTACATTCCAAGTACTAACACATATTTTGTGCTATATCTTATCATGATGTAGGTTTAGGTGCTCAGTATCCAGATCGCATTTAGTGCGATCCTCTAGTCCTTATTCAATAGCTCAGTGGTGAGTCCTCATAGTTTTAGGGCAATAGTCATGCTTACTTGTTCAACCTTTACTTTTAGTTTTCAGACTTTTGGAGTTAGCTGGGGGCTTGTCCCAACAACTTACTTCAGATAGAGGCTACAGACATAGTATTAGTTTCAGCTTATGCAGTCAATATTAATTTAGACCCTTATTAGATTTTCTTATATACTCAAATGATTATTGGATTATTGTTTTCTTACTTATTTATTTTGAACCAGTTAGCTTCCTCATAGTTAGTACATCTATTCAAAAATGCCTAGTCATACCAGACCATGGGTTAGCTCAAGGTCACTTGTGACTCTAAGCACCGTGTTTTATCTAGGTGGAAGCCTCGGGGCGTGATAATAAGTTAGTTAAGTAAGAAATTTCTTATTAAAATTGGGATTTCCAAAAATTATAATTTTGTTAAAGTCTTGAAAATTGATATATATAAAAATGACTTGTTTTAATGACCCTCCATGTCATTTCTCAAATTACGTGCATTTCCAATATTTTGAGCTTTCTCACAGCCGCTATAAGCCATTTATTATTGACCGGGACTAATGGTTTGGTTCACGGGCTGTTCATTTTTGTTTTAGAGCAGTTTCTTTGTTTTGGAACTATTAAGGTTGAAAGGGTTGACTTTGGTCAATATTTTGTGTAAATGGGCTTGAATGAGAATTTAATCAGCGTCGTTAGCTTCAGAGCATAAACTTTAGGCTAGTGGGACCTTTAGTTTGGGTCCCGAGGCTTCCGAACTCATTTTGGGCTATTGGTTGGGTTTTAGCTAAAATTAACTTTGTGGGCGTGGGACCTATTTTTCATCGAAACAATCTCCATTAATAATTTTTTTGAGTCTAGAATGTCATTTCTAGTTGGGTAGCATGTTTGGTTTGTGTTCACGAGGTTCCAAATGGTTCACGGGGTTCCGAATAAATCCCGAGGGTCTTTTGGTGCAATTTTAGCCTTAGTGAACTGCTGGTTTTTAGTTGCTGGTATAGCTGACATTTTTTCATCACGATCTCAAAGAAGACCATAGCAATCATGATGGTCTGGCTTTTTGTTCATAGTGATTGCGAGGGTTTTTCTCGCGATAGCGATGAAGGTACAACCCTTTTATTCTTTGCAATCACGTGGATGACCATCATGATCATGATGAGTCAACTAGCTTGGTCATCGCGATTTCAAGGATTTTTCTCGCGCTCAAGACAAAGAAATCCCTGGCAATATATAAATCTCCCTCTTGATTTTTATCTCAATTTCTCTGAATTTCCTCCATTTTTGAGAGCTTGGAACTCTAAAAATGTTGAGGGTTCATTGACCAAAGCTTGGGATTTTTTGTTCCTCGTCCGTGACTATTTCTCCGTCTTATATTCATAAGTTTCTGGCTCTAATTTCGTTTAATTCCATCGTAAGTCTTTAATTGTTCTTGGAATTTTTGGGCTTATTTGGGCTCAATTTTGGGGGTTGATCATGCTCAAACTTTGAGCATGTGATCCTTGTCCCACGTGGGACATCATTGTGAATTTTTAATTTTTTTTCGTAAGTGGGCCCTGCGGGTGATTTTTGACCGATTTTCAACCTGAATTTTATTATAGTGATATGAATATCATTATTCTCGTGTTAACTTGTAGATTACTAGCTTGATAGCATTGCAGCAGTCGGAGGCCTCTCGAAGGAGAAAAGCTCTGGTCTAGTTGGGTTGTGCGCGCGTGTTCAACTTTCAGGTAGGTTACAGCTTACCTTCTTTTAGACTTTAGCTCATTTAAGGTACTTGTATGGTGGTTTTCTAATTATTGGGGGGATATTATTGTTTGGTTATGATGATTATGAAATTATGATTCTTACAGATGATTTAGGTGCTTTAGCTTAGAATTGGGGTTGTGGTCCTTAGTTTAGGTTATCCTTGTTCCTCTAAGGTTTGGCGTAGGCGGAGTAGTATCTTTAGGATTAGAATTGCTTGCCTTATCTTAGCTAGGTTGCTTTTGACTTTGAATTGGTTAAGTGAGACGTCCTTAGTATAGAGTTAGTGATAGACTACATGGTAGATTAGGTGCTTTCTATTCGACGTATATTTATCATTTCCTTTTTGTACTCCTTATTATACATATTGTGTAATTATGTGCCCAAGGACAAGGATAGTGGTTTGGCTGGACTTCATGTCAATATGTTTCGTCCTTATCTTAACTCGCTTTGTTCGTACCTTACCTTAACCTCAGGTTGTCGATTGATCTAATTGTGATTAGATTGTAGACATAAGGATAGATTTGATGTCCTTGTTATAGGCTAGGGTTGTAGTACACGGTTGAGTAGTATTTTCATCCCCAGATCTTGTGATTTCCATCTTATATTTACCATTTTATGAAATGAAATTATAGACCCGAGACCCTGGTATTTAGATGTGACAGGACTCTAGGCGAGTACGACTTGCCTTAGCTTGACTTTAGTAAATTACATGTTTTAGTTTAACTCAGTTAGTTGTATGCCTTAGACTATTTTCAGTCAGATGTGTGCTTTAGGTGGGTTTCCCTTGGGAGCTTATAATTAGTTGGATCTTTCTAGGTCAATTCTCCAAGTGTGTGACCCTTCGTTAGTTAGTAGACCTAGGAATTCTCAATGCGGGTAGATTGAACTAGGTAGTGATAATTGACGTGTTTATTCATCCATGCTATCGTATTGTGGTTGTTTTATTCATGGAATATGAAAAGCTTAGCTTAAAACACAATTTTTGGTTTCAAAAATGGATTTTTGAGAACATTTTGGGACTTTGACTTTCTTATAAAAAACTTGATATAATTTTATAAAATATTGACTATAGAAAAACTTGTATGCTCGAGGAAAAGTGGTCCAAGTGGTTTTTATTGATTTTTAAACTTGAAGGTCTGAGGGAAAGTGTTTCGGGTGGTTTTTATTGAGTTTTAAACTTGCATGCTCAAGGGTAAGTGTTCTGGGTGGTTTTTATTGAGTTTTAAACTTGCATGCTCAAGGGAAAGTGTTCCGGGTGGTTTTACTAACACTCATCATGGAATAATCATTGAGATATAATCTAAAATGGTATACAGTATTTGCGAGTCCCTCATGGGTCCTACCTTTACAAGCTATGGCTGGAGGAGGAGTATATGGTACTATTAGCACTTGGCATGAATCATACGATAAATCATGGCATGATTCCACCTGCATTACCCCATTAGGTTGATTGTTAGTCATTATTGTATGTTGTTTTCATCCTCCAGACTTATGGGGGTCCTGTTGGATCTATTGTTTGCTGTTTGTACCTTCTGGGCTTATGAGGGTCCGGTTAGGTTTGTTTGTTGTTGATTGTACCTCTGGGCTTATGGGGGTTTGGTTAGGTTGTAGTTAGATCTTTACTTTATGCTTTCTGAGTTATTTTGTAATGCTTACCTCAATTGTATAACTTGACCAACTATTCTTTTTTCCCTTGTAATCATGGTACTGGTGTTTGATTATTATTATTAGTGTTATTGGCTTCACCCCTATCTTGATGGTTCACGAGATTGCTAGATTAGTTCCAGTCGCTATTGCCTATAATTGTAATTGCACTTGGTGTGACTAGAACTCTAGGTTACCCCGTCAGTTAGTTTATTGTATGATTTAACTTGTTAACCTATTTTCCTTATGCTTTTTAGATTACTTGCTTATGTTCTTCATTGTTACCTAGATGTGACCCGTATCTCTTTTCTGACCCTTCCTTCCTTTCCTTTAGCTTATATTCGCATGTTATTATACTCGTATCTTATCTGAGCTCAGTCGACCTATGATGCCTAATGGGTACCGCGTGGTATTGGTACTTATGCTACACTTCTACATCTTTTTTTGATGCAGATCTTAGTGCAGGTTATCATTGTTGATGTTGTCCTCGCGGGATTGCTGATCGGAGATACATGGTGAGCTCTTGGCGACCAGAGTTGACCCATCTCCTTCTGATTTTGGACTAGTCTTACCTTGCTCTTTCAGAGATAGTTCAGTGAATATTGTATCTATTTAATACTTCGTATATTGTAGTAGCTCTTGTAATGACTGACACCAGGTCTTGGGGAAGTCATGTATTCTTTTGTTCCTTTCCCTTTCTTTTATTTTTTGTTTTCTTTCAACTTTTTCTTGATATTCAAATATTGTTTTTCTACTTTCTTTTTGTTCTCTTGTTAGCATGTAACTTGTCATTCTGGGATAAGGGTTATGCTTACCTACTGATGGGTTATAGTAGGTGCCATCATAACCTGAGAAATTAGGTCGTGACAGATTAGTATCAGAGCTCTAGGTTCACCGGTGTCATTGGTATAGGAGCAAATGTCCAGTAGAGTATTGCGGATCAGTATGATGACATATGTATCCTATCTATGAGAGGCTATAGGCTATGAGATCCTATCTGAACTTCATTTCTTCCATTTCTTCCTGGATGATTAAACATTTATGATAGCGGGTGAGGATGAGGCTCATGTGCTTGTTGCTACAGAACTTTCACTAGCTCTGCCGATAGAGGTTGAGGGCATACTATTTCAGCTAGGGGATTTGGGACCAGCCCAGCTTCTGGTGGGTTTTGTAGCCATAGCAGTTGTTAGAACACCATGGCTAGGACTCTGAGTATTTTGAAGGTTGTGTCACATGCAGGGACAGGTTATGGTTCTTTGAGATACGCCATGGTTAGGGATGAGTTTATCGATACTCAGTAGGGTTCCATGTCTGTTTTAAAGTATGAGTCAAGGTTTCACGAGTTAACTAGGTTGGCAACCATGGCTATGCTTACAGATTATGGGAGATTGTAGAGATTTGGTAGAGTGTTGGTTTCACCACTTTGTTTGGCAATCGAGCACTTAGTATCTGTAGGGACTACTTTGCTTCAGGTGGTTGATCATGTGTGGACTGTAATGGGGTTATGTCATGAGGTCTATGAAAGCGTTGACAAGAGGCATCACCATCAGGGTAGTTTCTGTGGTTCCCAGTCTACAGGTAGGGAGTTCATTAAGTAAAGTTTAGCATCATTATTCTTAGCATAGCAGGTCGATTCATATAGTGCTAATGGGTTTGAATGACGGTTATTCAGGTCAGGTTGGGTTGGGCAGCCAGTGTTCAGGTCAGATGTTCCAAGGTTTGCATTCTGCGTATTCGGGCCATGAAGGCTAGTCTGGTTCAGCTTGGTCATCACAGCAAGGAGAGTTTGGTAGAGGTTGCTACATGTGTAGTGAGTTAGGGAATTTTTTCTAGGGATTTTCCCCAGTTCATAGAGCTATACCCTCTTTGAGTTCTGGTGCTACTGGCTAGAAGCATCGTGCAGGGTAGTAGGGTTAGTATCCAAAAGGTTAGCAGTGACTTTCAGCTTGGCAGTTCAGGTAACTATCACAAGTCAGTAGGTACTTTGCTTTAGGGCAAATCTTTTCAGAGCTATTATAAATATGGAGTGGTTGGCCACTTTTGTAGAGAGTGTCCTCGGTGTGGGATGAGCGAGCCTTCAGCACCAGTTGCCTAGCCGGGTAGGAGAGGTAGTTTTTTGAGTTCTCAGTCAGGAGGTGGATGTAGTCAGTCAAATGCTTCTTCGAGTAGGCCAAAGGTTGAGGCTCTAAGCATCATCATTACATGTATGATAACTGGTATCATTAGCCAACCTTAATATTGGTTTATATGGGGTATGCATATGATTATATATATCTACTTACTTTGCTTTGCATTTGGATTTTTTTGTGGTTCTTGTTGGTTCATATACGTGTGGCCACCCCGTAGAGGGATTCTTTTAGTAGTGGATCGAGTATGTCATGCCTTGGGAGGTTATTATCTTAGAGTGTAGATGTATGGGTTGACTTTGTCATCAAAATTGATGGATTTCACTATTGTTCTAGGATGGGGTTAGTTATTTCCTTATTTCTTGCTATTGAGCCTTGGATCACCTTGTTTATGCTTATGGTAATAGTGCCAATATTCTCACTTGGTTCAGTTTGTGTGGTTAGCAAGTATTCAGGGAGCTTTTCTAACATTTTTGCCTAGTTCGAGCTTGGTTGTGTTTGACTTTAGCATTAATGATAAGTTAGGAACTCAACCCATTTCCTTCCCTCCATATCGAATAACACCAGTTGAGTTGTGAAAGTTAAAGGAGCAGCTTCAAGATCTTCTGAGAAAGAGGTTATCAGGTCCAGTGTATCTCTGGGGGGTGTTATTTTTTGTTTTCAAAAGAAATGAGATGAGTCCTTGCATATGTGTGTGGATTATCGATAGTTGGATGAGGTGACAACTGAGGGTATGCCTTAGTGCTATATTGATGACTCATTCGACCAACGACAAAGTGTAGTGGCATTTTCCCAGGATGGATTCAAAGTCAGGTTTCCTCCAATTAAAGATTGAGGTGGTGGGAATTCCCAGGACTACCTGTAGGGCTTATTGCATCCATTATGAATTTTTATTTATATCTTTTGGTTGACTCAGGCCTCAGCAACATTTATGGATTGGGCGATTCATGTATTCAAAGCCTATTTGGCTTCAGTTTCTATAGTGTTCATCAGTGACATATGAGTCTACTCGAGGATTCGACAGAAGCATGATTGGCATTTAGAGTGGCTTTCAGATTTGTGGGCTAGCAGGTTACTTCAGATGGTTTGTGACTGGTTCTTTTCGATTGCAACATCCATGGTTAGATTAATTCATTACATTGTTCCCTTCTAGTGGTTCAATGAGTTTGAGGTGAGTTTTCTAAAAGCTCAAGCCTTATGGATTTCAACGATTATTTGGACTCTCCTAGTTGTGAGCCAGAGGTTGGTGGTATTTTGAGCTGCTTCCAAATTTGGTGGTTTGTGTGTTGGTACAGTAGGATAGATGCTTTGAGATGGAAGACAATGAGTTTAGAGGTTATGGAATTTTTAGTTTCTAGGTGGCGACCTTTGGCTTTGGACATCAATACCTTGGCCAACGATTTGGTTTTTCTTGATATTCAAAGTATGGCAAACTTATTTCTAAGTAATGAGGCTAGAAAGGTGACCTTACATTTGGTAGGTGTTTGGAGAATTGTGGGCCGTGGTGGTGTTCCTATAACTTAAAGTTGATTCAATGGCTTTGGACTTTATGGTAGGCTGCCACTTGCAGAGTTTTGATGTTGCTTGGGTCTTCATATCTAGGTTGATCTAGTTCGTTCACTTTTGGCCTGTTCAGACTTGGTATAGCTCAGAGAGTTGGTTCTGGTCTACATTCAGGAGATTATTTATCTGCATGGGATGCTTGTTACTATAATAAGGATCATGATGTTTCATTTGCAATCATGTTTTGGTGGTTGTTTCAATAAAATTGGTTATGCGAGTGGAGCCTAGCATAGATTTTCATTTGTAGGCTAATGGTCGGTCGGAGTGGGCTATTTTGGTTCCCGAGGATATACTACAAACATGTGTTATGGATTCTTGGAGGTTAGTGAGGCCAATTCTTTGTTTTGGGTAGAGATCAAATATTCTGATGACTTTATTAGGGGTAAAGTGTTGCAAGAATTATAGACTTTTGGTGAGTTAGTTGATATTTTTGAGGTTAGCTTAGGTGTTTGACCTATGTGTGACTTCATGGTTAAAGTATAGATGATTCAGGATAGGCAGAAGGGTTATAAGGATCAGAGGATTCATGAGTCAGTGTGTTGAAGAGGTGGCTTTTTGAGTTAGCCTGGTTACTAGTTTTGTGTGATGATTGCCTTGGTTTTCTTAGTATATGTGTTGTGTCAGTGCATTTCGTTTGAGTTTCTTGGGGTTTGGTTCAGTTGATTGATCTTTTGGGATTTTGAGTTAGAGTTTGTTGCTTTTCTAGTTTGGTTGGTAATGATCTAAAGTATAAGTAGTTTTCCTTTGGTATTGTTCCGTGGGGCATTGTCCGATCGAGGAGGCTCCTTGGGAAGCCTAGCTTGACATACAGACCTAATATCCTTCCATTTTTGAGCCTTCAAGTGCTTCCTATTTCTTAACTTTTAGGATGAAAGTTCTTTTAGTAGTGGATGTTGTAATGACCCTGCAGGCCATTTCTAAATTTTCATGTGTTTCCAATATTTTGAGCTTTCTTGCAGCGGCTACAAGTAATTTATGATTTGCCGGGACTGACAGTTCAGTTCCTGGGCTGTTCGTTTGTGTTTTAGAGGAGTTACCCAATTTTAGAACTCTTAAGGTGGAAAGGGTTGACTTTGGTCAACATTCAGAGTAAGCAGGCTCGAATGAGAATTTTGTCAGCGTCATTAGCTCCGGAGCATAGACTTTGGGCTAGTGAGAACTTTGGTTTGGGTCCCGAGGCTTTTGGACTCATTTTGGGCTATTGGTTGGTTTTTGAATAAAATGGAGTTTGTGGGTGTGGGACCCACTTTTCATCAAAACAATCTCCGTTGGAAATTTCATCAATTTTATTGAGTTCAAAATGTCATTTCCAGTTGGGTAGCATGTTTAATTTGTGTTGACAGGGTTCTGAATGAATCCCGAGGGTCTATTTGGTAAAATTTTAGCCTTAGTGAATTATTGGTTTTCAGTTGTTGGTATGGATGAAATTTGTTCATCGCGATCACGATGATTTGGATTTTTGTTCATCGTGAGGGTTTTTCTCGCGATAGCGATGAAGGCCCGTCCCTTTTGTTCTTTGCGACCGCGTCGCTGACCATCACGATAACGATAAGTCAACCAGCTTGGTCATCGCGATCACGAGGATTTTTCTCGCGATCACGATGAAGAAATCCTTGGCAGTATATAAATCTCCCTTTTAAATTTTATCTCAATTTTTCTGAATTTCCTCTATTGTTGAGAGCTTGGAGCTCTGAAATTGCTAAGGTTCATCGACCAAAGCTTAGGATTGTTTGGTCCTCATCCGTGACCATTTCTCTGTCTTATATTCGTAAGTTTTTGGCTCCATTTCTGTTTAATTCCATTCATAATTCTTGAATTGTTCTTGGACTTTTTTGGCTTATTTGGGCTCGATTTTGGGGGTTGATCATGCTCAAAAACTTAGCATGTGATCCTTGTCCCACGTGGGACATCATTGTGAATTTTATTTTTGATTTTCGTAAGCAGGCCCCGCGGGTGATTTTTGACCAATTTTCAACCTAAATTTCAGTATTCTCGTGTTAACTTGTAGATTACTATCTTGATAGCATTGCAGCAGTCGGAGGCCTCTCGAAGGAGAAAAGCTCTGGTCTAGTTGGGTTGTGCGCGCGTGTTCAGCTTTCAGGTAGGTTACGGCTTACCTTCTTTTAGACTTAATTCGTTTAAGGTACTTGTATGGTAGTTTTCTAATTATTGGTGGGATATTGTTGTTTGGTTATGATGATTATGAAATTATGATTCTTACAGATGATTTAGGTGCTTTAGCTTAGAATTGGGATTGTGGTCCTTAGTTTAGGTTATCCTTGTTCCTCTAAGGTTTGGCGTAGGCGGAGTAGTATCTTTAGGATTAGAATTGCTTGCCTTATCTTAGCTAGGTTGCTTTTGACTTTGAATTGGTTAAGTGAGACGTCATTAGTATAGAGTTAGTGATAGACTCCATGGTAAATTAGGTTCTTCCTTCTTGATGTATATTTATCGTTTCCTTTACGTACTTCTTATTATATATATTTTCTAATTATGGGCACAAGGTCATTGATGGTGGTTTGGAGTCAGTATATTTCATCCTTATTTTAACTCGCTTTGTTCATACCTTACCTTAATCTCAGGTTGCCGGTTGATCTAATTGTGATTAGATTTTTGACATAAGGATAGTGATGTCCTTGTTATAGGCTGGGGTTGTAGTACGCGGTTGATAGTCTTTCCTCCCCTAGATCTTTTGAATTCCATCTTATATTTACCTTTTTATGATATGAAATTATAGACTTGAAACCCTGGTATTTAGACCGGACAGGACTCTAGGAGAGTACGACTTGCCTTAGATTGACTTTAGTAAATTGTGTGTTTTAGTTTGACTCAGTTGGTTGTGTGCCTTAGACTAATTTCAGTCAGATGTGTGCTTTAGGTAGGTTTTCCTTGGGAGTTTATAATTAGTTGGATCTTTCTAGGTCAATTCTCCTGGAGTGTAACCCTTCGTTAGTTAGTAGACCTTGGAATTCTTGGTGCGGGTAGATTGAACTAGGTTATGATAATTGACGTGCTTATTCATCTATGCTATTGTATTGTGGTTGCTTTCTTCATGGCATATGAAAAGCTTAGCTTAAAACACTATTTTTTATTTGAGAAATAGATTTTTGAGAACATTTTGGAACTTTGGCTTTCTTATGAAAAACTTGATATATTTTATGAAATATTGACTAAAGATAAACTTGCATGCCCGAGGGAAAGTGTTCTAGGTGGTTTTCATTGATTTTTAAACTTGCATGCCTGAGGGAAAGTGTTACGGGTGGTTTTTATTGATTTTTAAACTTGCATGCCCGAGGAAAAGTGTTCCGGGTGGTTTTTATGGAGGTTCGGTTAGGTTGTAGTTAGATCTTTAATTTATGCTTTATGAGTTATTTCTTATGCTTACCTCAATTTTATAACTTGACCAAATACTCTTTTTTCCCTTGTAATCATGGTCCTAGTGTTTTATTATTATTATTAGTATTATTGGCTTCACTCTTATCTTGATGCTTCACGAGATTGCTAGATTAGTTTCGGTCGTGATTGCCTATAGTTGTAGTTACACTTGGGGTGACTAGAACTCTAGGTTACCCTCGTCAGTTAGTTTATTGTATGATGTAACTTGTTAACCTATTTTCCTTACGCTTTTCAGATTACTTACTTATGCTCTTCATTGTTACCTAGATGTGACCCATATCTCTTTTCTTACCCTTCCTTCCTTTTCTTTAGCTTATATTCGCATATTATTATACTTGTATCTTATCTGAGCTCAGTCAGTCTATGAAGCCTACTAGGTACCTCATGGTTTTGGTACTGATGCTACACCTCTGCATCTTTTTTTGATGTAGATCTTAGTACAATTATCGCCGTTGACGTTATCCTCGAGCGGGGTTGCTGATCGGAGATACATGGTGAGCTCTAAGCGACCAGAGTTGACCAATTTCCTTCTTATTTTGGACTAGTCTTACCTTTCTCTTTTAGAGACAGTTCTGCGAATATTGTATCTATTTAGTACTTCGTATGTTGTAGTAGCTCTTGTACTGACTAACACTAGGTCTTGGGAAAGTCGTGTATTCTTTTGTTCCTTTCCGTCTCTTTTATTTTATGTTCTCTTTCCGCTTATTCTTGATATTTAAATATTGTTTTTATGCTTTCTTTTTGTTCTTTTGTTAGCCCGTTACTTGCGGTTCCGGGCTAAGGGTTCGGCTTACCTACTCGTGGGTTATAGTAGGTGTCATCACAACCTGAAAAATCGGCTGTGACACTTGTATTGAATAAAAGACAATAATTAATGAAATTTAAGGCGAATAGCCTATAATTTTATTCATATAAAAAATAAAATGGTACAATTTGCATTACAAATATCAGAGAGCACCTAATCTACGCAACCACCTTCTAGGAAGTTTTCTGTTTGAATTAGGCCTCGAATTATCATACTAATATCTATAGTGCTCAAAATAGTCTAATCTTATATGTTCTATCATTTCTAGTGAAACCTGATCTGGAAGTGATTGTTGTGCTTGTTCCTTTAATGTATCCATGCCGTCTTCAATATTTTCTCCCAACACAATCTTTATTTCTTTTTCAATTTGGGCAGGTAAATTTGGTCGCCCATAATTTTTTCTTTCGGCGTTGATCCAATCTCTAAACGACACTGATATCTCCAAGCTATCTTTTGCTAATGAATATCTATGCTCTCCGATTTGATATCTTGTTGCACTGAAAGCACCCTCCAAGCTACTGAAGATGCTTGAATTGCTAGCACATCCTGAACCACCAGACGAAGTTTTTTAAATGCCTTGCCGCGAGTCCTCCACCAATCCAAAAGTTGATGTTGGCCTTCTAAATCCCTCATACTTTTTGTTCCCTGATTAAGATATTCATCAAAATTATTCTTCTGTAGAAATAAGACCAAGAGAATCTTCTAGCATATCTTCAATATTGTCATCATATCTATGTCTAGAAGTGTCAGGTTCTTCACTACGTACTACTTTATTTATTCCACCGAAATTATACAAGTCATATAATTTTCTAGCTTCGATTTTTATGTTATTTTTAACTATTGTCAACAAGGTACTTCGTCATCTGAAATATTTAAATTAGCACATATTTTATCAATCATTCGTGATGCACCTATTTTTTTGTAAGTTGGATTGAATAAACAAACAGTTAAATAAACTTGAGGAATAGGAAAAAGATATTTTTATATTTTTCAATCATTGCTTTAATTGGCGCTTTAAACCTTTCAATATTTTTATATTTAGCAAATTTAATCGAAATAGCACAAATATTAGGTAAGACAAAACAAATAGTTGGATAATGAAGTCCAGAAAATTGATTTGTAGCTAAATAAAGAACTTTTAAAAAATCTGTAAGTTCTCTTATATCTTTTTAATCATTTTCAGTAATTCTATAATCCATGCTAGTATTATGAGCGTTCAAATCCATTTGTATAGGCATTCTATACCCATAAGCAACTTCAAGCATTTCATATAAAGAATTCTATCTAGTAGCCACTGATTTTGGAACTTTTCTAATTGGAAGATTAAATTCTATATAACAGCCTTCAAATTAATTCCTTATATCTACTCTTTTTTTGACATTTAAAAATAAAATGACAAACAATTTCTATTTTAATACAACCATTATTATACATTGGTATACATTTCTTACAATCAAATTATATATATGTGCATCACACCTCATATGAAAACCATCATCATAAACAGTGCAAAGTATGACTTTAGAAAATCAACAGCACTTGTATTATTTGAAGCATTATCTAGGGTGACAAAATCTAAAACTTCTTCAATGTAAGCGCTATGTAACTACCGGTTTTATTAACTAAATAAATTTTATAACATAAAATTCTTTTTTACATGTTTCAATTTTAATCAATCCAATGGGAAGTAATAGTGAAATAAGCATTACCATTAACACTACGACCCATATCAGAAGTGATAGCCACCTTACAATTATTATAGGCAAATAAACAACGAAGATAATGACAGTGTTGACCTTGAAATTCAAAAATAGCATTTTTAATTGTGTTTCTTGTAAAACATTGAAAAGATGTATTATAAACTTCTTTAATATAACGAACAAAATCGGGGTTTTCACCAAAACTAAAAGGCAAGCCACTAACAACAATCATTTTAGCTAATTCTTTATGATCTCTTTCTCGACTATATGTGCGATCTATACTAGGGCCAAAAACATTAGAAGAGTTTAATTATTTTTTAACCATGTTAGAATGCCTACTCCTACAGATGTATCAGGAATGGAAAGACCACATTTTTAGCATCGGCTATAGCCTTAGCTTGAAAAAACTCAAGTTTATAATATTTCATCAAATGAGTACTTAAATGTCCTATACCAGCCCCACTTCCCGTAGTTTTATGATTCAAAATATGTTTATATTTTTTACAAATAGCTTGAGTTTTTTCCTCATTTTGAACAAGAAATTCACACAATATATATATATTTTAAGACGTTCAGCCTTGGAATTATCCCTACTAGGATGTACAGGGGGAGAAGGAGGGGGGAGGAGGGAGTTTAGTAACAAGACTAGTAGGTGTCTCTGTTTCATCATCATCATCATAATCATCATTATCATTTTCAAATTCTACTTCTTCATCAATTTTTCATCAAAATTACCAAACCTTCTTTGTAAGGATTCATGATCTAGTTCATATTACTATCAAAATTAAAAGTAGTTTCATCGACATGCATAAAATTATCCGTATTAATTCTCATATGAGCACTTCTCTAGTTTTAAATTTAGAAGAACTACTACTGGCACCGCTACTTTTTTTTGATAAATGTTTTAGTGACCCTAGTAAGAAGCATTTTAGATTTACCAATATTTTTTTATCGGAATCCATATTATAATTAAGCAAAATTAGAAAAGTAAGTAAAATAAATATAATATAAAAATTAAATGTAACAATTAAATAAATAGTGTCACGACCCGATTTCTCAGGTCATGATGGCACCTACAATCCCCCAGTAGGCGAACCAATTCCCGTAGCCCGGAATGGTTAGTAATTGTCACGCCCTGAGGTTACCCCTAGGCATAACACGGGACTTAGGACCACAAGGATCCCAAGCTAACCCTTGGTCATAGCATCCTTAAGCATAACAAAAGATAAGCGGAAGCATAATAGATAAATCCCGAATTTCATACATAGGTAATCAAGTCGGATAGAAATACAAAATCCGGAAAGAGACTCTAACACTGTCTATGTCTGAAAAGCCTCTACATGACATAAGGAGTTTCAAGGACAAGACCCTAGCTAACTCAAAGTACGGATGTAAGAAATCAACACTCTAAAATATAACTAGTCCTCGACCTAAGAGGACTCACCAACAACTGAAGGAGAGTGGCCTGGAAGCTCTAGCCACGAATCTGGGAAGGAACACCTGAATTTTCATCATCAATGGATGCAGCGCAAGATATGCGTCAGTACTATAGGATGTACCGAGTATGTGAGCGATGCATGAATCATGATAAAAACAGTTTAAAATATGCTTAAGAATGAACTTGTTACGTAAAGAAGGAACATGAATAGATATCAAGTATAAAACATGAAACATAAAGTAAAGCTTAAGTTTCATAGTATAGAATCATATATCTTCATAGCTTGAAAATAACATGTGGGAGTTTCTTTTAACCGACATAAACCATGCTGAGCGACATGGAGTCCAATGTATACGCCCTATCGAAAGGACCCAATATACCTTGCCAAGGTATAAAGGCATGATTGTGGCGTAATCACATAGAAATCTGATGCCCAACAGAGGGGACTTAGAACCTATGGGGGCACGTAGTTCTGGGACCCTGGGTACTCTCACCCGCTCCAACTCGATGCTAAATACTACTCCCAAAACATATAACATGTGCTCACATACATGTGACATATCTGATGTCAACCTTGTTCATAACTTGTTCATACTTGTTCATACTTGTTCATAACCCGGATTATCATACTACTCATGAGTTTTAGTTTAGAAAATGACTCACGAGCATTGATGGAACATCGGGTGTCTTGTCTTGCATAATACTTCATAACATGGAAAGACTTGCATACTTCATGACTTGTAAGCTTTGCATGGCTCTAGTTCAATTTTCATAAAACATATACTTTCATAGAATCATAGGAACTAGGCATGCACATGCTTAAAAATCTGTAAGGAACATGCTATCAAAATCCAATTTGCTTAAATCAACTTCATGCATGTAGAAATTTCCATGGTTAAACTTCAATTCATGAAATAAGAGTCAACATGTAAAATCATGCAATTTTATAGTAATTTCATAATCAAATCATGAGAAGATCATATTTAGCAAAACCCATAAGAATTTCATAAGAACCCTAATTTGAAGACTATGAAATCAAAAATTTGAATTAGGGGTTTTGGGAACAAGGGTGAAAGGAACCCATTGTTGATTACCCACATACCTTGATTGAATATAACCCACTTGAATTGGAAAGACTTTGGAGACTTGAACTTGGAACTTGAGACTTGAAACTTGGAGAAGAATTTTCCTTTTTGGGAGAAGAGTGAAGTAATGAGAAGGAACTTAGGCTAATGAGGGTGAAAACCCTTCTTGAAATAGTCAAAACGACATCATTTAGGAGTTAAAAGAGTGGGTAATGACTAAAATATGCCTGGGACTTAATTAGGAAAAGCTGATTTTTTATGCGGCTTCAGGTTCCATGGGTGGTGTCTACGGCTCGTAGACTTAACCATGACTCGTGGTTCCTTCTCGTGGAAACTGTCCAGGATTTTAGGTTGCTAAAGGTTTCCTACGACTTAACAGGATGACTCGTTGAAGCTTCCACGAGTTGTAGAACTAAGTCGTGGAAATCAAGGGATTTGACCACTCTCTGTCTGAGTTCCACGACCCACGGAAACCTTCACGAGTCGTGAAACTGACTCGTGGTTCTTAGACATGAGGATGGTCTGCAGAACTGGAATCACGAGTCACTTCCACGACTCGTAGAACCACCCATGGCTCATGGACTTGACCCGTGATTCCTAGAAGTTCAAAAATTTCTGCAGGTCTTGAATTTAAAAGCTGGGTTTATTTCCGGGGTGTTACAATATCTCCCCCTTGGGATCGATCGTCCTCGAATAAATACTAAACATGGAAAACCTAAAGAGAAAATAGCCCAACCAGCAATAAAACAAGGAAATCAAGGAATAAACATGAAAACTGAACTTTTCAAGTTGAAAACATGATAACTAACTTCGTAAAACACGGATGCATGCTTGGATCATGAGAGGAAATGATGGAATAGAGTCGGAGGGACATACTAAGGAGGAAAATAGTACCTCAAGATGGAACTGAGTCGAAAGGAAAGAGATGAGGATATTTGGCCTTCTTGGCCTCTTCCGCTTCCCAAGTAGCTCCTTCAACAAGCTGATTTCTCCAAAGAACTTTTACCAAAACGACTTCTTTGTTCCTCAACCTCTAAATCTGATGATCTAGGATCTCAATGGGAACCTCCTCATAGGTGATACTATCCTTCACACCCACATCCTCCAAAGGTACAATCAAGCTTGGATCACCAACACACTTCTTCAACAAGGAAACATGAAAAATGGGGTGAACAACTTCTAACTCTGATGGCAAATCCAATTCATAAGCAACCTTACCAACTCTCCTCAAAATCTGAGAAGGACCTACAAAACGGGGACTAAGCTTTCCTTTCTTTCTAAACCTCATCACAAACATCATGGGTGACAGGCTCTTAGTTCTGGGACCTTTCCGGGTACTCTCACCCTGTCCAACTCGGTGCTAATACTACTCCCAAAACATATACATATAGCTTATATAATACTTGAGCATATCTGATGCCAAATCTGTTTGAAAAGAATAAGAGTATATCTGATACCATGCAATTCACTTTAGCTTAGGTGGACATATCTAGATGCCAAACCTTTCTTGAAACATAAGGACATATCTGATATCCAAAACTGTTGGAAAAGCATAAGGACATATCTAATATCATGCAATTCAAAAGTCATGAATCTTATTGCATTGCAAGACCATAATTCAAGATATACTTTTCTTGCTAAATTCATACTTAGAGAATTTGTCATGCAATTTCATAAGTACATAAAGGCCACGATGTATAATCATGCCAACTTTCTCTTGAAAACATGTAAATTTATAGTTTCATGCTAGAAATCAATATTTATGCTTGGGCTTTATAACCAATGAGAGAATCATAATCAAATCATGAGTAATCAAGAGAAAACCATGAATTTAAACATAGAAACAGATTTCATAAACTCTCCCCAATTTTAGATCAAAACCCTAATTTCATAACTTCATAATTCAAATTAAGAGTTGGGGATTTTGGGAACAAGGGTGAAAGGAACCCATTGCTAAAGACCCACATACCTTGGATGAAGATTACCCACTTCAATGGAAAAGAATTGGAGACTTGACTTGGAGCTTGGTGACTTGAGCTTCAAGAGGGGTTTCCCTTTTTGGGAGGAGATTGAGGATCATAGGATGAACTTAGGGTAATATGGGTGAAAACCCTTCTAAAAGTAGTCAAAACGACTTCACTTAATACATAATAGGGTGGGAAATGACCAAACTAATCCTGGGTTTTAATTAAAAAGAAGCTGGAATTTTGGTCAACTTCAGTGTCCACGAGTGAAGTCTACGACTCGTAGACTTTTCCACGAGTCGTGGGACTCAGACTAGGAAGTCAGTCTGCAGAAGACCTTCCACGAGTCAACAGGATGACTCATAGAAGCCTCCAAAAGCCGTAGGGTCGAGTCGTGGAAGTCTGGAAAATGTTTGGTCTCTGATGGAGTTCCACGAGTCAACGGCACGACTCGTAGAAAGTTCCACAAGTCGTGGAAATGTCTCGTGGAAGTCAGTAATGGAGCTGGTCTGCAGGGCTGGGATCACGAGTCCCTTCCACGACTTGTGGAACCTTCCACGACTCGTGGACTTGACTCGTGGTCCCTGAAACTTCGATTTTTCTGAAGTTTTTAACTTGGTTAGCTAGATACGTGTACGGGGTGTCACAATATCCCCCCTTGGGATCATTCTTCCTCGAATGAAGGCTAGACAAGGGAAACTGAGGGGAAAACAGCCCAACCAAACATCAAAACATAGAAATCAAGAGGGTAATCATAAAACCAAACTTTTCAACTTGAAAACATGATAGACTAACTTCGTAAAACATCTATGCATGCTAGGATCATGAGAGAAACTGGTGGAATAGAATTGGAGTGATATACTAAGGAGGAAACTAGTACCTCAAGCTAGAACTGAGTCAGAAGGAAAGAGATGAGGATATTTGGCCTTCATGGCCTCTTCCGCTTCCCAAGTATCACCTTCAACAAGCTGATTCCTCCAAAGGACTTTTACCGAAGCAATTTTTTTGTTTTGCAACCTCCGAAACTGACGATCAAGGATCTCCACCGGAACCTCCTCATAAGTGAGATTGTCCTTCACACCTACATCTTCCAAAGGAACAATCAAGCTCGGATCACCAACACACTTCTTCAACAAGGAAATATGAAAAATTGGATGAACCGCTTCAAACTCCATTGGCAACTCCAACTCATAAGCAACACTACCAACTCTCCTCGAAATCCGTTAAGGACCTAAAAAATGGGGACTAAGTTTTCCTTTCTTTCCAAACCTCATTACACCTCTCATGGGTGACACCTTATGGAAAACCCAATCATCAACTTCAAATTCTAACTCCCTTCTCCTCACATGCATAAGATTTATGTCGACTCTGAGCGGTTTTCAAACTTTCCCGAATAAGCTAAACCTTCTCCATAGTCTCATGCACAGAATCTGGACCAATCAAGGCTGCCTCACCAACCTCAAACCAACCAATAGGAGATCTACACCTCCGACCATAAAGTGCCTCATACGGAGCCATCTGGATAAGAGGTAAGTGATCATCCCAATTTCCTTTGAATTCAATAACACAACCCCTCAATATATCCTCCAAAGTCTGAATAGTACGCTCGGCCTGTCCATCTGTCTGAGGGTAAAAAGGTGTATTAAGTTTCACCTTAGGACCAAAACCTTTCTTAAATGATTTCCAAAACTGAGATGTAAACTGAGGACCTCTATCCGAAATGATAGAAAAAGGAACACTATGCAATTGGACTATCTCCCGAATGTAGAGTCTGGCATAATCATCAGTGGTATCCTTAGTCTTAACAGCCAAGAAATGGAATGACTTGGTCATCTTGTCGACAATCACCCAAATAGAATCATGTTGCCTTCGAGTACGAGGCAAACCCGTAATAAAGTCCATATTGATTGCTTCCCAATTCCAAGTGGGAAGGTCAATATCCTGAAGCATACCACCTGGTCTTTGATGTTCCACCTTTACCTATTGACAGTTGGGACAGTTAGCCACAAATCCGGCTATGTCCTTCTTCATACCATTCCACCAAAAGACTTCATGTAGGTCACGGTACATCTTAGTGGCACCCAGATGAATGGAGTATCTAGAACTGTGAGCCTCAGATAAAATCTGCTGTCTCAACCCATCAACATATGGCACACACAAGCGACCCTGATAAAGAAGCACACTATCTCCCCCTTGGGAGAAAACCTAAACCCTTTGCTGACGAACTGCACCCTTAAGCTGAAGTAGAACGGGATTTTGGTCTTGCTTGGCTTTCACTTCAGCCACCAAAGATGATTCAGCACCATTAGTCACAATCACACCACCTTCGGTCGAGTCCATAAGGCAAAATCCTAACCGAGCGAGCCTATGAACTTCTTTAACCAATTCCTTCTTTCCATCTTTAATGGAAGCTACACTTCCCATGGAAAACCTACTCAAAGCATCCGCCACAACGTTGGCCTTACCCGGATGGTAAAGCACACTCATATCATAATCCTTAAGGAGTTCAAGCCATCTCTTTTGTCGCAAATTCAACTCCTTCTGAGTGAACACATATTGAAGACTCTTATAATCGGTGAAAATATCCACATGCACACCATACAAGAAGTGTCTCCAAATCTTCAAAGCAAAAACCACGACCGCTAGCTCAAGATCATGAGTGGGATAGTTCTTCTCATGAGTCTTAAGATGTCTAGAATCATAAGCAATCACTTTACCATACTGCATCAAAACACAACCCAAACTAATCCGAGAAGCATCACAATATACAACAAAATCATCTAAGCCCTCGGGTAAAGATAACATTGGGGCTGTAGTCAATCGAGTCTTCAATTCCTGAAAACTCTTCTCACAAAAGTCGGACCACTGGAACTTAACCTTTTTCTGAGTCAATCGGGTCAATGGGGAAGCAAGGGAAGAAAACCCTTCCATAAACCTCCTATAGTAACCAGCCAAACTTAAGAAACTTCTAATATTGGATAGAGAAGTAGGTTTAGGCCAGTTCTTTACCGCCTCAATCTTTTGAGAATCAACTCGAATACCATCACTAGTCACAATGTGACCTAGAAAAGCAACAGACTGCATCCAAAACTTGCACTTGCTAAACTTAGCAAACAACTGTCTATCCTTGAGAGTTTGCAACACAACTCTCAAGTGATCTGCATGCTCCTCCTCACTCCGAGAGTAGATAAGGATATCATCAATGAAAACAATCACAAACATATGCAAATACTGTTTGAACACACGATTTATCAAATCTATAAAAGCTGCAGGAGCATTCGTTAGACCAAAAGACATAATAACAAACTCATCATGACCATACCGAGTCCGGAAGGCTATCTTCGGGATATCACATTCTTGAACCCGAAGCTGATGATAACCGAATCTAAGGTTGATTCTAGAGAAGAACCTCGCACATTGAAGCTGATCGAACAAGTCATTAATCTTAGGAATGGGATACTTATTTTTGATTGTGACCTTGTTCAATTGATGGTAATCAATACACATTCTAAGAGATCTATCCTTCTTCCGAACAAACAAAATTGGGGCACCCCAAGGAGAAATACTAGGCCTGATTAAACCCTTATCAAGCAAGTCTTTCAAATGATCTTTCAACTCTTTAAGTTCAGCGGGGGTCATTCTATATGGAGGAATAGAAATTGGATTCGTATCCGAAAAAAGATCTATCCCAAAGTCCATTTCCTGCTCGGGAGGGACTCTGGGCAAATCATCGGGGAACACTTCTAGGAATTCATTCACAACAGGAACAAACTGAATAGTTGGGGTCTCAGACTCGGTGTCCATAACCCGAACTATATGATAGACATAACCCTTAGAAATTATCTTCCTAGCCTTAAGATAAGATATGAAACGACCCTTTGAAGAAAAGGGACTACCTTGCCATTCTAGGACAGGTTCATTAGGAAACATGAAACTAACCACACGAGTGCGGCAATCAACTGAGGCATAACATGCATACAACCAATCCATACCAAGGATAATATCAAAGTCAGTCTTCTCTAAATCTACTAAATCCACTGAAGTGACTCTATGAAGGAGTGAGATAGGGAAATTTCAGTAGACTCTATCGGCTAGCACTGACTCACCAACAGGAGTAGAAACATGAAAGAGTTTTAAAAGCAAATCAGGACGTATCTCGAACTTACAAGCCACATAAGGGGTTACAAAAGTTAAGGATGCACCAGGATCCAACAAGGCATACACATCAAGAGATAAGACTTTTAACATACCGGTAACCACATCTGGTGAACTCTCCTGATCCTGACAGGAGGACATAGCATAAAGATGGTTCTGGCGCTGACCACCAGAACTAGTTGGTCTACCACTTGAAGCTACTGGGTAGACTGAGCCCTACCACCTCCTTGCCCCTTCTTTGCTGAAAGGCAATCTCTAACATGGTATCCGGTTTGACCACACCCAAAACAACCCTCTCTACCAGCCAAACACTCACCGGGGTGAGTCTTCCCACACTTAACACAAGCTGGGTAGGAAGATCCCTTAGTAACACTACCCTGAGACTGAGAATAGGAACCAAATCCCCTATCACCATGATCTTGATGAGGCTTCTGAGCCTAGGTAGGAGCACTAGCAGAAGAGTGTACTAGACCTGATGACTTTTTCTGGAAGGAAGAGCGATGTCCACCTCCGGACCTGTGATGACCAAAACCTGATCCCTCAGACCTACCCCTCTTAATCTCCCGAGCCATCTCCTTAAGCTTATCACCCTCAATCTTATGGGCATGAGTCATGAGACGAGAGATGTTCATGTCACTCAACAACAAAGAAGACCTACACTCCTTCTTCACCATATCGGAAACACCATAGATGAAGTTGCTCATTTGATCATGCGGGTCCGCTACCATGGAGGGAGAATACCTAGACAACTGAGTGAACTTTAAACTATACACTTGCACCGACATCGAACCTTGTCTCAAGTTCACAAATTCTTCCACCTTTGCTTACCTCAACTCATGGGGAAAGAACCTATCAAGAAAGGCTCTCTCAAAACACTCCCAAGTCGTGGGGATCGCATCCCTCACTCTAGCCTCCTTTCATTGTGTGAACCAAATATGAGCCACATCCTTTAGTTGATAGAATGCAAGCTCCACACAATCAACACCCACTACTTGCATAACCTCAAAGATTTTATTCACTTTATCAACAAAGTTAAGCGGATCCTCTCTCAATTTTGAACCCCAAAACTCCAGCGGGTTCATACGGATGAAGTCATGAACTCGGGCCGCTACCCCCGCCTTGAGGATGAGCAGGGGCAGGAGCCTGTTGATTTGCCAAAGTCTGATTCAATAGGTGAATAGCATTCCTAAACTCATCATTCATGACATCGGGAACCAAAACTTGAGGAGCGGTACTTCGAGCGGCTCGGGGAGGCATAGCACATCGAGGAGGCATAATCTGAAACGCATAAGATAAGAATTAGAGGAATATTAGACTTAAGCACTATCGCACGATGTGATCATAAAAGAAGTGAAGTTTTTCTAAGACACCTCATAGCTTCTTTTTCATATGTGTGGCGCTCTTCACACACATGAAAAAGACTCTACTCGATGTGGCTTTCAGACATCCTAGGATTCTTGAACCTGGCTCTGATACCAAGTTTGTCATGCCCTGAGGTTACCCCCTAGATGTAATACGGGACTCGGGACCACGAGGATCCCAAACTAACCCTTGGTCATAGCATTCTCAAGCATAACAAAGAAATAATACATAGAGGAAACATCAACGTAAATTCAAAACTGGAAGACATATCATAAATATAGAGTCGGATAGAAAATACAACTCAGAAATCATCTCATAAGGTCTGTGTATGAAAAGCCTCTAATACTATCATAGAGA
This sequence comes from Jaltomata sinuosa, assembly GCA_003996215.1. Taxonomy (NCBI): domain Eukaryota; kingdom Viridiplantae; phylum Streptophyta; class Magnoliopsida; order Solanales; family Solanaceae; genus Jaltomata; species Jaltomata sinuosa. The sequence continues at coordinate 111,773 of QJPP01000566.1, forward strand.
GTTGTTCAGACAACCCCGCCAAATAACTCGAACATATAAAAATATAGAAGGAAACATAAACTGAAGAGGAGCCTAGCCCTTGGACCATGAGGACTCACCAAAAGCTAAAATAGGAGTGGCCGCATCTCTAGCCACGATCCTGTGAAGGAACACCTGAGTCTGCATCATAAAAGGATGCAGCGTAATATGCGTTAGTACTATAGAATGTACTAAGTATGTGAGCAATGCATGAATATAGTTAAAATATGCTAAGTATGCTTGAATATCTAAAATCATGCTTTTAAAGGATAACTGAATGCAATGACTCTAAAATATTATAAGCCGAAGGGTAAACATAAGTAATAAGTCTGAAATCTGATTTAGAGTCAAATGTAACTTTAATCATAAACTGTTTATGTGGGAGGTTCTCTAACCGACATAGACCATGTGAGCTATATGGAATCTGATGTATTTGCCCCATCGAAAGGACCCAATATACCTTGACAGGATATAGAGGCATTAATTTGGCGTGATCACTAAAACTGATGCCTAATATAGGGGACTTAAGACCTACGGGGGCATGTAGTTCTGGGACCTTTACGGCTACTCTCACCCTGTCCAACTTGGTGCTAATACTACTTCTAAAACATATACATATAGCTCATATAATACTTGAGCATATTTGATGCCAAATCTGTTTGAAAAGCATAAGAGTATATTTGATACCATGCAATTCACTTAGCTTAGGTGGACATATCTAGATGCCAAACCTTTCTTGAAACATAGGGACATATCTGATAACCAAAACTATTGGAAAAGCATAAGGACATATCTAATGTCATGCAATTCAAAAGTCATGAATCTTAATGCTTTACAAGACCATAATTCAAAATATACTTTTCTTGCTAAATTCATACTTAGAGAATTTGTCATGCAATTTCATAAGTACATAAAGGCCACGATGTATAATCATGCCAACTTTCTCTTGAAAACATGTAAATTTATAGTTTCATGCTAGAAATCAATATTTATGCTTGGTCTTTTAAAACCAATGAGAGAATCATAATCAAATCATGAGTAATCAAGAGAAAACCATGAAATTAAACATAGAAACTAATTTCATAAACTCTCCCCAATTTTAGATCAAAACTTTAATTTCATAACTTCATAATTCAAATTAAGACTTGGGGATTTTGGGAACAAGGGCGAAAGGAACTCATTGCTAAAAACCCACATACCTTGGATGAAGATTACCCACTTCAATGGAAAAGAATTGGAGACTTGACTTGGAGCTTGGTGACTTGAGCTTCAAGAGGGGTTTCCCATTTTGGGAGGAGATTGAGGATCTTAGGATCAACTTAGGGTAATATGGGTGAAAACCCTTCTAAAAGTAGTCAAAACAACTTCACTTAATACATAATAGGATGGGAAATGACCCTGGGTCTTAATTAAAAAGAAGCTGGAATTTTGGTCAACTGCAGTGTCCACAAGTGGAGTCTACTACTCGTAGACTTTTCCACGAGTCATGGAATCCAGTCCTGGGACTCAGACTAGGAAGTCAGTCTGCAGAAGACCTTCCACGAGTCAACAGGATGACTCATGGAAGCTACCACGAGCCGTAGGGTCGAGTCGTGGAAGTCAGGAAAATGTTTGGTCTTTGATGGAGTTCCACGAGTCAACATCACGACTCGTAGAAAGTTCCACAAGTTGTGGAAATGACTCGTGGAAGTCAGTACTGGAGCTGGTCTGCAGGGCTTGGATCACAAGTCCCTTCCACGACTTGTGGAACCTTCCATAACTCGTGGACTTGACTCGTGCTCCCTGAAACTTAGATTTTTCTGAAGTTTTTAACTTGGTTAGCTGGATACGTTTATGTGGTGTCACACTAGAGTGAAAGTTGTTGTTGTAGGCAAACTCGATAAGAGGTAAGTGATCATCCCAATTACCTTTGAAATCAATCACACATGCTTTCAACATATCCTCATAAGTCTGAACAGTACGCTCTGCCTGGCCATCTGTCGGAGGGTGAAAAGTTGTGCTAAGCTTCACCTGAGTACCAAGACCTTTCTGGAACGATCTCTAAAACTGAGATGTAAACTGAGGACCTCATCAGAAATGATGGACAAGGGAACACCATGCAATCGAACTATCTCCCGGATGTAGAGTCTGGCATAATCGTCTACTGAATCAGTAGTCTTAACAACCAAGAAGTGAGATGACTTGGTCAATCGATCGACAATCACCCAAATGGAATCGTGTTGCCTTCTATTACGAGGCAAACCAGTAATAAAGTCCATATTGATTGCTTCCCATTTTCCAAGTGGGAAGGTCAATATCTTGAATCATGTCACCCGGCCTTTGATGCTCCACCTTTACTTGTTGACAGTTGGGACACTTAGCCACAAACCCGGCTATGTCCCTCTTCATACCATTCCACCAAAAGACTTCCTATAGATCATGGTACATCTTCGTAGCACCCGAATGAATGGAATATCTAGAACTGTGAGCCTTAGTCAGAATCCGCTGTCTCAACCCATCTACATCTGGCATACATAAGCGACCCTGGTAACGAAGCACACCATCTCCCCCTTGGGAGAAAACCTCCACCCGCTGCTGATGAACTGCACCCTTAAGCTGAAGTAGAATGGGATCCTCATCTTGCTTTGCCTTCACCTCAGCTACCAAAGATGATTCAGCACCATTTTGTACAGTCACACCACCTTCTGTCGAGTCCATAAGGCGAACTCCCAACCGAGCTAGCCTATGAACCTCCTTAACCAATTCCTTCTTCCCATCTTCAATGGAAGACACACTTCCCATGGACAATCTACTCAAAGTATCCGCCATGACATTGGCCTTACCCAGATGGTAAAGCACACTCATATCATAATCCTTAAGAAGCTCAAGCCATCTCCTTTGTCGCTAATTCAATTCCTTTTGAGTGAACACATATTGAAGACTCTTATGATCGGTGAATACATCCACATGAATACCATACAGGTAGTGTCTCCAAATCTTCAAGGCAAAGACCACGACTCCCAACTCAAGATCATGAGTAGGATAGTTCTTCTCATGGGTCTTAAGCTATCTCGAAGCATAAACAATAACCTTACCACGCTGCATCAAAACACAACCCAAACCAATCCTAGAAGCATCACAATACACAAAAAAATCATCTAGGCCCTTGGGTAGAGCTAACACTGGAGTTGTGGTCAATCTAGTCTTCAGTTCCTAAAAGTTCTTTTCGCACAAGTCAGACCACTGAAATTTTACCTTCTTCTGAGTCAATTGGGTCAAAGGGGCAGCAATGGAAGAAAATCCTTCCACAAACCTCCTGTAGTAACCAGCCAAACCCAAAAATCTCATAATATCAGACAGGGAAGTAGGTCTAGGCCAGTTCTTTACTGCCTCTATCTTTTGAGAATCAACATGAATACCATCTTTAGTCACAATATGACCAAAAAAAGCAACAGACTGCATCCAAAACTCACACTTGCTAAACTTAGCAAACAACTGTATATCCTTAAGAGTTTGCAACACAACCCTCAAGTGATCCTCATGCTCCTCCTCACTTCGAGAGTAGATGAGGATATCAACAATGAAAACAATCATGAACATATCCAAATACTGCTTGAACACACGGTTCATCAAATCCATAAAAGCAGCAGGAGCATTTGTTAGACTAAAAGACATCACAACAAATTCATAATGACCATAACGAGTTCTGAAGGCTGTATTTGGGATATCACACTCTCTAACACAAAGTTGATGATAACCGGATCTAAGGTCGATTTTGGAGAAGAAGCTAGCACTCCAAAGCTGATCGAACAAGTCATCAATCCTAAGAATGGGATACTTATTCTTTATTGTGACCTTGTCCAACTAACGGTAATCAATACACATTCTAAGAGAACCATCCTTCTTCCGAACAAACAAAACTGGAGAAGCACATGGAGAAATGCTAGTCTTGATGAAACCTTTATCAAGAAGATCCTTCAACTGATCTTTCAACTCTTTAAGTTCCACAGGATCCATTCTATAGGGAGGAATAGAGATAGGATTCGTATCTGGGAGAAGATCAATCCCAAAGTCTATCTCTCGCTCGGGAGGGACTCTGGGCAAATCATCGGGAAACACTTCTTGGAATTCATTCACAACAGGAACAGACTGAAGGGATAGGGTTTCAGACTCCATATCCATAACCCGCACTATGTGATAAACATACCCCTTTGAAATCATCTTCCTAGCCTTAAGATAAGATATGAAATGACCTTTTGAGGAAGGGGGACTACCTTGCCATTCTAAAATGGGTTCATTAGGAAACTTGAAACTGACAACCCGAGTACGACAATTAACAAAAGCATAATATGCATACAACCAATCCATACCAATAATGACATCAAAATCAGTCATCTCCAACTCCACTATATCCGTTGAAGTGATTCTATGAAGGACTGAGAAAGAGCAATTTCGGTAGATTCTTTTGGCTAAGACTGACTCACCAACATGAGTAGAAACACAAAAGGGTTCTAAAAGCAATTTAGGACAAACTTCGAACTTGCATGCCACATAAGGGGTCACAAAAGATAAGGAAGCACCGGGGTCCAACAAAGCATACATATCGAAAGAGAAGACTTTCAATATACCAGTAACAATATTTAGGGAACCCTCCTGATTCTGACGAGAGAACATAGCATAAAGGCGGTTCTGGCGCTGACCACCAAAACTAAAAGATATGCCCTGCTGGGGTGGTCTACCTCCTGAAGCTTCTTGGGTAGACTGATTCCTACCTCTCTGTCCCTTCCTAGCTGAAGGGAAATCTCTGATACGATGTCCAGGCTGACCACAACCAAAGCAACCCTCTTTATCAACCAAGCACTCACCGGGGTGATTCTTCCCACACCTGGTACAAACGGGGAAAGAAGGCCCCTTTACACCACTACCCTGAAACTGGGGATAGGAACCAGATCCCCTACCACCCTGATCATGGCGAGGCCTCTGAGCCTGGGTAGGAGCACTAGCTGAAGAATGCACAGATCCTGATGACTTTTTTTGGAAAGAAGAGCGATGTCCACCTCCGAACTTGTGATGACCAAAACCTGATCCCTCGGATCTAGCCCTCTTGTTCTCCCTTTCCATCTCCCTAAGCTTGTCACCTTCAATCTGATGGGCATGAGTCATGAGTCGGGAAATATTCATGTCACTCAACAACAAAGCAAACCTACACTCTTTATTCACCACATCAGGAACCCCATATATGAACTTACTTATTTGATCATGCGGGTTCGCTACCATGGAGGGAGCATATCTAGACAACTGAGTGAACTTCAGACTATACTCTTGAACCGACATCGATCCCTGTCTCAAGTTCACAAATTCCTCCACCTTCGCCTGCCTCAACTTTCGGGGAAAGAACCTATCAAGAAAGGCCCTCTCAAAACACTCCCAAGTCATGGGGACTGCATCCCTCACCCTAGTCTCCTTCCATTGCGTGAACAAAATCTGAGCTACATTCTTGAGTTGATAGGATGCAAGCTTAACACAATCAATCACGACCACTTGCATAACCTCAAAGATCTTCTTCACTTCATCAATAAAGTTGAGAAGGTCATCACTTACTTTCGAAGCCTAGAATTCACGTGGGTTCATTCGGACGAAGTCACAAACTTGGGCCGTTACCCCACCTTAAGGGTAGACTGGGGCAGGAACCTGTTGATTGGCCTGTGTGGAAAAAGTATGGGCTTGCAAATGAATGGAATTTCTGAACTCCTCATTCGTGACATTGGGTACCAAAATAGGAGGAACAACATTCCGAGTGGCTCGGGGAGGTATAGCACGTCGAAGAGGCATAATCTAAAATGTACAAGATGAGGATTAAAGGAACATACGAGTTAAGCTCTATCGCACGACATAATCATGAAAGAAGTAAAGTTTTCTAAGAGATCTCGTAGCTTCCCTCTCATATGTGTGGCGTGCTTCACACACTTGAAAAAGATTCTACTCGATGTGGCTTTCAGACATCCTAGGACTCTTGAACCTGAGGCTCTGATACCAAGTTTGTCACGCCCCGAGGTTACCCTCTAGACGTAACACGGGACTTAGGACCATAAGTATCCCAAGCTAACCCTTGGTCATAGCATCCTCAAGCATAACAAAATATAAGCGGAAGCATAATAGATAAATCCAGAATTTCATATATAGGTAATCAAGTCGGATAGAAATACAAAATCTGGAAAGAGACTCTAACATTGTCTTTGTCTGAAAAGCCTCTACATGACATAAGGAGTTTCTAGGACAATACCCTAGCTAACTCAAAGTACGGAAGTAAGAAATAACACTCTAAAATATAACTAGTCCTCGACCTAAGAGGACTCACCAACAGCTGATAGAGAGTGGCCTGGAAGCTCTAGCCACGAATCTGGGATGGAACACCGGAATCTGCATCATCAAAGGATCCAGCGCAAGATATGCGTTAGTACTATAGGATGTACTGAGTATGTGAGCGATGCATGAATCATGATAAAAATAGTTTAAAACATGCTTAAGAATAAACTTGTTACGTAAAGAAAGAACATGAATAGATATCAAGTATAAATCATGAAACATAAAATACAGATTAAGTTTCATAGTATAGAATCATATAACTTCATAGCTTGAAAATAACATGTGGGAGTTTCTTTTAACCGACATAAACCATGCTGAGTGACATGGAGTCTGATGTATATGCCCCATCGAAAGGACCCAATATACCTTGACAGGGTATAAAGGAATGAATGTGGCGTGATCACATAGAAATATGATGCCCAATAGAGGGGACTTAGAACCTACGGGGGCATGTAGTTCTGGGACCCTAGGTACTCTCACCCAGTCCAACTCGGTGCTAAATACTACTTCCAAAACATATAACATGTGCTCACATACATGTGACATATCTGATGTCAATCTTGTTCATAACTTGTTCATACTTGTTCATACTTGTTCATACTTGTTCATACTTGTTCATACTTGTTCATACTTGTTCATAACCCGGATCGTCATACTACTCATTAGTTTTAGTTTAGAAAATGACTCATGAGCATTGATAGAACATCGGTTGTCTTATCTTGCATAATACTTTATAACATGGAAAGACTTGCATACTTCATGACTTGTAAACTTTTCATGGCTTTAGTTCAATTTTCATAAAACATATACTTTCATAGAATCATAGGAACTAGGCATGCACATGCTTAAAAATCCGTAAGGAACATGCTATCTAAATCCAATTTGCTTCAATCAACTTCATGCATGTAGAAATTTCCATGCTTAAACTTCAATTCATGAAATAAGAGTCAACATGTAAAAACCCATGTGAAATCATGCAATTTAATAGTAATTTCATAATCAAATCGTGAGAAGATCATATTTAGAAAAACCCATAAGAATTTCATAAGAACCCTAATTTGAAGATTATGAAATCAAAATTTGAATTAGGAGTTTTGAGCACAAGGGTGAAAACAACCCATTGTTGATTACCCACATACCTTGATTGAAGATAACCCACTTGAATTGGAACGACTTAGGAGACTTGAACTTGGAGCTTGAGACTTGAAACTTGGAGAAGAATTTTCCTTTTGGGGAGAAGAGTGAAGCAATGAGAAGGAACTTAGGCTAATGAGGGTGAAAACCCTTCTTGAAATAGTCAAAATGACATCATTTAGGAGTTAAAAGAGTATGTAATGACTAAAATACCCATGGGACTTAATTAGGAAAAGCTGATTTTTAATGCGGCTTTATGTTCCACGGGTGGTGTCTATGGCTCGTAGAATTAATCACGACTAGTGGTTCCTTCTCATGGAAATTGACCAGGATTTCAGGCTGCTTAAGGTTTCCTATGACTCAACAGGATGACTCGTGGAAGCTTCCATGAGTCATAGAACTGAGTCATGGAAATCAGGGGATTTTACCACTCTTTGTCTGAGTTCCACGGTTTGATTCCACAACCTGTGGAAACCTTCACGAGTCGCGAAACTGACTCGTGGTACTCAAACCTGAGGATGGTCTGCAGGACTGGAATCATGAGTCACTTCCACGACTCGTGGAATTACCCATGGCTCGTGGACTTGACCCGTGATTCCTGGAAGTTCAAAAATTTCTGCAGGTCTTGAGTTTAAAAGCTGGGTCTATTTCCGGGGTGTTATAGTAATGGGCTACTACCTAACTAATACGTACAATAAGCAGAAAATAAGCAGAAGCAGAATATAAAGATAGACAAAGCGGAAGCAAAAACACGAATATATACATGAAACTACACCAACCCCAAGATTTGTTATCGATAGTAAAGAAGCTTATAATAGAGTACAAGTGCTAGAAGTAACAAAAGATAAATACAATTGTCTCCGAATATACAAAGAATATCAGTACAAAAGATGAGATGTGGTCAAGCCCCGACTATCAGGCGCTCACCAGAGTCTCGAATATCCCAAAATCTGCACCAGTCTCCAACGCGATCAACGGTGAAAGCTCAACTAATATCTGAACCAGAAAGATGCAGAAGTGTAGTATGAGCACCAAGACAACGGGTACTCAGTAGGCATCATTGGCCGAGTGAGCGCATATAAGATATAAAAATAGTAATATAGCAGATACCAAGAAAGTGGTCACAGAAAACAATAGAGGAAGCACAAGGAACTAGCACAGAGAACAAACAACCAAGAGTTATAAACAAACAATGCTAGCACAGAAAACAAATATACACAGAACACAGGTGTAAGGAAGAGGGACGCACCTGGGATCCTTGCAACAATAGTATAAATAAAGAGAGAGAGAAACAGGAATATGGCGGTATACCGGTAACCTAAAATAAGAAGGGAAAGAAGGAAAGCAACCCAACATAATCAACTAGAAGCCATAAAAGTAACAAAAACATACTAAAAACACCAACTCTCAAGATAAGCATGAGCCGGGATCTATCTCATAATTTGCAACCTAGAATGGAATAACTAAACCACCAAAACTAAGAGATTCTACTCAAAATAAAGATAGGGAACAGCGTCTGATAAATCACAACCGCTCAGAAGGACACACAATGGAGCCTCAAAGATATAGGACTCACTACCCCTCAAAACTCTAACCAAAACTTGGAGCCTCAACAGGCTAAAACTTACCAATCCACAAGAACCAAGGGCCACAACTAGGTCTATGAGATAACAGGAGTAATATAATCTACCTACAGTCCCAACTGCCGCCCATACAATCGAGGAACGCAATCAAGTGAAAACAAACCCTCCGGTCGCCCGTACAATCGAAGCGTACACTGAACACACAGGAAACAAGGATGCAATCTGAGTGAAATATGCATGATGATGATAATGATGGAACCGGTAATAGGAACCATGTATGCACCTCCCCCCGGTACTTCGGCAGGAGGATCCATGGTGGGATGTGCCTGCTATACCTCATCCTACGTCGTATACCCCTCCTCTGGCATGCTCGACTAGTAGCTAGGTCAAGGAACAGAGGGCCCATGGAGTTCCTTGACCATATACAGTAATGAATGTGAAATCTTAGAGAATCAGAACCTCAAAGTACGTGCCCAGAATTAAACCAGGTCTAAAATAGTAGTAGTAATCTCAAAAGACCCTCTCAAAGGGTGCCCGAAGTATACTCGGGTCTAAATCAGTGATAAAGTCTCAATAACCCTCTCAAAGGGTGCCCAGAGCATATCCAGTTCTAGATCAGTAAGAAATCAGGTCTAGTGCTCTGCCCAGCAGAGCCTAGTATCAGTAGGAAATCAAGTCTAGTGCTCTGCCCAGCAGAGCCTAGTATTAGTAGGAAATCAGTGTCAAATCATCTAAAATCTCATGTCATCATTAGATTATACCAAAAATGGGCCCCCCAGGGCCATGCAAGTTTAGGAAAAACCATCTACAGTAGGCCCGAAGCCAAAATCAAAGTAGAACATGCAGGAAAAACCTTTTTCATGGATGATATGCTCGCAACTAACAGGTTAGCACAAGGTGGCTCACAAACATTTCCTATTGGCCTTGCACACGCTCAACATCTCTACAGCATTCATAACTAGGCTAGAAGGATATATCTATGTTCGAGACTCGCAAACATTCCCAAATAGCCCACCATCTATGTTCCAGAGTCAAAACAAGGCCACACAGGACCACAAGGGTAATATATACAATACTACATGACTACTACAACCAATATATAAAATAAACAGACGGAAAAAATGGGCAAGGTCTAGGGTACCAACTTATAACAACCCACCAAAGAATACTAATTAATGCAGTTATAGCCTATATACACAGAGTCTAGGTAGGGAAAGTCATAACCAACCTGTCATCCGATGACTAGCTGCGAGAATGGTGTTGTCTAGCTTGAACTGCTCCGGGAAGCTCCAATTCGCAAAAATACTATCAACACAAAAATATACACATTAATACAAGACTAACAATACCCATAATGCCATAAACATAACTGGGTCGAAATTCGGGTCACAAATGAGCCCATGGGCCCGCATCCTGAAACCAGAAACGAAAAATGCACATATATTCCTTACCATCTCGGGAGCACATGCTCAAAATTTGAGCGGAAACAGACAAAAATTGGGGCTAAAAACAGCCCGCTCAAGCCAAAAAATAAAAGAGGAATTTTCAAGAAATAAATTCGAAAATTGGGCAAGGAATCTTACCACAATGCGAGAAATTACGCCAAGGAGGTAGATTGAGTGAGTCCATGATCATGAAAATCATAAACGGGCAGATTCTACAAGAATCCCAGTCTTTGAAAATAAACAACAATGTAGGATTTATAGAAAGCAAGAGAAGAAAGGGTCGGGGAAGGAGACTTACCAATTGACGAGGAACCACGGATTATCGAAGAACAACGATTTTCGAAGCTAGAAAATGATTTGGAGCAGTTTAGGGAGTGTTTTAGATGCCTAAGAGGTGGGGGAGTTGAGAAATAAAGGATGGAAAAACGAAGGGCTCAGCTTAAATAGTTGCTGGAAAATACCCTTCGTAAACGCGGCCAGCCCTCCGCGAATGCGAAGAACAAAAATGGGGCGGCTAGAAAATGGCTTTCACAAATGCGGCCAGCCCTCCGCGAATGCGAAGAACAAAAATGGGGTTGCTAGAAATTACTCTTCGCGAAAGCGGCCACCCCTCCGCGAACGCGATGAACAAAAGGGCCCATGACAGCAACTAGCTGTCAAGGGCAGATTTTTCACACTTTGGCTCCCCGGGAATGCATCCGGGGTCCCATGAACACAAACGACCTGAGATTTCCAACTATAAATGGCATTCCGGATCAAATGGAATCGATGAAAATTCCATCGGAGGTCGATTTAATGAAAAGTGGTCCCTACTCCCAAAATCAATCTTTAGCCAACTATTTATAAAATGGAATGCAATGACCGAAAACAAGTCCAGAAGCCTCGGGACTGGAACTAATGGTCCCTCTAGCCTAAACTCGGCATTTTGGAGCTAACATCACTGACCAAATTTTCATCCAAGGCCGTATTCTCCAAATATTGATCAAAGTCAACCAAACAAGCCCAACTAGCCTGAAAACACAGAATGAGAGAGAATTCCAAGCTGAAAAGCTCCCGAATCCTGACCAAAGGTCCTACTAGACCAAAGTCCATTCTTTGGAGCTAACAAAACTGTCAGAATTTGATTCTGAGGATGTTCACCAAGGATGTTGAATGAAGTCAATGATTTCCAAAGTTAAAAGCTATAAAACCAGGAATGGACAAAAGACCAAACAAATGGCTTGGGCACCGAACTACCGGTCCTTGCAAGCCATAAATGACTTGAGGCCGCTATAGGCAAGCTCTAACGGTACAAGAAAGGTGAACATGGGCAAAAGACTGAAAGGGTCATTACATCATCCACTACTAAAAAGATTTTCATCGCCGAAAGTCAGGAAGGAAGGAAAGACTAGAGATTTAAGAACAACGGATACGAAGCCCGCACTACTCTCTTGGACAACCCGGGTAGCCTCCTCAACCAGACGACACCTAACAGAATGAAACCACAAAAGTCAACCAAGCCTACACTTCATACTAGACAAGCTAGATTCCAAACATAAATTCCAAAACACCAAGGGACTGCCAACCAAAACTAAACCTAGAGAATCTCAACCAAAAAGCACCGACACAACACCCAAACCCGAGAATCAAGGCAATCAACACACAGAATTCGAACCTTCGAAACCACAACCAAGTTCACTAGAAAAACCAACAACAAAAACTCTAACTCATGAACCCGCTGATCTGTAAAACCCTTTTATTCTGAACTAAATCCTTTTTCACCGCAAATAGGAAGTTACATACAAGTCGAACACTCAAACCACCCTCGAGCCATCAACTGACACACCAGAGATTCATAGTTCCCACTTATACTCTGCCATAAATAAAGTCACCCTTTTCTTGCTCAAACTCTTTCAAAGCCGAGCTATAGTCTACTAGTCTTTGACCTCTAAACACTAACCCAAAGTACATACTCAAAAACTGTAGTAGTTTTACCCTAACTGACCACCGACCAACGGACGAATACCTATGCTAACATCAAACCTAATAACTGAACCCAACTGAACAACCCATCTGAACCCGACTGAAGCTTGCACATCCAAGTTAAGAAAGGCATGTATGAATACCTTGTGTTGACGGAGAAACTTTCAAACTGTAGAATGAAACCAACCTCGCTGAACTGTGCCAAGTCTGAATCAACTGGAAGCAATGAACCAGGGAAACCTACCCAAAAAACCCAAACCAAAACCAAGCCTCTGCAAGTAGTGTGGTAAGTCTACCATGAAGTCGGTACTCATTAGCTAAGCTCCCAACTCTAAGAAACACTGCTACTACTCTGAATGCTCGAACACCTGTTAGATTTGAAATCACCTTACAACTCTCACCTCAGGAAGAAGTCCACCATGCCACGAATATCAAGTCAAAACACCCCGAAGGCAAAAAAAAGAGGTGCCTGGGGTTCAAAGTCGCCATCTAGATATAGAATTTCTGCATACACCTTCAACTCCACCCTTTGGGTTGAATCAACTGCTCTACTGTATCAGCACACAGACCCACCATCCTGAAGCATACCACATACCATACTTCCAGTCCACAATGGTCGAGTCTAACCAACAGTAGAACCCCACTTAAAAGATAACCCTATAAGAATCAACTAAACAAGCTTTCCAACTCTCGGCAAATGAACGGTGACCACCAGTCTCTAAGTATCAATAGAACTCAAAATAGCCTCGCTAGCCTCAACCCGTACAACCTGATCACATAAAGCATACACCACTACTGAACTTCAAACTTACGCCACTGAGTCTGTACAACCAGGGTAGAAGGAACCTCATACTAATTAGAATGCCACTGATATCTAGAATGTCCAGCCTAACTCAAAGGTTAGCCAAAAACTAGGTGTCCAAGGCAAACTATCCCCCATAATAGAAAATGGGTAGGCTAAGTTGTCCAAACTCGATACCTTCCAACCCAAGAAGCTGCAACTAAAAGAACCAACCATGAACCATCCAGAGTAGTTTGCTAGCCCATGATTCTAAAACCCAACTTTAAAGTTTCCAACCAAAGCCTTTGTCTAACCCGTATGCTGCCAATGAACCCTTAAGAACTGAAGACAACTAGGCTTGAATATGCAAGTTGCCAAAACCGTCGATGCTACTAAAATCTCAAACCAATCAAAGAAAAACCACTACAATCTATAATTGGCCGAATCAAATCACCAACACACGATCCCAAAGCAAACCTTCATCATCACCTTAGTCAACTACTGAAACACATAAGCACAAACAACGAGTCATCTCCCTCTTTTTTCCACTAAACAAAACCTTTCTGTAGCATATACTGGACCATATAAACTCCTTCTCAAATAAAATCTGGAGCCATTACCTTAGTTCTCACATCTATATTGCAAAACTCAATGACAATACTAATTTATAATCTCAACCAGAGGGCTACGATCGAAATTCATTCTAATTGGAACCGGGGAAACAACAATATGACTCAATCGGACAAGAAACTAAGGAGGACTATGGGAACAACCCATATACCTACCAACCTCCTAAACCAACCAACAAAGAGGGTCGACTCTAAACACCCGAGAAAGCCAAACCGATCAAAGCACGCTAGCATAACCAACATCTCCCAACTGAAGACAAAATCTCAACTCTGGCACAACTACCGGTAACACATCGAACCAACACCAAAACCTCTAGAAAAAGCTAGGTAATAGTCTAGGCAATAACCATCTAGGACCACTCAAAAGGAAGGCTTAACACAAGCCTAGAGCCATAACAAAACCGGAGGCAAAACACCCAGAAAAGAGACTAACCAGAACTATCCACGAGCTACGACTCTGGGTAAATACCTCACAAGAACAAATCACCCCCATCCACTACTAAGGAATAAACTACCATGAAAATAACGCATAGAAGCTACAATCCGGAAATAAAACAACTAAATAAGTAGTAGGTAGGCATATAAGAAATTAAATAACAGAAAGTATAGGATCACAATGCGAGTAGGACTATCACAAGTCAAAGGTAATAGGAGCCTTACTTGGAGCAATGATATCAGGAACCTCTACCTTGGGCCCACCAAGATGGGCATTAACATGATGGTGTCTAACACTGGCCGGAGTAGTCGAAGATGAAGGCTTTGTCATCCGACGATGGGGACAGTCTCTAGCATAATTTACTATCACCCTACAACTATAGAAATCCAAAGAAGCTCTACTCCGATGCATGGTGCCTGTCGACTCTGGATGGATACCTGAACCACCTGGCTGAAAGCCACCTCTAACCATCTGGGGACCACCCCTGCAACCCTGCACACTGCCTCTCATTGCCTGGAGACCACCCTGACTACCCTGTACTCCACCTCTGGCTGGTGGCACTGAATCCCTGGGAGATAACACCCACTGACCCTGCTAATTAGAAGCTGGAATCGCGGGACAATCCCTAACCAAGTGCCCACGCTCCTTGCACCAATAACAAACCTTACCAAGTGGAGTCTGACGAGATGATCCTACTGGACCTGACCGGCCACCACGGCCTGCACACTCTGAAGGCAAGACCCGGAGAATATGATCCATACCCTGCCTACCCTGCTCAACATGCCCTACACAGCCACTCTTTGGAACCCGTGGAGCAACTGAAACTGGCCTGGTAGATAAGAAGCAATGGAACCTATCTCTGGTGGAGAATCCCTTACCTCAAGTTTGGGAATCTCAAGAACTATCCTGGCGATGATGTTTCTTAGCACTACCTCCATAAGCCTCATGTCATAAACCCTTGATAGCCCAAGCATGATCCACTACCTAAAGGAAGGTAGTCCCAATTGTAACCAAGTGCTCGGTAGCCAAACGGAGCGGTGAAATCAAACCCCCGACAAAGCTCTGAACCCTATCGAACTCCGAAGGCACAATCCTGGCAGTACACCTAACCATGTCATAAAATCTTACCTCATACTCTAACACCGATAGACAACTGATAATTCGGTAATCTACCAGCTTATTGAGCCTATATCCATGATATATTGCTATGTTTTAAATCAATTTAGAGGTTCTAACGGCCTTTATTGATGTCTATGCATGTACTTTAGATAGAAGAGGAAAAACAAGGATACGGACTCAAAAAGAGCCAAAAAGGAGCTAAGTGTGAAGAGTTGAGAAAAACTGGAGAATTTGCCAGGAGTTGCGGTGGCTGTGCGGCACGCACAAGCCGAGGTACGGTTCGCACCTCCTCCACATGAAGCTGCAAAGATGACTGAAGATTTTTCTAAGGAGTATGGTCGCCATGCAACGTGCACATCCCGTGGTGCAAACACCACCACCTTCGCACAAAGCTTACATTTGAGACTGAAGTCACTGGTCAATCTGAAGCAAGTGTGTGACGCGCACACTGCGATGTGCGAACCGCATAATGCGTCGCACACCACCTAGGGGGAAATTTTGTCCTAAATTTATGTGATGATTTGGGAACATATAAAAGATAATTTTAGGCTTATTTTATATATACAATGTTAGCAGAGAATTTCAGAGAGAAAACTTGGAGATATTTTTGGCTTGTAAACATTTTCTCCATATCCATTGAGAGAGGGTTTTCAATCCAATCTTTTGGTTAACAAATTGTGTGCCTAATTTGACTCTAGAACTTGAGAATCAACTACAATGGATGGGAATTTGATTTACCCAGCTGGTATATCGTCTCCCCCTTCTATGAGTGGCTAAATTCTCTTGTCTAGGGGTGTATTGATGATGGGTGCTTAGCTAATGGGTGTGGGTGTTGTTAATTCACTTTTATAATTTCTTATCTGATATGGGTCTAGTAATTTCACCATGTTTTAATCTAAAATTTATGGTTGCAAACATGAATTTACCTTACTTGGGTATGTAATTACTCGAGAGAGAATTTTGTAGTTGTGGATGTGAAATTGCTAGTGGGTACTTGGGAATCCACTTAAATTGAAGGCTAGACATAGCTCCAATCGCAGAATCTCCCATTTAAGGGTCCGAGCTAGAGATATGATGACCTCCCCAAGCAAATATTGGTTGGTTATTTAGCACACCGAATGATGTTCCAACCAAAATCATCGGATATGTGGATGTTGATCGAGAGATAACATTCCACACCCATAACCAACGCTACCCGTGTCAATAGGTGAAAAATTAAGTGAATTAGTGATTACCCTATCCTATAGCGAATGCCCCATCGGAAATGCACCCCTAGTCATCTCGTTCTCATTGGTACACCCATTTCGATTTTATAGCTTTTATATGAATTAAGTTAGTAGTGACAACTTTCCCAATTCCCCCATTTACTGCTTTGGTTTTGTTGAACAACTACTCTCTCTTTGAAATTGTTTTGCACAATCTCTCACTAGCTAAATCAGGTCCCTTGGGTATGACCCCGACATTTGTTGGGAGATTATAAATTTTGTTTTGACTACGCAATCATCGTGGCCTCCGCATAAAGCTACAAGGATGACTGAAGATTCTCCAGCTTTTCTTAACTCTTCACACTTAGCTCCTTTTTGGCTCTTTTTCGGTCCATATCCTTATTTTTCCTCTTCTATCTAAAGTACCTGCATAGACATCAATAAAGGCCATAAGAACCTCTAAATCGATTCAAAACATAGCAATAACCCTGCTGAAGAACGGGTAGCTTAACCTTAGCTGAGGCACTGCTCATAGAACCGAGTACTAAAATACCCACCGGAGGACTCAGTGTCCTAGCCATAGTGTCCTGTAGAACTGGGGTAGCGGTGAATCTAATCGGAGGCTAGGCTGACCCCAAACCCACTTCTGATGCGATGAACTCTCACACTGAAGTCCTGCCACTGATTGAAGCACTGAAGCAATAGGCACAGAAGTCGTGACACCAAACGTTATCGAACTCATCTTAGGCATCTGAGGAGGAATAAAATAACTAAAGTTTAGAAGTCAATAGAGCCAGGAACGCACGATAAGGAGCCAAGAAGATGAAACTTTTTTAACAAGGCCCTATAGCCTCCCGCAGATAGGATACGGATGTCATCGTACCAATTTGCAAGACTCTACTTAGACACTTTCTTTTGTACCACGACACCGGTGAACCTATAGCTCTGATACCAAGCTGTCATGACCCAATTTCTCAGGTCATAATAGCACCTACAAACTCCTAGTAGGTGAACTAATTCTCGTAGTCTAAAATGGTTAGTAATGGGATACTACCTAACCAATATGCACAATAAGCAAATAATAAGCGGAATCAGAATCTAAATATATACAAAGCAGAAGAGAAAACCCGAATATATACAAGAAACTAAACCAATCCCAAGACTTTGTATCGACATGACAGAAGCTTCTAATAGAGTACAAGTGCTAGAAGTAACAAAATATAAATACAATTGTCTCCGAATATACAAAGAGTATCAGTACAAAAGATGAGATATGGTCAAGCCTCGACCGTCAAGCGCTCACCCTAGTCTCGAATATCCCAAATTCTGCATGAGTCTCAAATGCGATCAATGGCGTAGGCTCAACTAATATCTGCACCAGAAAGATGCAGAAGTGTTGTACGAGCACCAAGACAACAGATACTCAATAGGTATCATCGGCCGACTGAGCGCAAGTAAGATATAAAAACAGTAATATAGCAGATTGCAGGAAAGTGGTCACACAAAACAATAGAGGAATCACAAGGAACTAGCACAGAGAACAGATAACGAAGAGTTATAAATAAATAATTCTAGCACCGAAAATAAATATACACAGAACACAGGTGTAAGAAAGAGGGACGCACCTGGGATCCTTGCAATAATAGTATAAATAAAGAGAGAGAGAGAGAGAGAGAGAGAGAGAGAGAGAGAGAAATAGGAATATGGCGGTATACCAGTAATCTCAAATAAGAAGGGAAAGAAGGAAAGCAACCCAACATAATCAACTAGAAGCCATAAAAGTAACAAAAACATACTAAAAACACCAACTCTCAAGATAAGCATGAACCGAGATCTATCTCACAATTTACAACCTGGAATGGAATAACTAAACCACCAGAACCAAGAGTTTATACTCAGAATCAAGATAGGGAACAACGTCCGATAAATCACAACCGCTCAAAGGACACACAATGGAGCCTCAAAGATATAGGACTCACTAGCCCTTCAAAACTCTATCCCAAAACTCAGAGCCTCAACAGGATAAAACTTACCAATCCACAAGAACCAAGGGCCACAACTAGGTCTATGAGATAAAGGAGTAATATAATCTACCTATAGTTCCAATAGTTGCCCATACAACCGAGGAATGCAATCAAGTGAAAACAAACCCTCTGGCCGCCCATACAACTGAAGCATACACTGAACACACAGCAAACAAATGTGGAATCCAAGTGAAATATGCATGATGATGATAATTATGGAACCGATAATAGTAACCCTATATGCACCTCCCATTGGCACTTCAACAGGAGGACCCATGGTGGGATGTGCCTGCTCTACCTCATTCTACGTCATATACCCCTCCTCTGGCATGCTTAACTCATAGCCAGGTCGTAGAATAGAGTGCCCATGGAGGTTCCTGACCACATACAATAATGAATGCTAAATCTTAGAGAATTAGAACCTCAAAGTACATGCCCAAAATTGAACCGGGTCTAAAACAGTACTAGTAATCTCAAAAGACCCTTTCAAAGGGTGCATGAAGTATACTCAGGTCTAAATCAGTGATAAAAGTCTCAATAACCCTCTCAAAGGGTGCCTAGAGCATATCCGGGTCTAAGTCAATAAGAAATCAAGTCTAGTGCTCTGCCTAGCAGAGCCTAGTATCAGTAGGAAATCAAGTCTAGTGCTCTGCCTAGCAGAGCCTAGTATCAGTTGGAAATCAGTGTGAAATCATCCAAAATCTCATGTCATCATTAGATTATACCAAAAATGGGCCCCTGGGGCCAGCAAGTTTAGGAAAAACCATCTACAGTAGGCCCGAAGCCAAAATTGAAGTAAAACATGCAGTTAAAACATTTTTCTAGGCTGGTTATGACTGTTGTGGAGTTGTTGAGCCTTTACAGGGCCGATAGGGATGTTAGTGAGCCGCTGGGGTAACTTATATTTGAGTGCGAGTATATCATACATTAAAAAAGTTTTCCCTGCATATTTTACTACTGATTCAGCTTTGGGCCTACTATAATTAATTTTCTAAACTTTGCATGGCCCCGGGGGCCCATTTTTGGTATTATGGCTTTGAAAGGGTTTTGAAGCTGGATTTTATAAAACCTCTTGGAGAAAAGAGGATATTATAATGACTTGATCCCCAGTTTTTATACTTATACTAGACTCAATGAGGCCGGGAGCTAGAGTTATTTTACTACCTATTTAGACCCGGCTATGCATCGGGCACCCTTGATAAGGGTTATTGTGACTTGATTACTGAATTAGGCCCGAATACACTTCGGTCACCCTGTTACAGGTTTTTGAGATTACTACTACTAATTTAGACCTGGGTCGAAGTCGGGCATATTCTATGAGATTTCGAGTTTTGAGCTACACTTGAGATTGCACGATTTTGTATGTGGTTGAGGGGTAGACCTCCATGGACCCCTGTCGTTCCTGGGCCATAGGCTACGGGCCAATGCAGCATGCTAGGAGGGGGGTGTATGGCATAGGAGAGGTACACGAGAAAAAGCCTTCCATGGATCCTACCTCAATTGGGCCTTATAGGTACCAGAGGGGGTAACATACGGGCACTATTACATCAGATTGATCATCATGCATGCATATTTCACTCGGATTCCACCTTTGTTTGTTGTGTGTTTAGTGTACGCTCTGGTTATATGGGAATCCAGAGGGTTTGTTTTCACTTGATTGTGTTTCTCAATTGTATGGGCATCCGTTAGAATTGTAGGTAGATTATATTACTCCTGTCAGTTCATACTGCTAGCTATGGTCCTTGATTCTTGTGAGATTGGTAAGTTTTAGCCTATTGAGACTCCGAGTTTTGGGCTTGAGTATTGAGGGGCTAGTGAGTCCTATATCTTTGAGGCTCCATCATGTGTCCTCCTAAGTGGTTGTGATTTATCGGACATTGTTCCTTATCTTGGTTCTTAGTAGAACTCCTGGTTCTGGTGGTTTAGTTATTCCATTCTAGGTTGTAAATTGTGAGATGGATTCCAGTTCATGCTTATCCTGAGAGTTGGTGTTTTAGTATATTTTCATCACTTTTATGGCTTCTAGTTGATTTTGTTGGGTTGTTTTCCTTCTTTCCCTTCTTACTTAAGGTTACTGGTATACCTCCACGTTCCTGAATCTCTCTCTCTATTTATACTATTATTGCAAGGATCCCAGGTGTGTCTCTCTTTCTTAAACCTGTGTTCTGTGTATACTTGTTTTTTGTGCTAGCATTGTATGCTTATAACTCTTGGTTGTCTATTCTCTATGCTAGTTCCTTGTGCTTTCTTTATTGCTTCGGTGACTGCTCTCTTTCTATCTTCTACTTACTATTTATGTGATCAGTCAGCCGATGATGCCTACTGAGTATCCGTTGTCTTGGTGCTCATACTACACTTCTGCATCTTTCTAGTATAGATATTAGTTGAGCTTTTGCCGTTGAACGCATTGGGGACTCGTGTAGATTTGTGGATATCCGAGACTAGGGTGAGTGCCTGACGGTCTAGGCTTGACCACATCTCATCTTTTGTATTGATACTCTTTGTATGTTCGGAGACAGTTGTACTTATCTTTTGATACTTCTAGCATTTGTACTCTGTTAATAGTTTTTGTACTATCGATACCAAGTCTTGGGGTTGGTGTAGAATCATTCGTATATATATTTTGGGTTGTTGCTTCTGCATTGTCTTATCTTTATATTCGGCTTCCACTTATTTCTCTTCATTGTGTGTATTAGTTAGGTAGTAGCCCATTACTAACTGTTCTGGGCTATGGGAATTGGTTTTCCTACTGGGGGGTTGTAGGTTCCATCATGACCTGAGAAATTAGGTTGTGACAACTTGGTATCAGAGCTCTAGGTTCACTGGTGTCATGGTACAGAAGCAAGTGTCTACATAGAGTCTCACAGATCGGTACAATAACGTGCGTATCCTATCTGCGGGAGGCTACAGGGCATTGTTAGGAAAAGTTTCATCTTCTTGGCTCCTTATCGTGCATTCCTAGATTTATTGACTTCTAAAAGCTTTGATTGTTTCATTCTTTCTCAGATGCCTAAGACGAGTTTGACAGCGGGTGATGTCGAGGCTTCTGTGCCTGTTGCTTCAGTGCTTCCATCAGTGCCAGGACTTCAGAGTGAGAGTTTACTACATCAAATAGGGGGTATGGGGCTAGCCTAGCCTCCGATTGGATTTATAGCGACTCCAGTTCTTCAGGGCAGCGTGGCTAGAACTCTGAGTCGTCTGGTGGGTGTTTCAGTACTTGGTTCTATGAATGGTGCTTCGGTTAGGGTTGAGCTTCCAGTTCTTTAGCAGGGTTATATGTCGGTATTGGACTATGAGGTGAGATTTTACGAGATAGTTTGGCGTACTGCTAGGACTTTTCCATCAGAGTTTGATAGTGTTTAGAGCTTTGTTGGAGGTTTGATTTCACCGCTTCGTTTGGCGACCGACCATTTGGTTACAGTTGGGATGACCTTCCTTTAGGTAGTAGACCATGCTTGGGCTGTTGAGGGTGTGTGTCATAAGGCATATGTAGGCAGTAGTAAGAAGCATCATTTTCAGGGCAGTTTCTAAGGTTCTCAGACTGGAGGTAGGGGATTGTCTGCTAGGGATTAGTTTCATTGCTTCTTATCTAGCAGACCGGTTTTAGTTTCTCCACGGGTTCCAGAGAGTGATTGTGTAGGGCAGGTTGAGCAGAGTAGGAAGGGTACGAATCATATTTTTTGGGATTTACCTTCAGAGTGTGTTGGCCATGGTGGCTGGTCAGGTTCAGTGACATCATCCCATCAGACTTTACTTGGTAAAGTTTGTTATCGGTGCAGGGAGCGTGGCCACTTAGTTAGGGATTGTCATTGGTACAGGGAGCATGCGCACTTTGTTAGGGATTGCCCCATAATCCCACATTATAGTTAGCAGAGTCAGGATAGCTAGCAAGGCTATGGTGGTCCAGGCATCCATCCGGAGTGGACAGGCACCATGCGTCGGAATAGGTCATCCTTGGGTTGCTATAGTTGTGAGGTGATAAGTTATCATTCTAGAGACTGTCCCTGTCAAGGGATGAAAGAGCCTTCAACTTTGACTACTCCAGCCAGTGTTAGACACCATCAGTCTGATGACCCTCTTGGTAGTCCCGAGGTAGAGGTTCCCGATATCGTTGCCTCGGGTAAGGCTTTGTTACCTTTGTCTTGTGATAGTCCTGTTCGTATGGAGATTCTTTCCCCTCTCTCATTTATTAGCTTATATATGCCTACCTGCTACTTGTTTAGTTATTTGACTACCTGAATTATAGTATATATGGCATTGTTTTCTTGGTAGTTTATTCTTTAGTAGTGGATAGGGTGAGTTATCCTTGTGAGGTGTTTACCTAGAGTTGTAGTTTGTGGGTAGTTCTTGTTAGTCTATTTCTGGTTGGGTTTGTTTCCTATTTTGTTGTGGCTCTAGACTTGTGCTGAGTCTTTCCTTTTGAGCGGTCCTAGATGGTTGATTGCCTAGGCTGTTATCTAGAGTAGCTAGAGGTTCTTGTTTTGGTTTGGTGTTACCGGTAGTTGTGCTGAAGTTTGAACTTCTGTATCGAGATGAGAGGTGTTGGTTATGCTAGTGAGCATGGTTTGGTTTTGTTTTTCAGGTGATTTGAGTCGACCCTTCTTGTTTGGTTGGATTAGGAGGTTAGCAGGTATGTGGTTTGTTCCTATAGTCCTCCTTAATTTCTTATTCGGTTGGGTTGTATTATTATTTCCCCGATTCCAGTTGGAATGAATTTCTATCATAGCCCTCGGGTTGAGCTTTTAAATCAATATTATGATTGAGTTGGGCTTTTTTAGCATTTTTGACTAAGTGTTGACCATCGCCTTGTGGTTGAGTTGTATTCATAGCATATTTGGTAAGTTGGGCATCCAGCCTATTTTTCTCCTGCATTATTGAGTTTGGCAATATAGATGTGATAACTAAGGTAATGGCTCCTAATTTTAATTGAGAACGAGTTTTTAAGTATTAGTATATGCTACAAAAATGTTTTGTTTAGTTGAAAAAGGAGGGAGATGACTCCTTGTTCGTGCTTATGTGTTTCAGTAGTTGACTAAGGTGATGACTGAGAGATTGCTTTGGGTTATGGGTTGGTGACTTGATTCGACCATCTACAAATTGCAGTGGCTTTTCCTTTGATTGGTTCAAGCTTCAGTAGCATCTACGGGTTGGGCAAAATTGTGTATTGATGGCCTAGTTTGATCCAGCTCTATTAGTGTTCTTTGATGGTGGATGAGTCTATTTATGGGTTTTGATAGAGGCATTGATCGGTGATTGAGGTTGAGTTTCAGAATCATGGGTTGGCAAACTACTCCAGATGGTTTATGGTCGGTTCTTCTTGATTGCAGCTTCTTGAATTAGAAGGCAATGAGTTCAGACAACTTCGCTTCCCCATTTCAATTGTGCAATGACAGTTGGCCTTGGACACCTAGTCCTTGGCTAACCATTGAGTTAGGCTGGACATTCTAGATTTCGGCGGTGTTCTAGATAGTATGAGGTTTCTTCTTTCAGGGTTGGACAGACTCAGTGGTGTAAGTTCGAGATTCAGCAGTGGTGTATGCTATATATGATCAGGTCGTGCGGGTTGAGGCTAGCGAGGCTATTTTAAGTTCTAATGGTACTTTGAGATTGATCGTCGTCTTCATTATAGAGAGTTTGAAATGCTTATTTAGTTGGGTCTTCAAGGGTGGTCTTTTATATGAGGTTCTAGTGTTTGTTAGACTCAGCCAGTATGGACTAGAAGTCTGGTATGATACATGATTCAAAATGGTTGCTTGTGTGCAGATGCAGTAGAGCGGTTGATTCGAGCCAAAGAGGTGAGTTAAAGATACATGCAAAGATTTCTATACCTAGATGGCAACTTTGAACCCCAGGCACCTTTTTTCTTTGCCTTCGGGGTATTTTGACTTGATATTCATGGTATGGTAGACTCCTTCCCGAGTTGAGATTTGTAAAGCAATTTCAAAACCGAATTGTGTTCGATCATTCAGAGTAGCAGCAGTTTTTCTTAGAGTTGGGAGATTAGCTAATGACCATGAACTTCATGGTAGACTTACCGCACTACTTGCAGGATCTTGGTTTTTGTTTGGATATGTTGGGCAGGTTGCCCTAGTTTGTTCGCTTCTAGTTGATTCAGACTTGACATGGTGCATCAGTTGGGTTTGTTCTACTGTTTGGAAGTTTTTCCATCAACACAGGGTGTTCATACATGGCTTTCCTAACCCTGGTGTAAAACTTCAGTCGGGTTCATATGGGTTGTTCAGTTGGGTTCAGTTATCGAGTTTGATGTGAGCAGAGGTATTCGTCCGTGGGTTGGTGGTCATTTGAAGTAATACAACTACAGTTTTGAGTATGTGCTTCGGGTTAGTGTTTTGGATGGCAAGGGCTAGAAGACTATAAAAATGGCTTGGAAAGAGTTTGAGCAAAAAGGGCTGATTCATTTGTGGTAGAGTATAAGTGGGAACTATGGATCCCCTGTGTGTCATCTTATTCTTCGAGGATGGTTTAGGTATTCGACTTGTATATGAAGCTTCCAGTTTGTGATGTAAAAGGGGTTTGGTTCAGAATAAAAGGGTTTTACGGATCAGCGGGTTCATGAGTTAGAGTTTTTCTTGTTGGCTTTTCTTGTGAACTTGGTTGAGGTTTGAAAGATCCGAGTTCAGTGTGTTGATCACCTTGCTTCTCTGGTTTCAGTGTTGGGTTGGTGCTTCTGGTTGAGATTCTCGAGGTTCAGTTTAGGTCGGCAGCTTTTTGGAGTTTTAGAGTTGAGTTTGGAATCTAGCTTGGCTAGTAATGAGTTTTAGGCTTGGTTGCATTCGTTGGTTCTGTTGGGTTCCGTCCGGTCGAGGAGGCTACCCGGGTTGTCCAAGAGAGTAGTGCAGGTTTTGTATCTGTTGTTCTTTTAATCTCTAGTCTTTCCTAATTTCCTGACTTTGGCCGAAAACAAAAGTGTTTTTAGTAGTGGATGATATAATGACTCTTCCGGTCATTTATGCATTTTTTCCTTTCTTGTATTGTTAGAGCTTGCCTGTAGGGGCCCCAAGTCATTTATGGCTTGCTGGGACCGGTAGCTCGGTGCCCGGGGCATTTGTTTGGTCTTTTTGGCTGTTCCTTGTTTTAGAGCTTTAAGCTTTTGAAATTGTTGACTTCAGTCAACATTTTTGGTGAACGTGCTTGGAATTGAATTCTGACAGTTCCGTTAGCTCCGGAGCATGGACTTTGGTCTAGTGGGACCCTTGGTCACGATCAGGGAGCTTTTCAGCTTAGAACTCTCTCTCAGTCTGTGTTTTCAAGCTAGTTGGGCTTATTTGGTTGACTTTGGTCAACATTCGGAGAAGACGGCCTAGGATGGAAATTTCATCAGCGTCGTTAGCTCTGAAATGCCGAGTTTGTTTTAGGTAGTTAGTTGGTTTGGGTCAGGAGTGATCCGGGCTCATTTTGGATGTTTGGTTGGCGTTATCTAGTGTTGACTTGGGTCAACATTCTTTTGAAATGACCTTGTATGGAAGTTTAGTCGATTTCGTTGAGCCCAGAACGTCGTTTCCACTCATATAGCACTTTTGTTTTTTGAGTATTGGGTTCTGATTGTGCCCCAAATGCCCTGTGGAGTTTTGGAAAAATTGTAGATTTTCTGTTGCAGGAAAGCCTTCAGCACAATCGCGCCAAGGCCAGCGCGATCGCGCCTCAGCACCTGCCGCCCGCCAGTGTGATAGCATCCTCCTAGCGCGATAGCACCGAGGCACCTGGCTCCCTTTAGCGCAATCGTGCTTCTTTAGCGTCATTGCCACTGACCAATTGTCCAGCAGTTTATATTCTTGGTCCTTCATTTTTTCAGTCGTATTCCTCATTTGTTCCCAACTCTAACCTGAAAATCCTCTCTACCAAAGTGTTCTATTTTGTTCCTAGCTTGGAGGATTTTTTGTATTGCTGGAAAATCTTGCTTCCTTGGCAATTGGTAAGTCCTCTTCTTCCCAAAGTTACTTTTCCACCATTGTTACAAGACCTCCATTGTTGCTATTTTCAAAAGCTTGGAATTTCCTTGTAGATTCTGCCCTCTTGAGCTTTGCATGATCGTGGGTTCGGAGTTTTCACCTCCTTAGCTTGCCTTCTCGTTGCGGTAAGTAATTCTTGCTCTATTTCCGAATTTATTCCTTGAATTTTCTCTTTTATTTCTTGGCTTGGGCGAGCTGTTTTGAGCCCCAACCGTTGTCCGTTTCCGCTTAATTTTTGAGCATGTGCTCCGGAGATGGTAAGGAACACATATGTGTTTTTCGTTTATAATTTTGGGTTGAAGGGCCCATGGGCCCATTTGTGACCCAAATTTTGACCTAGCTATTATTATAGCATTATGGGTATTGTTAGTCTTGTATTGACGTATAGATTATTGTATTGATAGTGGTTTCACAATTTGGAGTTTCTCGGAGCAATTCGAGCCTGGACAATGCTGTCCCCGCAGCTATTCATCGGACGACAGGTAGGTTATGGCTTTCCCTACCTACACTCTGCATATATAGGCTATAATTGCATTAATTAGTATCCTTGGGTGGGTAGTATTAGGTCGGTATCCCAGACCTTGTCCACCTTTCTGTCCGCTTATTTCATACGTTGTTTGTAGTATTCGCGTAGTATCGTATATTACCCTTTGGTCCTGTGCGGCCTTGTATTGACTCTGGAACATAGATGGTGGGTTATTTGGGAATGTTCGCGAGTCCCGGACATAGAGATATCTTTCTAGGTTGATTATGATTGTTGTAGAGTTGTTGAGCCTGTGCAGGGCCGATAGGGATGTTTCTGAGCCATTGGACGAACTTATATTTGTGTGTGAGAATACCATACATGAAAAAGGTTTTCCCTGCATATTTTACTATTGATTTGGCTTCGGGCCTACTATAATTAATTTTTTAAACATTGCATGGCCCCGGGGCCTATTTTCGATATTATGACTTTGAAAGGGTTTTGAAGCTAGCTTTTATGAAACCTCTTGGAGAAAAGAGGATATTATGACGACTTGATCCCCAATTTTTATACGTGTACTAGACTCGGCGAGGCCAGGCGCTAGAGTTGTTTTACAACTGATTTAGACCCGACGACGCTCCAGGCACCCTTGATAAGGGTTATTGTGACTTGATTATTGATTTAGACCCGAATACATTTTGGTCACCCTGTGATGAGTTTTTGAGATTACTACTACTGATTTAGACCCGAGTTGAAGCTGGGCATGTACTACGACATTATGAGTTTTGAGCTACACTTGAGATTGCACGATTTTGTATGTGGTCGAGGGATAGACCTCCATGGACCCCTGTTGTTCCTGGGCCACAGGCTACGGGATGATGCAGTGTGCCAAGAGGGGAGGTGTACGGCGTAGGAGAGGTATATGGGAAAGAGCCTTCCATGGATCCTACCTCTATTTGGCCTTATAGGTACCGAAGGGGGTAACATACAGGCACTATTACATCAGATTCATCATCATCATGCATATTTCACTCGTATTCCACCTTTGTTTGTTGTGTGTTTAGTGTACGCTCCAGTTTTATGGGCAGTCGGAGGATTTGTTTTCACTTGATTGCGTTCCTCAATTGTATGGGCAGCCATTGGGACTGTAGGTAGATTATATTACTCCTGTCATTTCACAGAGCTAACTATGGTCCTTGATTCTTGTGAGATTGGTAATTTTTAGCCTGTTGAGGCTCCAAGTTTTGGGCTTGAGTATTGAAGGGCTAGTAAGTTCTATATCTTTGAGGCTCCATCGTGTGTCCTCCTGAGCGGTTGTTATTTATCGGACGTTGTTCCTTATCTTGATTCTGAGTAGATTTCTTGTTTCTTGTGGTTTAGTTATTCCATTCTAGGTTGTAAATTGTGAGATGGATTTTGGTTCATTCTTATCTTGAGAGTTGGTGTTTTTAGTATGTTTTCGTCACTTTTATGGCTTTTAGTTGATTTTGTTGGGTTGTTTTCCTTCTTTCCCTTCTTACTTGAGGTTACTGGTATACCTCCATGTTCCTGATTCTCTCTCTCTCTATTTATACTATTATTGCAAGGATCCCAGGTGCGTACCTCTTTCTTACACTTGTATTCTGTGTATACCTATTTTCTGTGCTAGCATTGTATGCTTATAACTCTTGGTTGTCTATTCTCCATGCTAGTTCCTTGTGCTTTCTCTATTGCTTCGGTGAATACTTTCTTGCTATCTGCTACTTACTATTTTTATATCTTATATGCGCTCAGTCGGCCGATGATGCCTACTGAGTACCCATTATCTTGGTACTCATACTATACTTCTACATATTTCTGGTGCAGATATTAGTTAAGCTTTCGCCGTTGATTGCATTAGGGACTCGTGCAGATTTTGGGATATCTGAGACTAGGGTAAGAGCCTGACAGTCGGGGCTTGACCACATCTTATCTTTTGTACTGATACTCTTTGTATGTTCAGAGACAGTTGTACTTATCTTTTGTTACTTCTAGCACTTGTACTCTATTAGAAGCTTCTGTACTATCGATACAAAGTCTTGGGGTTGGTGTAGTATCATTTGTATATATATTTCGGGTTGTTGCTTCCGCGTTCTCTTATCTTTATATTCGTCTTCCGCTTATTTTTGTTCATTGTTCGTATTGGTTAGGTAGTAGCCCATTACTAACCATTTTGAACTACGGGAATTGGTTTGCCTACTGGGGGATTGTAGGTGCCATCATGACTTGAGAAATTAGGTCGTGACAGATATTCTTCACACAAATAATTAAATAGCACATGGTTTTAGATAAACCATGATTTTGAGCACACGATTTTGCTAGCCCATGGGTTTTTAACAAATGGTTTTTCCATATAGATGGTTTAGGGTTTTAAAGTTTTCTATAAAGTGTCTCATACACTCAACACACTTCTTGGCGATGGAAATTTCTAAATTTGGAAAAATTCTAAAGAGCAAAGGTAGAATGAGATTTTTTCTTATTGCTCGTGTCTTCTCCGACACTCCACCACCTCCCTCGCTGGAGCTCCGACCTCCAACCACCCAGATTTGCAATGCCATCAGCCCACCACCGTACTCCGTTCAACCCCAAAACCCACTTTCTCATCACTGTTCTGGCGAACAAACACCACCAGCCACCATGAATACCACTACAACCATTGCCTCATTCTTCCCTTTTTGCTGCTCCATCGAACCACAAAACCCCACAAACTCCTACCAAAACCCCACTGCCAAGCTTTACTGTTCGTCTTCTCTGGCGAACTCACAACGTCGGAGCAAGCAAACCCTCATGTTTTCCCCTTTCCCTTTCACCTCTCACTTCTCTTCCCTCTCTCCATTCAAACAACCAGCGGTGAGCTTACTGTTTCAACGAGCTCACTACTCCGTCCACCACCACTGCTTCGATAGAAACCATGGGAGAATGCCTGAAATTTTCCAAATCCGGTGCTGCTCCAATGAGCTCACTTTTCCGTTCAACTCCGGAAACCACCATTAATGGTAACAATCCTCACTGTTTTGACTTTGTCCTTTAGGACATGTAATTATATTTTATTTTATTTTTATAAGTATTATTTTGTTTTGGACTTATATAGCCATTCTTAATCAGCTCGTGATGATTATTGTGACATGTGTCACTTTGTTGCTTTATTTCCATTATTGTTTGGGTTGTTAACTAATTCTTCACACTAATTTGTTGCTCGATTAAGTAAATTAATTGCTTTGTCGAGAATTTTCAGCCACTGTTATGATTGCTTGTTTGACTATTGTAGACCATTTTTACTTCCTAATTATTTTGCTAAGTCGATAGTGAAGCATATCAATTTGAATGGCCAATGAAAGAATCTTTTTGTTGGATTTTTGAGGCCTCCCCCATAATAAAATATGGATGTTATTTTGAGTTTGATTATTTTATATTAAATTTCAATTTAATTGGCCAATGAAGTAATTATCGTCGATTTCCAAGTCCTCCAATATACATAATACGGGATTCATTTTTTTTAATTATTATATCTTTAATTCTTTTTTAGTTAATATTCGTTCATTACTAACACTTTTACTAAGTGTGTTTACATGTACTCAGAGTTGCTCTTTTTCGAAGAAGTCATTCGAATTATAATTTGAAGATGTTGTAAATTCATTATTGTATTTATTTATTTTAGTTAATGATAGGCAAATATTAGGTCGTCTCTTAAAAACTTTTTTCTTGGATTCTTTGAGTTTTGGAGAGTCTTTTTTCTAACTCTGAAGAATCGGGGCACATTATTTTATCTCCTTAATTGAAAAAATAAATTCAGTCGGGAACCGCCGTTGTGGATTCTGAAGAATGCCTAACCCCTCCCTTCGAAATAACTTAAACCCTTACCTAGAATCTAACTGGTTTCGCAAACTAAAATTTGTTCAACTATTAATAAGGTTTCCTAATTTTCCTAAAATTAGGTGGCGACTTTCTTACACTCTCTCTAATATTTTTTTAAAACAATTATTGTTTGATAATTTTTTTTGAGTCCCGAAGTTGTGTCGTATCGTGAAAAATAGGATCATGACAGAATAGCGATTCTGCTGGGGATTAAAAGGTTTTAACCATTATGGATTCATTTTTTCAATTGAGGAGTTTTTGATTTTTTACAATTTTTTGCTCATTGTTTAATTAATTTTTTATTTTGCTCCCTGTATATTTTATTGGTTATTTGTAAATTGTATATTCTTTACTTTACTTAATTATTCATTTATTATTTGTTTACTTATATTATTATTGTTGCATTATACGAGTCTTCACAGTTGTTCTTCACTAAAAAATACACTTTCTCAAAACATACAAGTGAAGTAGTTGACCTGCAGTCGGTTAACAGTCACTTATTGTTTTAGCCTGCGATTGTCCACCCGGATTCCCGGTCATTTTCAATAAACCAACTCTAGTCTACCTAGCGTAGAGTAAAGTCAAATCTTTCAATTAAGCATTGACCTAAGTTGACTCGATACTCAAGCGGTGTTGGGTCCATTAGTGAGACAACCTTATGTCCAAATAGGTCCACGTCCTAAAAGGACAATCATCCAACTATTTGTTTGAACTTAAAAAATGTGTATATCGAGTTGTACGAACCATTGTCCCTGGGGGTTGAAATTTGTTATTTTTACAGATAATTTTTGTTATTGTAATCAAAAGAAAATTTTCATATGAAAGGCGTTCAGAGATGTCAAGAAATTCAATATTGGAGGACCTCCAAGGCGACTTAGTTTAGGTTTGTACCCCTGCGTGGGACTAATATTCATCTGTACATCCCTTTTTTCTTATTTTGTATCCCATTCGATTTATTCATAAATTTTGTATATAATAAGCTTTTTTGGGGGGGAGCGATGGTACGTTTAACAAATGAAATACATATCCTTCAATCATTAGGCTCACATTTGGCTTAAAAGGTCACATGTATAGTAGGACGCGTTATGCATTGTTTATGTTCTAAATGCTACCTAATTTATTTTGTCCATACTTATTTGATTTTTGTGTTTAATATACATATTTTGCTGTAAATATGATTCATTTATTCTAAAGGTTGGAACTACATTTGACATGATTCCTGACTCACCAGGATATGTAGGTGCCACACTTTCTCAGTCATATTCCCCGTAAGCTTTCCAATTATTTACAATAAAAACTGGGGCAGAATTTTTGAGAAGGTCTCAAAAATTCTACAGAAGATGGTGTTTGCTACAAGATTGAATACACAGAGTTGTTGAAGTCAAAACTGGGGCAGAATGTTTGAGAAAGGTCCTCAAAAATTCCACCAGAACATCAAAGAGAGCAATATCTTACGTTGAACTCCATGAAGCGTCAAACAGACAAATCATGAGAGCTTTTGATTATTGTGATACACCTCCATATTATTATTTTTTTCATGACTATCCTGTTTTCACTCATTTCTCTTTGTATTAATTTTTGTGCATATGTGTGACATTCTTTCAAAGATGATATATTTTATGTCATATCTGCATGAACTACGCACAGCTGATTCTCATTTCTCGGGATGAGATACGTAGGCAGCCCTTTTGGGTTCAGTATCCTTTACTTAAAAAATATTTTTTTAGAATCACATCTTTAACTTGGATGGTGCCAAAACAGTTAAAAATGTGTAAAATAATTGATTGAGAATGTTAACTTCAGGTGAACCATAGATTCTTTTGGTACCTCTTAGTCGTATATTTTTGACGCTTGAGAATATTCTCTTGAGCTTTTAGATTAAATTCAATTGCATTGCATTATTAATCTAGAACCTGGCCTGAATGTTTATTGAGGCAAAATCCTCAGTAATATTTAATTTGAGAAAGGATCGTAGGCTTTCTTTGACCCATTTGTGCCTAATGCCTACCAAATAACATTAATTTGTAGTGTCCCCCTTTGAGCCTGAAGCCTTTTTTTTGGACAACCACATCTTAGCCAATACCATTCTGAGTGCTTACATGCACTATCTCTCTTTTGGCCCGACCTCCTTGAGTGCACTAAATATGTGCAAATTACAAAAGAAGATTCATGTTTGAAGCTGTCAAAGGCAAAAGATGTTGCATCCCTGAAAGTCAAGGATACAAAATGACTTCAAAAGAAAAGAAAGGAGTCAAAAACTCTCAACAAGGTCAAGACAAGGAGAAACAATGAAGAAAAATACTTCAACAATAATGGAGAAGTTAAAGAAAGAAGAAGACATCAGAAAAAGGGAGAGAAGACTCTGATAAGCAAAGATTCAAAAGAAGTCAAAATAGAAGAAAGGGACAACGAAGACGTTTAAGTGCTAAAAGTGCAACAAAAAACACAAATTCAGTGTGACGCTCAAGGAGTGATTAAGTCACTTTTATCACAAATGAATATCCTACCCATCCCTAAGCCTACATTACAAGACGATTACAATCCCTACATGATCTCATTTCAAATGTTCTCACATTAGTGGAGATTTACATGAAGGCCAAGCATATGGCATAACAATTGCATGCATTGAACATTTTCTGAGTGTGAGTGTTCTTTGAAATATCCTCAAATCAAATACTTCAGATGTGTGCAAATAAGGTCTTTGTTTGTGGTAAGGGCACATGAAACATGAGGATAGGTATAGTTCAAAACCCTTATTTGAAGCAAGATGAATAAATCTTGTCGGTACTTAGGTATGTTTGAGGTACCACTTGAAGTTATAGAATTACCTCAAAGTCAATCTCAGTTAGGTGCAAAGCAAATGAGAAAATTTTCATGCAATGCTAAATGTTGACACCAACTGCAGTCAAGACTTGATTCTCTCTTTACATGCTTCATTGTTCAAAAAAAACTAGGGCGAGCACCCACATTTCTAAATACCTGCCAAGTGCATTTTCTTGTTAAAGTTGTTGTCAACTTGTCAAGATGGCATGTTGAGTTTTTACCTTGTCAATTTGACATATTTTTTAAAAAAATTGGGTTGTCATCCATTTAAAATGACGTGTTTTTTAAGTTGAATCGTCACTTCTGAATTTGTGACGTGTTATGTTGAATCGTCACCTCTTTCATTGTGAAATATTACATTTTCTACTAATAAGTTTTGTGTAGATGATTATGAGATGTTGGGAAGTCACCTCATTCAAACTGACATGTGACATTTAAATCGGCATCAAGGTCACCTCACTTTCCAGACCATCATCAAGGTGATGACCATTTATCCAGATTGTCCACATGGCTATCATTTATTCAAATCGGCATCAAAGTGACTCCATTTTTTAGACTGTCGTCAAGGTGATGACCAGTTATTTAAATCAGCGTCAAAGTGACTCCACTTTTCATATTGTCATCAAGGTGATGACTACTCATCCAAATCGGTGTCAAGGTAACTCCATTTATTCAGACCAATTTCAAAGTGACTCTACTCAATCTTTA
This sequence comes from Jaltomata sinuosa, assembly GCA_003996215.1. Classification (NCBI taxonomy): domain Eukaryota; kingdom Viridiplantae; phylum Streptophyta; class Magnoliopsida; order Solanales; family Solanaceae; genus Jaltomata; species Jaltomata sinuosa. Next base: position 146,291 of record QJPP01000566.1, read on the forward strand.
GTGTCAAAGTGACTCCACTTATTCAGACTAGTGTCAAGGTGATTCCAATCAATTCTCAATGTTAAAGTGATTCTACTTATCCAGATTGGCATCAAGGTGATTTCAATTATTCAGATTTGGTCTCAAGGTGACTCCACTCATCCAAAATGGTGTCAAAGGTGACTTCACATATTCAGATTGGGTCATCCGCTTTTCAAAGAGACAAGATTAGATCATCTGCCTTTCAAAGAGATAATATTGGGTCGTCCGCTTTTCAATGAGACAAGATTGGGTCATCCGCCTTTCAATGAGATAAGATTGGATAATCTGCCTTTCAAAGAGACAAGATTGGGTTGTCCGCCTTTCAACGAGATAGGTTGGGTTGTCACCTCATTCAAAGTGACATATCACATTCAAGTTAGGTCGTCCGCATTTCAACGAGACATGTTAAGTTGTCACCTTGTTCAAAGTGACATCTTAAATTCAAGTTAGGTCATCCACCTTTCAATGAGACATGTTGGGTTGTCACCTCATTCAAAGTGATATATCAAATTCAAGTTGGGTCGTCCGTCTTTTAATGAGACACATTGGGTTGTCACCTCGTTCAAAGTAACATATCAAATTCAAATTGGGTCATCCACCTTTCAATAAGACATGTTGGGTTTTCACCTTGATCAAAGTGACACATCAAATATAAGATTGGATTGTCCGTCTTTCAATGAGACATGTTAGATAGCAACCTCATTCAAAGTGACATATCATATTCAAGTTAGGTCATCCACCTTTCAACGAGACATGTTGGGTTTTCACCTCGCTCAAAGTGACATATCATATTCAAGTTAGGTCATCTGCCTTTCAACGAGACATGTTGGGTTATCACCTTATTCAAAGTAACATATCAAATTCAAGTTGGGTCATCCACCTTCCAATGAGACATATTAGGTTGTCACCTCGTTCAAAGTGACATATCAAATTCAAGTTGGGAGGTCCATCTTTCAATGGACATGTTGGGTTGTCACCTCGTTCAAAGTGACATATCAAATTCAAGTTGGTTCGTCCGCCTTTCAATGAGACATGTTGGGTTGTCACCTCATTCAAAGTGACATATCAAATTCAAGTTGGGTCGTCTGCCTTTCAATGAGACATTTTGGGTTGTCACCTCATTCAAAGTGACATCAAATTCAGATTGGGTCATCCTCCTTTCAATGACATATTGGGTTGTCACCTCGTTCAAAGTGACATATCAAATTCAAGTTGGGTCCTCCGCCTTTCAATGAGACATGTTGGGTTGTCACCTCATTCAAAGTGGCATATCACATTCAAGTTGGGTCGTCTGCCTTTCAATGAGACATGTTGAGTTATTACCTCGTTCAAAGTGACATCAAATTCAAGTTGGGTCATCCGTCTTTCAATGAGACATGTTGGGTTGTCACCTCGCTCAAAGTGATATATCAAATTCAAATTGGGTTATCCGCCTTTCAATAAGACATGTTGGGTTGTCACCTAGTTCAAAGTGACATATCAAATTTAAATTGGGTCATTCGCCTTTCAATAAGACAAAAATGGGTTGTTCTTCATTCAACGAACAAGATTGGATTGTCCGTCTTTCAATGAGATAAGTTGGGTCATCCCCCTTTCAATGAGACAGGTACACAATTTTGTAAACTAAGCATCTCACAATTTGACACTGGTGATTTTGGAAAACAATGTCAAAGGTACGTGATTATTTTCGTCCGAGAACATTTTTTCCTTATTTATCACCTTTTATTTAAAATAATACATGTAACGACCCAAAACTGGGCCATGATGGCGCTTACATAACCCCCCAGTAGACAAGCCAAACCCAATGATGCAAAAGACAATAAATCAGTTAAAGTAAAGCAAAGTGGAAGACATAAATGAAAAGATAGGGCCAATAGCATATATACATACCATCGAACAAAATATACATTAGAAGGCCCTAAAGTGACCAACGAGACAAAACAGACTCGAGAACCAACCCGAACCTAGTGTCACTAGTACAAGAGCGACTATAGTAAGGAGTAGCTATACATAGACTCTATCTATCCAAAATACAAAATATAGACAGAATATACAAGATTGAAAGCATGTAAAGACTCCAAAAGCGTCGGGGGCTCACCGCAATCCAAACTGCAACAGGCCTCGAACGACAGGAAGGTCGGTAAGAGTGGCTCGTACTAGGTGTTCCATCAAAAAAAGATGCAGAGTGTAGTATGAGTACCAAGAAAATGGGTACTCAGTGGGCATCATAGGCTGACCGAGCACAGAAAGATAATATATAAAATAAATTACAGGAAAGTACACCAAATACAGGGATCCACCTAAATCTAGTTATAAAACCAAAAACAGAAATATCCTAACCAACAAGAGGGCAATAATAATAACATCAATACAAGCAACCGACAATCCAAGTACACTCAAGTCAATACAATGTTGTGAGATATGATGTGATGTATGAATGCATAATAGTATAAACCCATAATACCGCATCGTGCGCCCGAAATACCACATTGGACTATGCATATATATGTATGTGTGCATATAGGAAGTAAAAACCCGGAATAATGCATCGGGGGTTCGGAATACAGCATAGGACAATAAGCGTATATATGTATGAAAATAAGACTCGGAATAACACATTGGGTGTCCGAAATACCACATCAGACTATGAGTGTATATATTTGAAAATAGCGGAGAAAATGTTTGGGTATATCCCCTGGACCGGCATAAAAATAGAACTTTTCCTTTCCTTTCCAAAATCAGTAGTAAACCCAGTATAACTCTTCAAACATCCAAAAACCCAGTAACTATAATAAATCCCCAGTTTTTGAACCAAAAGCCTTGAAACCCTTTTTTTTCCATATCAATAGTATGCAATGCAGTATGAGCATGAAATATATAAAATCAGATAAAGTAGCACACCACAAGGCACAACAAGGAAAAATACCCTCCAAACCAAGATAACTGACCTGGAAACGCCATCCAAATCCAAGCTATGGCCTCGGGCCCACAGTTACACGCAACTAACAATTAAAGAGAAAATAGCAAAAAATAATAACAGAGACCACTACAAGCATCTACTCGACCTCTAAACTATCCTAAAAGCATACTAAGGATTCTATGCTAGGCATAACCATACTACGGTTTCCTAGACTAAGGATAGCATGAATAGTTCTAATCTATGATCCGAAATGGCTAAAATAAAATAAGTCACAAGATTTAAGCCTAATTCTACCAATAGTCCAACCTAACATTCCAGTAACATATAACATATAAAACCTAACTAAACTCACTCTAGAAAGTAGACCGTAACCTACCTCAGGGCTGAATTGTAAGCACGAACCATCACTCGTGTGCTGTTCCCTTTCGAACATCCTCAGAAAGCTGCCACACTATCAAGAACACAATCCAGGTGCCAAGGCAAGAAGAATGACACCCTTACTACGATATGGAAAATTGAGCCAGAAATCGGGTCAGAAAAATGACCCTCGAGGCCCACACAATGAAACAGAAAACAAAATTCACAATTATACTCGCAGTGAGTTAAGGAACCCATGCCCAAAGTTTGGGCGCGAACCAAGCTCGTTTTGGGGCCCAAAACAGCCCCGAAGTGCTACTAATTCAAGGGATCAAAACAGGAAAACTCAGAATTAAAGGCGAAATAAGCCGCAGAGGTGAGTTGCATGAACTCACGAGCATGCAGCCCCAAGAGAACAGATTTCTTCAAGTAATGGTCAATCTTGAGAATTAACAACATGGATTATTAATAACAAGGAGAAGAAGAGAGCTTTGGGGAAACAGAACTTACCAAAAATGAGGGAACACAAATTCATGGAGAGAAAATGATCTGGTGTTCGAGCAATTTGAAGAGGATGATCTGGTGTTTAAGAGTGAGGAAATATGAACAAAGTGGCTGGAAAAATGAAGTTAGAGTTTTAAACAGCTTCCAGGGGTCCTTCATCACGATCACGATAGGACCCATGCATTTGTGAAGATTGCGACGGTCCAGCCAGCGTTCGCAAAGAGGAAAGTTGAGCCGGGTCCCAGTCGGCTTCATCACGAATGCGACGAGCAACCTTCGCGATCATGATGGTCAAGAAGACAGACCATCACAAACGCGATGGAGGTTCCATGATCGCGAAGACCAAAATGGTCTGCAACAATATTGCAGCAACCAAAAATTTCACCAAGGCCAAAAGTTCATCTGACGAACCCTCGAGATTCATCCGAAACCCTGTGAATAAAAATCAACCATGCTACCCTACCACAAATGGCATTTCGGACTCAATGAAATCGAAGAAACTCCTAACGGAGATCGCTTTGACAAAAAGTGGGCTCCACGCCCAAAATCAATTCGGAACTCAAAACCTAAAAACAAGTTTGGGAGCTTCGAGACTCGAACCAAAGGTCCCCCTAGCCTAAAGTCAACATTCTGGAACTAACAGCACTAACAGAATTTCCATCCGAGGCCGTCTTCTCTCAATATTGACCAAAGTCAACCCTACCAGCCAAACTAACTTGAAAACTCACAAAGCAACACAAAACCAAACCGAAAGCACTAAGACCCAGACCAATGGTCCCACTAGACCAAAATCCCCATTTCAGAGCCAATGGAACTATCGTAATTTGATTTTGAGCATGTTTACCAAGAAAGTTGCCCAAAGTCAAAGGTTTTCTAAGTTCAAGTTAAAATAGGGAAATGGTCATAACAACCTAACGAACAGCTCGAGCACCAAACCGTCAGTCCCGGTAAGTCATAAATGACCTATAGTCGCTAAGGGAAATCTCAAAATACGAAAAAAGCATGAAAAATAGAAAAATGACCAGGAAGGTCATTACAACATCCACTACTAAAAGAACTTTCGTCTGGGAAAGTTAAAGAAGGGAAAACACAAGAAGACTCAAACAAAGATGGATAGTAAGCCTGCACCACTCACTCAGAAACTCGGGTAGCTGCCCCGACTGGGCGGCACCCCATAGAGCTAAACCAAAGGAAAACTACCTACCCCCAAACCCTCACCAGCCAAACTAGACTCTAACCTTTAACTCTAAATCCTCCAAAGATCTCCCAACCAAACTGACCCTCAAGAATCTCTATCAGAAGCACCAACACAATACTGAAACCAGAGAACCAAGGTGATCAACACACAGGATCAGAATCCTTAACATCACAACCAAGTTTACCCAGAAAAGCTACCAGCCTAAAACTCCAACTCATGAACCCGCTGATCTGCGAAACCCCTTATTCTTATCTAAATCTTTTTGCACCATAACTATGAAGTTGCACGCACACCGCACACTCGAGCTACTCCCAAGGTATCAATGGACACGCTAGAGATCCCTAGTTTCTTCTTGCACTCCACCACAACTGAAGTCATCCTTTATACTCAAATTCAACCCACGCGATGCTATAACTTACTATCCTTGCCATCCAAGATGACAACCCGTAGTGTATCCCTGGAAACTAGAGTTACTTGTCCCGACTAACAATCAACCAACGAACAAACACTTTTGCTAACATCAAACTCGATAACTGAACCCAACTGAACCAACCATCTGAACCCGACTGAACCAACCATCTGAACCCGACTGAACCAACCATCTGAACCCAATTGAACCAACCATCTGAACCCGACAGAACCAACCATCTGAACGCGATTGTAGATTGCACACCAAGGTTTGAAATGGCATGAATGAACACCCTATGTCAATGGAGAAATTTCCAAACTCTCAAACAAAGCCGACCCCGCCGAACTATGCCAAGTCTGAATTGACTGAAAACAAACAAACCAGGGCAACCTTGCCAAAAAGACCCAAACCAAGACCAAGCCTCTGCAAGGAGGGTGGTAAGCCTACCACAAATTTTGTAATCATTAGCCAAGCTCCAAACTCTAAGAAGTACTACTGCTACTCAACATACTCAAACACCATTCGGATCTTAAACCACCTTACTAATCTTACCTTAGGAAGAAGTCCACCTTGCCACGAATATCAAGCCAAAACACCCCTAAGGCAAAGGGAAAAAGGTGCTTGGGGTTAAAGGTTGCCATCTAGCTATAGAATTTTTTGCATAAACCTTCAACTCATCTCTTTGGATTGTATCAACTGCTCCACTACACCAGCATACAAAACCATCAACTCTGAAGCATACAACATACCGAACTTCTTGCCCATACCAGTGGAGTCTAACCAACACTGGAACCCCATATAAAGACAGCCTTTGAAGGAACAACTAATCAGCTTCCCAAATCCTCGGAATACAAAGGTGGCCACCAACCTCAAAGTATCCTTAGAACCCACAATAGCCTCGCTAGTCTGAACCCACACAATCGGATCACATATTATACCGTACCGCTGAATCTTGAATTTACGCTGCTGATTCTGTCCAACCATAGTAGAAGGGACCTCATACTTTCTAGAAAATTATCGAAAAGTGAAATGTCCAGCCTAGCTCAAAGGTTAGCGAAGGACTAGGTGTCCAAGGCTAACTGTCACTCCATAACTGAAATAAGGAAGCTAAGTTGTCTGAACTCGTCGCCTCCCAACTCTACAAGTTGCAACCGAAGAGAACCAACCATGAACCACCCGAAGTAGTTTGCTAACCCGCAATTCTGAAACCCAACTCTAGTTGATAACTAATACCTCGGTCGAACCTCTGTGTAGACCCATACACTATTGGTGAACACTTAGGAACTAGAGTCAGCTAGGCTCTAAACATACAGTTTGCCCAAACCGTAATGCTACAAAGACTTAGATCATTTACCGAACGACACAGGAAATCCCAACTGATGCAATGAGTCCCCAAAGGTAGTACTGAAAAGGACCACTACCTCAATCCCTCATCAACAGGAGTTCTGACCTCGGACCAATCGCAGAAAAGCTACTACAATCTGTAGTAAGTTGAGTCATGTCCACACACAAAAACCCAAGTAGCTCTCAATCGTCACCTCCACCAACTACTAAAACACATAAGCATGAACAAGGAGTCATCACCCTCCTTCACAAACCCAACAACACCCCTTTACAAGGAAATACCAAACCTAATAAGCTCTCTCTCAAATGCAACCTGGAGCTATTCCCTTAGATCCCATAACTCCTACTGGCAACAATTGATACGACAAATGAGGGTAGGTTGAATGCCTAACTCAACCAAAGAAAAATGCTATAATCAAAAATCCAACCGTAAAGCCACAATTCCACAGTCAAACCTCAGTCACGATGCTACAACCAACACTTAGCCAAACAGATAAAGCTAGAACCCGACCACAATGCCATACTCAAACTCGATTATATCATCGAGAATTGGGGAGGGCAGAACGAAACTCATCTAGACTTAGAATAGAAGGAACCACAAAAACAAACCATACCTTCTAACTTACCAAACCCAACACTAAGGAAGGTTGATTCAGATCACCCGAGAAAACAAAACCAACCAATGCTCATCAGCATAACCAACACTACCCGACTTAAGACAGGAGTTCAAACTCCTGCACTACCACCGGTACCACACCATACTAACAGAACAACTCCTAGCACACGATAGATAATGACCTAGCCAAAGACAACCTAAGGCCACTAGACAAAAGAAAACACTCAGACCAATCCTAGAACCATGACTAAAACCAGAAATAAAGCTAACAATACCTGCCCACGAGTCAAACCCCAGGTAGCCACCTCACAAGGTCAACACACCCTATCCACTACTAAAGAATTCAACTACCGAGAACTCCGATACATACACCCCAAAATCACAAGTACTACCATAGGAGGGAATAAGTAAATCTACAACTGATCGGAAGGCCGCTACCCAACACTACAAGAAGATAGCCTACCCTAAAGCACCTACAGTCCCGACATGCGTCCATACACCCAAGGAACTCATACAAGAGCATATAATCCCTCCGGCATCCTATAATATCAAAGCACACACTGAACAACTCCGAACATAATATGAATGATATGATGGAACTAGGCATGACCATAGTGTTGTATGCACCTCCCTCGGCACTCGCAGCTCGTGGCATTTAGTCCAGATTGGAAATATCCATGCAGGTCTAAGTGACAACATTAAAAAATTGAGGGATCTCAAAGCATAATTGCCCGGAGTCTATCGGGGTCTAAAATAATAAACCGCAAATCTCATACCCCTATATAGGGTGCCTGAAGTGTATCCGGGACTAAATCCATAATAAAAACATATCTAGTGTTGCGGCACAGCCGATCCTAGTATCGGTATGAAAATTGATGATAAAATCATCATAATACTCTTTTTTACTCCAAGAAGATCCATAAAGTCAGTTCCAAATCCCTTTTATAATCATTTTACCAAAAATGGGCCCCTTGGGCCATGCAAGTTTTATAAACCATTTATAGTAAGCTCGTAGCCAAAACAATAGTAAAATATGCAGGAAACCCCTTTGCATGAATGATATGATCGCAAACAGACAATAACCTAATGACTCACAATCAACCTATCAGCCCTGCACAAGCACAATCAGCTCTACAACATACATAACCAACATAAAATCACAACTCGATGTCCGAGACTCGTGGACATTCCCAAATATCCCACCATCTATGGTCCAAAGGAATATACACAGGCCACGCAGGGCCATAAGTGTAATACTACAACCAAAGCAAGAAATAAGATGGCGGAAGAAGCGGGCAAGGTCTGGGGTGCCAACCTAGAATATCTAACCCAAGGATGCCAATTAATACAAATATAACCGATAAACGCGAAGTCTAAGGTAGGGGAAACCGTAACCTTAAACCTAGTTAAAGCCCATCTCGAAGAATCGGGTGTTCCCCATAACCGTGATATAGATACACCCTCAGGAAGGCTCAGAGTCCAAGCCATGGTGCCCTAAAGAACTGGGTAGCCATATATCACACCGAAAGTTGGGCTAGCCCCAAATCCCCTCTTAGTCAAAGAAGTAAGCCCACACTCTGAAATCGTAGGGCTGAGGAAAGCACTGAAGTAACATGCATAAAAGCCTCATCATTGCCTGTTGTCGTACTCTTCCTAGGTTTCTGAGGAGGAAGGAAACAACTGAAGTTTTAGAAGTCAATAGAGTCAAAGACGCACGATCAAGAATCAAAGAAGATGGAATCTTTCCTAGGAATATCCTATAGCCTCTCGCAGATAGGATACGGACGTCATTGTACCGATCAACGAGACTCTACTAGACACTTGCTCTTGTACTGGCAAGACCGGTAAACCTAGAGCTCTGATACCACTCTGTCACGACCCAAAACCAGGCCATGATGGCGCCTACATAACCCTCCAGTAGGCAAGCCAAACCCAATGATGCAGAAGACAATAAAGCAGTTAAAGTAAGGAAAAGTGGAAGACATAAATGAAAATATAGGGACAATAGCATATATACATACCATCATACAAAATATACATAAGAAGGCCCTAAAGTGACCAACGAGACAAAAAGGACTCGAGAACCAAGCCAGACATGGTGTCACTAGTATAAGAGCGACTAAAGTAAGGAGTAGCTATACACAGACTCTGTCTATCCAAAATACAAAATATAAGCAGAATATACAAGATGGAAAGCATGTCAAGTCTCCAAAATCATCGGGGGCTCACTGCAATAGGCCTCGAATGACAGGAAGGTCAGTGAGGGTGGCTCGTATTGGGTGTTGCATCAGAAAAAGATGCAGAGTGTAGTATGAGTATAAAGAGTACCCCAAATACAGGGATCCACCTAAATCTAGTTATAAAAACAAAAATAGAAATATCCTAACCAACAAGAGGGCAATAATAATAACATCAATAGAAGCAACCGATAATCCAAGTACACTCAAGTCAATGCAATGCTATGAGATATGATGTAATGTATGAATGCATAATAGTATAAACCCGGAATATCGCATTGGGCGCTCGAAATACCACATCAGACTATGCATATATATGTATGTGTGCATATAGGAAGTAAAAACCAGGAATAACGCATTGGGGGTCCGAAATACCGTATCAGATAATAAGTGTATATATGTATGAAAATAAGACCCGAAATAACGCATCGAGTGACCGGAATACGGCATCGGACTATGAATGTATATATTTGAAAATAGCAGAGAAAAGGTCTGGGTATATCCCTTGGACCGACATAAAAGTAAAACTTTTCCTTTCCTTTCTAAAATCAGTAGTAAACCCAATATAACTCTTCAAACATCCAAAAACCCAGTAACAATAATAAATCCCCAGTTTTTGAATCAAAAGCCTCGAAAACCTTTCTTTTCCATATCAATAGTATGCAATGCAGTATGATCATGAAAATTTACAAAATGAGAGAAAGTAGCACACCACAAGGCACAACAGGAAAAAATACCCTCCAAACCAAGAGAACTAACCTGGAAACGCTGTCCAAATCCAAGTTATAGCCTCAGGCCCACAGTTACACGCAACCAATAATTAAAGCAGAAATAGCAGAAAATAATAATGGAGACCACTACAAGCATCTACTCTACCTCTAAAATATCCTAAAAGCATACTAAGGATTCTATGCTAGGCATAACCATACTACGGTCTCCTAGACTAAGGATAGCATGAATAGTTCTAATTTATGGTCCGAATGGCCAAAATAAAATAAGTCACAAGATTTAAGCCTAATACTACCTATAGTCCAACCTAATGTTCTAGTAACATATAATATATAAAACCTAACTAAAATTAGTCTAGAAAGTAGAATGTAACCTACCTCGGGGCCGAACTGCATAAATGAACCATCACTCATGTGCCTTTCCCTTTTGAACAGCCTCAGAAAGCTACCATGCTATCAAGAACACAATCTAGTGTCAAGGCAAGAAAAATAACACCCTTACTACTATACGAAAAATCAGGCTAAAAATTGGGTCAAAAAAATGACCCTCGGGGCCCGCACAATGAAACAGAAAATAAAATTTACAATTATGCTCGCGGTGGGTTAAGGAACCCATGCCCAAAGTTTGGGCGCAAATGGAGATCGATTTGGTGCCCAAAACAGCCTGAAGTGCTACTAATTCAAGGGATCAAAATGGAAAAACTCAGAATTAAAGGCGAAAGCTTACCCCAATCAGGAGAAATACGCCACGGAGGAGGGTTGCACGAACTCACGAGCATGCAGCCCCAAGAGAACATATTTCTTCAAGTAATGCTCAAGCTTGATAATTAACAACAATGGAGTTTTAATAACACGGAGAAGAAGAGAGCTTTGGGGAAACGGAACTTACCAAAAATGAGGGAACACGAATTCTTGGAGGGTAAATAATTTTGCCAGGTCTATGAACTGTTGGAGCAATTTGAAGAGGATGATCTGGTGTTTGAGAGTGAGGAGATATGAACAAAGTGGCTGGAAAAACAAAGTTGGTATTTTAAATAGCTACCAGGGGTCCTTCATCACGATCGCGATAGGACCCCCGCTTTTGCGGAGAACAGCTGGCCCGACCATCGCGATCGCGATAGTCAAGCTCGCATTCGCGAAGAGGAAAGTTGAGCCGGGTTCTAGCTGACTTCATCGCAAATGCGACAAGAAACCTTCACGATCGTGATGGTCAAGAAGCTAGGCTGTCGTAAAATACGATGGAGGCTCGGCGATCGTGAAGACCAAAATGGTCTGCAACAATATCGCAGCAACCAGCAATTTCACCAAGGCCAAAATTTCATCTGATGGACCCTCGAGATTCATTCGGAACCCCATGAACACAAACCAACCATGATACCCTACTAGAAACGGCATTCTGGACTCAATAAAATTGATGAAACTCCCAACGGAGATTGTTTAACAAAAAGTGGGCCCCACGCCCAAAATCAACTCGGAACTTAAAACCCAAAAACAATTCCAGAACTCCGGGACCCAAACCAAAGGTCCCCTAGCCCAAAGTCAACATTTAGGAGCTAACAGCGCTGACGGAATTTCCATCTGAGGCCATTTTCTCTAAATGTTGACAAAAGTCAACTCTACCAGCCAAACTGACTTGAAAACCCACAAAGCAACACAAAACCACACGAAAAGCACTCAGACCCAGACCAATGGTCCCACTAGACCAAAATCCCTGTTTCGCAGCCAACGAAACTGTCAGTATTTGTTTCTGAGCACGTTTACCAAGAAAGTTGACCAGAGTCAAAGATTTTCTAAGTTCAAGTTCTAAAACAGGAAAATGGTCATATAGACCTAATGAACTGCTCAGGCACCAAACCGTCAGTCCGGGCAAGTCATAAATTATTTGTAGCCGCAAAAGGAAAGCTCATAACACAGAAAAAGCATAAAAAATAGGAAAATGATCGGGAGGGTCATTACAATACAACCTCGCCAGCAGATGAAGAGTATTTTCAAATCTCTATCAAAGTCTGGCATTGTTTTGTGCATATGTCATTCTTTTTCTTTGTTGAGCCAAAATTGGCTACATGTCAACGTCTTCGCTCACAGATTCTTTCATCATCTCTTAGCAAAGAGGGGCAGTTGTTGACACTCAATTTTGGCCTGATATTTTTCAAGTTAACATTTTTAAATCCTTTATTCGTTAAATTACACAGAATATAATTTTCTTACATTTTTTTATGTTTATACAATTAATTGATAATTATTCTCACTTTTTGAAAATATTGAGATTTTTATCTATTTTTTATTATTTTAAGTACCCTTAATTATCATTAATTTTTATCACAATCATTTGTATTTAAACAAATATTATAATTATTTTTAAATCATAGTTGTCTTTATTCAAATCACATATTTTTAAATATTATTAAATGTATTTTTATTATTTTTAACACAACTTGTTAATACATAAGTCAGAGAAGATATTCTTTACACAAATAATTAAATAGCACAAGATTTTAGATAAATCATGGTTTTGAGCACACGATTTTGATAGCCCATGGTTTTTCAACAAATAGTTTTCCCACATAGATGGTTTAGGATTTTAAAATTTTCTATAAAGTGTCTCATACACTCAACACACTCCTTGGTGGTGGAAATTTCTAAATTTGGCAAAATTCCAAAGAGCAAAGGCAGACTGAGATTTTTTCTTATTGCTCGTGTCTTCTCTGACCCTCCACAACCACCCTCGCTAGATCTCTGACCTCCAACCACCCATATCTGTAATGCCATTAGCCCACCACCGTACTATGTTCAACCCCAAAACCCACTTTCTCATCACTGTTCCGGCGAACAAACACCACCAGCCACCATGAACACCACTACAACCACCGCCTCCTTCTTCCCTTTTTGTTGCTCCATCAAACTACAAAACCCCACAAACTCCTACCAAAACCCCACTTCCAAGCTTCACTGTTCATTTTCTCCAGCGAACTCACGGAACCGGAGAAAGCAAACCCTCACATTTTCCCCTTCCCCTTCACCCCTCACTTCTCTTCCCTCTCTGTGTTCAAATAACCAGTGGTGAGCTCATTGTTTTAATGAGATCACTGCTCCGTCCACCACCACTGCTTCGATTGAAAATCATAGGGGAACGCCTGAAAATTCCCAAATTTGGCGCTGCTCCAATGAGCTCACTTTTTCGTTCAACTCCGGCAACCACCATTAATGGTAACAATCCTCACTGTTTTGACTTTGTCCTTTAGGAAATGTAATTATATTTTATTTTATTTTTATAAGTATTATTTTGTTTTGGACTTATATAGCCATTTTTAATCGGCTCTTGATGATTATTGTGACATGTGTCACTTTGTTGCTTTATTTCCATTATTGTTTGGGTTGTTAACTAATTCTTCACACTACTTTGTTGCTCGATTAAGTAAATTAATTGCTTTGTCGAGAACTTTCAGCACTGTTATGATTGTTTGTTTGACTATTGTAGACCATTTTTACTTCTTAATTATTTTGCTAAGTCTATAGTGAAGAATATCAATTTGAATTGCTAATGAAAGAATCTTTCCGTCGGATTTTTGAGGCCTCCCCCATAATAAAAGTCGAATGTCAATTTAATTAGCCGATGAAGGAATTATCATCGATTTCCAAGGCTTCCAATGTACATAAGACGGGATTCATTTTTTTTAATTATTATCTCTTTAATTCTTTTTTAGTTAATATTCATTCATTACTAATACTTTTACTAAGTGTGTTTACAGGTACTCAGAGTTGCTTTTTTTTTAAGAAGTCATTCGAATTAAAATTCAAAGATTTTGTAAATTCTTTATTGTATTTATTAATTTAGTTAACGATAGGCAAATATTAGGCCATCTCTTACAAGCTTTTTCCTTGGATTCTTTGAGTTTTGGAGAGTCTTTTTCTCTAACTCTGAAGAACTGGTGCACATTATTTTATCTCCTCAATTGAAAAAATAAATTCAGTCAAGAACCACCGTTGTGGATTCTGAAGGATTCCTAACCCCTTCCCTTCGGAATAACTTGAACCCTTACCTAGAATCTAACTGGTTTCATAGACTAAAATTTGTTCAACTATTAATAAAGTTTCTTAATTTTCCTAAAATTAGGTGACGACTCTCTTACACTCTCTAGTATTTTTTTAAGCAATTATTGTTTGATTTTCTTTTTTTGAATCCCAAAGTTATGTCCTATCGTGAAAAATAGGATCATGATATTCTGCACTTATTTTTTTTAGTTTTTAATATTTTCATTTAATTAAAATTGGTTCTTGTTGTATTTAAGTTTAAAATTTTCTAAGTATAAGAGTTAAGGTTTGGGTAGTTGGTTCTCCCACCGGAGGTATTGTGGATTTCACTCACAGACATTAGGGTCATGACAGTTTTAATAGAAATCTGGTGTTATGAGCTTAGGTGGCAATTCTTCATTCATGATGTATTGTTTAATGTTGTAGTGTTCTATGATGGATAGTCGAGAGGTGTAGGGTCATGTAAGAAGTTTCAGGATAGTAAACAATTTCATAAAACTCTGGTTATAGTTATCATCATGTCGGGATTGATTTTTGATGTCTAAAAATCAAGGTTGTATTGTGAAATAGAGAGTTTTGGGCTGGTTTTTAATGTTTTATTTTTGTCATTGCTGCAGTGGTATATTTTTCGTCATAGCGAGCTCATCATAGCGGTCATCATTCTGTTGTAGCAGGACTGATGAGTAGTCAAAGCCCGCTGTAGTGAGCCTATTCCTGCCACAGTGGTCTCGTCGTAGTGAGAAAGGGACTATCGTGATGAGTGATGGGATAAATTTTCTGACTTAATTAAGTTTTCAGTTTTATTTCTCAAAAACTCTAAGTGTCATTCTAGAGCTCCAAGAAGGCAATTTTTCCAAGATTAGGGCATTTTCCTTCGTTCGAGGTAAGTCAATTTGTAAACCTCTTTGTTTAATAATCATTAATCCTTGTAGGATCATCATATTGTTGTTTAATGGTGGAATTGTGGATTTAGAGCCCTAAAAGTATGAAAAGTGTGAAAACCCTATGGGTAGATGTAATTTCACCTAGAATTGATCCTAGAATGTTAATTAATACTTTCTAGCATGAATTTGATAGTTCTTAATATGTTTTGAATGATTTGGGAACCTTGGGTTCCATAAAGGTATGACCTTTAAGTATACATATGGCTAAGAAGGGGAAATATTGATTGGCAACCTTTTGAATGTTGATCATATGATTAGATGTGGGCTGGTTAGTGATTAATGTACCTTTGGGGAACGCAATAGACCTCGAATGAGGGTAGAATAAGTGGGTTAAATTCCCAAGGCCTGAAATGAAAGAGTAAATGATTAATTACTCTTATACTTGTTTGATTTTAGACTTTGAATATGTTGATGCATTAAGGAAATGAAAGGCTTCGGTGATTGAACTTGGTTGAGTTGAGAATTCTTCACTCGAGGTAGGTTATAATTTAATTGGAGTTAAAACTCATTGTAGTGCTTGTATGTATTTAAATTAAATGACTTGTGATTGGTCTTCTGACATGTTTGAGTTAATGATTGTGTCATGTTGTATGCTTGAATGAATAAGTTATGTTTACATGATATTGGTTAAAAGAACTTGAATAATAGAGTGTATGGGAGATAAGTGCACTGCGTATATCCTGAAAGGCAGAAACTTAGAATCATAGGTTTATATTGTTAGTTGGAGCGGGTACCATGAGTCGGTACAGATATTGATGTTGATTATTGTTATTATAGATTGGGTACCACGAGTCGATATGGATAATATTATTTATTTGGTTAATATGAATCGGGTACCATGAGCCGGTACGGTATATGGACCTTGGTACGTCCCCTGCAGGTCATGACTAGTTGGGAAGAAATAAGTCCCTTTAGTATGTGTGTATACATTTATAGTTACTTTTACATTGTTGATAGATTCTGTGAGTTGGAACGATGAAATGAGATGAACTAAAGGAACAGAGAATTATTGTGAAGGTTGGGTGGACATTGATCCCCATGTAATATGATTTTTTAGAGTATTAGTACTTGAATTGTGATAATGATATTCTTGATTTACTTGATGTGTTACAGACTTATTGGTTTGATTTGAGGTGATTATCTGATGACTGAAATATTTTCTAATTGTTGGAGTTTCATTGACTTGTTGTCTGATCTAATTGTATATTTGTTCTAAATTGGGTCAGCTTATGATACCAATCAATACAAAGTAGTTTTTACTGATACTACCATGTACTCTTCTTTTGTTGAGTGCAGACCGTGTTCTAGAGGCTCAGATGCAGTCTTATTTTTTAGCTAGGACTGTTGATTATGATCCAAGGGTGAGCACTACCTCTCAGGTTGTCATGGATCCTCGCATTGGTCATTTTCCCTCTTTCGCGCAATGAAACTCTTCACTTTTGATTAGCTATGGACATCTTACATATATTTTTTTATTAGAGTTTTTGTACACGACTTTTGAATCTTGGGAAATGTAATAGGTGGTTAAACTTTTTTCTCACTCTTATTATATAAGTTTCGACTATCACTCTTAAAAGTTGATTTTTTCTTTATTCTTCTAAAATGGGTTAAGTGTTTGAGTTAAGATTCGGGTTAGATGGTTTATTTGGGTCGTAGCATTCTTCTATCGAGTTAAAATCGAGTAGGTGGCCACTGCCCAAATGACTAGCCATAAATTGGATCATGACATTAAAAGATGACATTTGAAGTGACAAGTTAGGGCTTTCATCCTTTGGATAATAAATTTTTATATATTAGTTAAAAGAGGTGAAGGACACATAGGACAATAACTAATGAACTGTAAATGGTCTTAAGGAGACAAGAGGGTAGACACCATTTTTCATTGGATAAAAAGAGAAACTAAATTGTATTATAAATAAAAGGGAGGGAAAGATTTTTATTTCACACATACACACACACTCAATTTTCAGATTTGATCTTCTAAAAAGAAGTCTTGTTCTCCATATCTCTTAGTGCTCTCTCTCTCTTCTCTTCTTCAAAGAGAGCAGATGCTCTCTACCAGCTCCCTCTCATCTTGGGTCCGCCGAAGCTCCGACAAATTGGATTTCAATGAGACTTTAGATATCACGACTCAAAACTAAGCCATGATGGCACCTACATAACCTCCCGGTAGGCAAGCCAAACCCAACAACACGAAAGACAGTAGAAATATAGTTTAAGTAATAAAAGCAGAAGACATAAAGGAAAAGATAGAGCCAATAGCATATATATACATACCACCGTACAAAATATACAAAAGATGGCCCTAAAGTGACAAAGAAGATAAAACAGACTCGAGAACCAACCCGGACCTAGTGTCACTAGTACAAGAGTGACTAAGCCAGGAGTAGCTATACAACAGACTCTATCTATCCAAAATACAAAAATATAGACAGAATATACAAGATGGAAAGCATGTAAAGTCTCCAAAAAGCATCGGGAGCTCACCGCGATCCGAATTGCAACGGGCCTCGAACGACAGTAAGGTCAATGAGGGTGGCTCATACTAGGTGTTGCATCAGAAAAAAAGGATGCAGAGTGTAGTATGAGTACCAAGACAATGGGTACTCAGTAGGCATCATAGGCCAACCGAGCACCGAGAGATAATATATATAATAAGATACAAGAAAGTAGTTAAAATATAGGGATCCACCTAAATCTAGTTATAGAGCCAAAAATCAAAACAACCAAACCTACAAAAGGTGAAGTAATAACAGGCTCATCTCAAATCATCCAACAATCCAAATGCACCCAAAGCCAATGCAATGCGATGCAGCAATGATGTAATGTAAGAATATATACAATTAAAACCCGGTATCTAGTACTGGGGTGCCCGGGATGGAACATCGAGCTTATCAAATAAGTGCAGGAAGAAAAGACCCAAAATAGAGCATCGAGGCACACGGAATTTAACCTCGGACTCATCAACGTATGCATAAAAAGTAAAACCTGAGATAACACATCGGGCGCCCGATATTTAACCTCGGACTCATCAACGTATGCATAAAAAGTAGTATTTCCTTTCCCTTTTCCTTCCAAAATCAGTAGTAAGGTCAAATATAATTCAATTCAAATACCAAGTACACTGCAGCCGTAGTAAACTTCATTTTTAAATCCAAAAACCTTTAAAAATGCTTTCCTTCTATATCCATGATGTGTGATGCAATATGAACATGAAATAACCAATCAGGGAAGAAATCATTCACAACAAGGCAAAAACACGGAAAAATACCCTCCAAATCAAGAGAACTAACCTAGATCTCTGTCCAAATCCAAGTTATGGCTTCGGGCCCATAGTTACACACAATAGGAGAACAAGCGAATAAAACAGGGAAAAATAATGCAGAAATTCACCAATATTCTCTACTCTGCCTCTAAACCTTCCTAAAAGCAACCTAGGGATTCTAAGCTTGCCACAATAATACTACAAGCTCCTAGCCTAAGAATAACATGAAAATTCTACACTACAATCCGAAATGGCCAATTATAAATGGTAAATAGGATTTAAGCCTAAACCTATCAGAAATCCAACCTAACATTCCAGCATCAAATAAATATATAAAATCTAACTACACTCAGTCTAGGAAACAAACTGTAACCTACCTTGGGGCCAAACTACAAGCATGAACCATCACTTGTGTGCCTTTCCCTTCCGAACAGCCTCAGAAATCTGCCACGCTATCAAGAACACAATCTAGGTGTCAAGACGAGAAGAACAACACCCATATTGCCATACGAAAAAATCAGGCTGGGAATTAGGTCAGAAAAATGACCCTCGAGGCTCGCTAAATGGAAAAAAAAACAAATTTCACAATTATGCTCGCGGTGGGTTAAGGAACCCGTGCCCAAAGTTTGGGAGCTGTAACGACCTGTTCTATTACTGAAAATATCTGAGATCAAGGCAGGTGCCTCTCATTTGTAATAAGAGTTAGGATTAATTCCTTAATATGAGAGTACATTTGGTATGTACTAAAGTCTTACAATACTCCTAGCACAAGGTTAAGTTGAAAGTTTCCTTACCAATTTAGTTTCGGGCAAAGTTCAAACTAGGATCAACTTCAAACGTGTATTCCTCCTAGAATATAAGGATTTAGGGGTCCCAATACCCACCAAATTAAAGATCTCTGAGTCTTCTTTCCAACGTCATCTACCGTTTGTCAATCCACTTCCCGAGTAAAAAGTTATGATTATTTTACTAAAGACTATCCGTGCTAAAAATATTGACTCTACTGTAGCGGGATTTAGGTCTCTATAGAGGTACCACCGTAGCGGTTGCCAGTATGCTGAACGACAGAACCAGAAATCCCAGAAATGGGTTTTATAATCCCATTCTCCCTTCCTTTGTCAAAAATAGTAGAGAATTGCTCCAAAAACCCTCCTAGGCTGCTCCAAAGCTTGGGAGCCATAGGGAGGAGGGATTCCAGCTAAAGGGATGTGAAACCATAGATTCGAGCCTGTAGACTCGACAAGGAACGCCTTCATAGAGCCAGAAAGGGCATGAAATAGCTGCTCAGCATCCAGGTAGACTAGGTTTCTTCCAAAGAGTAGATTGACCGCTTTCATTTTCTTATTATTGTGTAGAATGAAAGGTAGAATCCATGGTTAGGCCTTCGGTCACGGAGTCTAGAGGAAATTGTTGATTTGTTAGATTAGTTGGAATGGTAGAATTGGGATAGTGTGTTGTGATAGTCTAGGCATTGCTTAATTTGTGTAATTTTGATAATAAATGTGAGAACTAGAATATCAGAAGGTTTGGGGAACCAGAAAAGGGTTAGTAATTAACTAATGTGCAAGGAACGGAAGTTTCATAAACTAATTGGTATAATTAGGATATTTGTTGGTTGTGTTCTAAGTCTGGGAAAGGTTTTCCCAGGTTGTATTTGGTCCTAGGAAGAGGGTCAGGAGTAAATGTAATTAACTGCATGTTTAAAGGGGCGAACCGGGGTTAGTCTTCGGTCGGGATTTGATGGTTCATAGTGTACCCGGAATGGGGTAGGTGATGGTTTGATTCCTGTATGCTTGTGTGTTTGTTTACTCTTATCTAAGTATTTGTATGAGGTGCATTGCTTAGGGGATGATTAGGAGTGTCTGATAGTCCTGTTTAACAGTCTGGTGAATTAAACTGTGTATTTTGCTTGTTGGTTTACAAGTTGATTGTTTATTGTTGTGACTGTTGGATTTCTGTGTGATCTTTGGTTGGCTCGGGTACCATGCCTAGTATGGAAATACTAACGGTTGGCTCGAGTACCATGCCTGGTATGAAATATACTAACGTTTGGCTTGGGTACCATGCCTGGTACGGAAATACTAACAGTTGGCTCGAGTACCACACCTGGTATAAAATATACTAACGATTGGCTTGGGTACCATGCCTGGTATGGGATACTAACTGGTTGTCTTGGGTGCCATGCCTGGTATAGATTTACTTATTACATTGCATTGTGTAATTGATTTGGTTCTATGAGTGGACCGGGCTGTGTTTATAAATTGTGATATTGCATTTTGGGTCTTGGTGTAGGCTGGGTTATTATATTGTGAGTTTGGTCTTGGTGTAGGCCGGGTTGTTATATTATATTGTGAGTTTGGTCTTGGTGTAGGCTGGGTTGTTATATTATGTTATTAGTTTGTCTTGGTGTAGGACGGGTTGTTATATTATGTTATTAGTTGGTCTTGATGTAGACAGGGTTATAATGTTGGTTATTAGTTGGGTCTTGGTGTAGACTGGGTTATTATGTTGGTTATTAGTTTGGTCTTGGTGTAGGCCGGGTTATTATGTTGGTTATTAGTTTGATCTTGGTGTATATTGGATTATTATGTTAGTTATTAGTTGGTCTTGGTGTAGACCGGGTTACTATGTTGGTTATTATTTGGTCTTTGTGTAGATCGGGTTTGCCATGTTAACACCTAGATGTGTTAGGGGGATCCGGGTGGGTCCGGACTATGTAAAAGAGGTTATAAGTTCACAAATTGTTGTCATTAAGTGTACTAATGGCAGTCAGGAATTGTTGTAGTTAATAAGTTAAGGGTGGGTCTTGGTGTAGACCGGGGTAGTCTGTTGAATACTTAAGTATGGATGGAGAATCCTTGGAGGGTCCGGGTTATGTGATGTAAAAAGGCATTTAGATGTAACTCTGTTGTTTTCATTAAAGGTGTCAATGGTCGTTGGAAGGATTCTATACGATTGGTATATTGGGAGGAAGACTGAGAGTCTGGGGTGTAGTTACTGGTTAATATAAACAGGTTGAAAAGTTGTCCTAGAGATCCTGGAAAGGTCCGGACAATGGTGGGTAATACTACGGGCATAAGTGGTTTGGTAGGGCAGTTGGCAGATTAAGTCTGGATATTTAGTCAAGGTAGTTGACTGGGGTAAAGGTTAAAGTGAGACTTGGGAAGTCTAGGTGACAAGGCGACTTGAGAAGTCTAGTTATGAGTGAGACTTGGAAAGTCCTAGATGTCAGGGTCAAGGCTAGGGTGGTGGAGTTGGCAGCGAAAGGTTAGGAAGGTCGATTCCGAAAGAGGGGATTGATAAAAGTGATGTTGAAATGGGTGAAGCATTTACCTTGTACATTTTATCTTAAGTTTTATATGATGGTAGGAGTGAATTCGGGTCAGCTGATGATGCCTATCAGTACGTGTGTTTGTACTGATTCTACTCTTGCTATACCATTTTGGGTATAGTCTGGTTGCAGGGTTGGTGATGTTTCACAGGTTCAGGATTGCGGTGATCTTCCAGCAGCTCCTACTTCCTTTTATGGTGGGAGTTGTGTCCATCTTATGTTATAAGCTCATCTTGTAAAAGCTCTTGTACCGGCTTAGACTAGGTTCTGGGGAGGTTATTTATATTGTTAGTAAATTTCCGCAAGTTCTAAAGGTTGTGTAAATTCAAAAGTTGTTGTACAAAGATTTTCCAAATATTTTGTAAAAGGATCTCTCATGTATTAAGGGATTTATTTAATGGCTTATTCTCTTTTTTCGCATTGCCTGTTGATTCGGGTGGTAAGGGTTCTCCTATATAGGTGGATTAAAGTAGGTGCTTGCACAGCCCGGTAGTTGGGCCATGATAGGAGCGAACGGAGCTCGTTTTGGGTCCCAAAACAGCCCCGAAGTGCTACTAGTTCACAGGATCAAAATGGAAAAAGCTCGGAATTAAAGGCGGGAACCTACCTCGACAAGAGAAACACGTCACGGAGGTGAGTTGTACGAATTTACGAGTATGCAGCCCCAAGAATCATATTTCTACAAG
This sequence comes from Jaltomata sinuosa, assembly GCA_003996215.1. Classification (NCBI taxonomy): domain Eukaryota; kingdom Viridiplantae; phylum Streptophyta; class Magnoliopsida; order Solanales; family Solanaceae; genus Jaltomata; species Jaltomata sinuosa. The sequence continues at coordinate 168,883 of QJPP01000566.1, forward strand.
GATCACCCCAACTTTAAGAATTAATCAACAAGGGAGTTTAGCGGGAGAATTACGAGAATTTACATGGAAGGAGGAGAGGGGTGACGAGGAAACTTACCGGATGAAGGACACTGAAGCAAGGAGCTGGAAAATAGGAGCTTGGGAGCTTCAATAATGGAGTTCTCGGAATAATGAAAGAGAAAATGAACTTGAACTTTAAATAGCTTCCAGGGGTCCTTCTTCGCGATCACGAAGGACCCCACGCATTCGCGAGGAAACGTTGTCCAGACCATCGCTATTGCGATGGTCCAGCCCGCGTTCGCAAACAGGAAAGCTGAGCTGGGTCCCAGCCGGCCTCATCGCGAATGCGACAAGCAACCTTTGTGATCGTGATGGTCAAGAAACTAGACCATCGCGAACGCGATGGAAGTTCCATGATCGCGAAGACCAAAATGGTCTGCACAATATTGCAACAACCAGCAATTTCACCAAGGCCAAAAGTCTTCTGACGGATCCACGAGATTCATCCGAAACCCCGTGAACACAAACCAACCATGCTACCCCACCAGAAATGGCATTCCAGACTCAATGGAATTGATGAAACTCCCAACAGAGATCATTTAATGAAAAGTGGGCCCTGTACCCAAAACTAACTCAAAATTCGAAACCCAAAAACAAGTCCAGAAGCCTCGGGACCCGAACCAAAGGTCCCCCTAGCCCAAAGTCAACATTCCAGTGCTAACGGCGCTGACGAAATTTCCATCCGAGGCCGTCTTCTCCGAATGTTAACCAAAGTCAACCTTACCAGCCAAACTAACTTGAAAACACACAAAGCAACACAAAACCAAACTGAAAGCACTCAGACCCAGACCAATGGTCCCACTAGACCAAAATCCCCATTCTAGAGCCAACAGAACTGTCAAAATTCAATTCCGAGCATGTTTACCAAGAAAGTTGACCAAAGTCAAAGATTTTCTAAGTTCAAGTTCTAAAATAGGGAAATGGTCATAACAAAGTAACAAACGGCCCGGGCACCGGACCATCAGTCCCAGCATGTCATAAATGACCTGTAGCCGCTGAGGGAAAGCTCGAAATGCAAAAAAGGCACAAAAAATAGAAAATGATCTTGAGGGTCATTACAACATCCACTACTAAAAGAACTTTCATCCGTGAAAGTTAGAAAAAGGATAGTACCTGAAGACTCGAAAAGATGAGGACAATGGGTCCGCATGTTGATCTCGATCTCCCAAGTAGCCTTCTCGACAGGACGATGCCGCCACTGAACCTTAACTGACGGAATCTCCTTGGACCTCAACTTCCTAACATGTCTATCCAAAATAGCAACAAGCTCTTCCTCAAAGGCTAAGGACTCATCCAACTGAACCGACTCTAACTGAAGCACATGAGACTCATCCGGAATATACCGCCGCAGCATAGAGACATGAAACACAGGATGCACACCCAAAAGAGCAGGAGGAAAGGCTAACTCATAAGCTATCTCTCAAATATGACGAAGGATCTCAAATGGCCCAATGAACCTCAGACTGAGCTTACCCTTCCTCTCGAACCTCATCACGCCCTTCAGGGGCGATACCCAAAGGAACACACTGTCACCCTCCATAAACTCTAAATCTCGAACCCTCCGATCAGCATAACTCTTCTGCCTACTCTAGGCAGTGAGAAGTCTCTCCTGAATAACCCAAACTCTATCCATAGAATCACGAAGCAAGTCAGTACCCCACGGCCTAACCTCAAAAGCATCGAACCATACAAAACCTCGAACGGAGCCATCTGAATGCTAGAATAGTAACTATTATTATATGCAAACACTTCCAAGGCTAAACATTGGTCCCACTGACCCCCAAAATCAATAACATAGGCTCGCAACATATCCTCCAGAACCTTAATAGTATGCTCCGACTGACCGTCTGTCTGCGGATGAAAAGCGGTGCTAATCTCAATTCAAGTACCTAACTCTCTCTGAATAGACTGTCAAAAGTGCGATGTAAACTGAGTACCTCGGTCAAAGATGATAGAAACTAGCAAACCATGCAACCGGACAATCTCTCGAATATAGATCTGGGCTAACCTCTCAGAACTGTAGGAAGTCTAAACCGACAGAAAGTGGGAAGACGTCGTGAACCTATCCACAATAACCCAAATAGCATTAAATCTCCACAGAGTACGTGGCAATCCGACTACAAAATCCATGGATATATGCTCCCATTTCTACTCCGGAATGGGTAGCCTCGGTGACAAACCACCTGGCCTCTAGTGCTCAAACTTCACCTGCTGACAGTTCAAGCACCTGGATACGAAAGCCAAAATATCCCTCTTCATCCCACACCACCAGTAGTGATGCCTCAAGTCATGATACTTCTTAGCTGCCCCGGGATGAATGAAATATCTAGAACAATGAGCCTCCTCCAATATCAATCTAACCAAGTCACCAACTCTAGGAATGCCGATACGACCCTCGATCCTCAGAACACCCTCTGAATCTAAAGTGGCCTTCCTAGCCTCACCACTAAACACCTTGTCATGAATGATCCTCAATCTCGCATCATCAAACTGATGTGCCTGAATCTGCTCCAACAAGGAAGACCTAGCCTCAATACAAGCAAGAATGCAGCCCAGCTCAGAAATGTCAAGTTGAATCAACCTATTAGCCAAGGACTTGATGTCCCAAGCTAAAGGTCGCTCCTCCGTAGCTAAGAAAGCCAAGCTACCCATACTCACCGCCTTCCGGCTCAAGGCATCCGCTACCATATTTTCCTTGCCTGGATGATAGAGAATAGAGATGTCATAGTCCTTCAGTAACTCCAACCACCTACGCTGCCTCAAATTTAGATCCTGCTGGCTAAAAATATACTGAAGACTACGATGGTCAGTAAAGATCTCACAATGCACACCATAGAGATAATGCCTCCACATCTTCAATACGAAGACTATCGCTGCTAACTCCAAGTCATGTGTGGGGTAGTTCCTCTCGTGAACCTTCAACTGTCTGGAAGCATAAGCAATAACCTGACCCTGCTGCATCAACACACAACCCAAACCAATACCTGATGCATCACATTATATGGTGAAACCCTGACCCTCGACCGAAAGAGTAAGAATCAAAGCTGAAGTCAACAAGGCCTTGAGCTTCAGAAAGCTCGCCTCACACTCATCTGACCAATGGAAGGGAACATTCTTCTGAGTCAATCTAGTCAATGAAGTTGCTATCGAAGAAAATCCCTCCACAAACCGTCTGGAATAACCTGCTAACCAGATGAAACTGCGAATCTCAGTAGGAGAAGTAGGCCTAGCCCAATCACGAACTGTTGTAATCTTCGCCGGATCTACCATAATCCCATCCTTGGACACCACGTACCCCAAGAATGCCACAGACTCAAGCCAAAACTCACACTTAGTGAATTTGGCATAAAACTGATTGTCTCGCAAGGTCTGAAGTACAACTCTAAGGTGCTGCTCATGCTCCTCTCTACTCCTCGAATAAATCACAATGTCATCGATGAACACAATCACAAATGAATCTAAGAAGGCAGTGAACACACGATTCATCAACTCCATAAATGTTGTTGGGGCATTAGTCAACCCAAAAGACATGACTAGGAACCTGTAATGGTCGTATCGAGTCCTAAATGCAGTCATTGGGATATCCTCAGCCCTAATCCTCAACTGGTGATAACCATACCTCAAATCTATCTTAGAGAACACTATCGCACCCTGTAGCTGGTTAAACAAATCATCAATACGCAACATCGGATATTTGTTTTTAACCGTCACCTTATTCAATTACCTGTAGTCAATACACATACACATAGACCCATCCTTCTTCTTCACAAAAAGAACTGGAGCACCCCACGGAGACACACTAGGCCTGATGAACCCTCTACTCAACAGATCCTGGAGCTGATCCTTAAGCTCCCTCAACTTAGCAGGTGCCATCTGATATGGCGGAATGGAAATGGGCTTGGTGCCCGGCTCGAAATCGATACCAAAATCAATGTCACGATCAAGATGAAGACCCGAAAGATCAGAAAGGAACACATCCGAATACTCACAAACCACAGGAACAGACTCAAAAGGAGGTGTGGTGGCACTAGTATCACGGGCGTAGGCAAGATAAGGTAAAAATCCCTTCCCAACCAACTGTTGGGCGCTCAGAAAAGATATAACTCCCCTCGGCATGTGGCTATCGGCTCCCTTCCATATGATAGGAGCGATATCAGGCATCCAAAGAGTAACAGTCTTAGCGAAGCAATCCAAGACCGCATAATAAGGAGACAGCCAATCCATGCCCAAGATCACATCAAAATCCCCCATATCAAGAACAACCAAGTCTACCCATTGTCGTACCCCAAGATAGTCACCACATAAGCCCGATACAAATGATCCACTACTAAAGAATCACCTACTGGGGTAGATACACATAAGGGGGCAGGTAAGGACTCACAAGCAGACTCCAGATGAGTAGTATAATAAGCAGATACATATGAGAATGTAGACACTGGATCAAACAAAGCAGAAGCAGACTTATAGATCGTACCTGTGTAATAGCATCTGAAGCCTCGGCCTCTTACCATCCCAGAACCGCATACATGTGGCCCTGGCCGCCACGACCACCTGACCTACTAGACTGAGGACCACCTCTATTACCCTTGGGACCACCCCTACTACCCTGTGAACTGCCTCTAGCTGGTGGTGCTGGAGCCCTGGGGGCCTGAACCAACTAATCTTGTCACCTCTGATGTGGTAATGACAGACAATCTCTAGAAAAGTGGCCTATATCACCACACTCGTAACAACCCCGACCATATGTACCCCGCTGTGAAGACCCGGCTGAATCAGAATGACCACGATGACCTATGGACCCTGAATGACCACCTCATGAAGTACAAACGATACTCTGGCTACCCTGACCCTCTGCAATCTGTAATGCCGCCTGAACAGGCCGGCTCGGCTAGAAATGCTGTTGGTACTGACCTCTACCATAGTAGCCTCTACCGTGCCCTTTGTGAACCGTTGAAACTGCCCTAGTGGCGGGGCCTCTTATCGGTGCCCCTTTGGGCCTCGCGAAGTACACCCTCAATAGTACAGGCATGATCAACTACCTCTAGAAAAGACTGACCCGATGCCACCATACCCTCTGTGGCCAAGAGGAGATGTAAGGTCAAACCTCGAACAAACTGGCGTACTCTCTCGTGCTCGGTGGGCAGAATCATAGTGGTGTGTCTGGACAACTGATAGAACCAAACCTTATACTCATACACAGTCATGGAGCCCTGCTCCAACCCAACAAACTAATCCATCAGACGCTCCCTCATGCTATGTGGTACATACTTCTCCAGAAAGGTTGCGGAGAACTGATCCCAAGTAATCGAAGGTGACCCGGCTGGTCTGCCAGTAACATATGACCTCCACCACTATTTCGCTAGGTCATCTAGCTTAAACGCGGTCTGATCTACTCCATGTGAATCGACTAACCCTAAATTATGTAACCTCTCTTGTTAGTTAGTCAAAACCTCGTGCGCATCCTCCCTAGAAGCACCTGAAAACCTCAGAGGACCCAATCTCAAGAACCTACCAAGCATCTTCTGCTCCTCAGAATACATAACTGGCATGGTTGGAAGAGGGGGAGCAACTGCAGGGACTGGTAATACCTCAAATCTGGGAGCCGCAACAGCAGGCTGCTCTCCTGAACCCTGTGTCGCCGCCTGAGCTGAAGTCTGAGCCTCACCTCGAACCTGAGAACCAATCGGACTGCTCGATGAATCTACTGGTAGAGTCATACCCTAAAGGAACCCCAATAATCGAACCAAGGTGTCCTGCAATACTGGAGTAGCCACAAAACCTGTCGGATGCTGGGCTGGACCCACATGCTCTGGCTCATACTGAAACTCATCTACTCTAATCTCAAGCTCTAGTGATGATAGTCTTGCCCGGGCCTGAGCTGGCACCGCAGCCCGTGCCCTACCTCGACCTCTGGGTCGACCTCTACCCCGTTCCCTAGCTGGGGCTCTAACTGCGGGCACAGGGGCCTCGTCCTCACCTACTGCAGATCTCGTCCGAACCATCTTAGAAAGAGTGAAACAAAGGTACTTAGAAGTTGATCAAGTCAAGAATGCACGACAAAGAATCAAACAAGACAACATATTTCCTAGGAATGTCCTATAGCCTCTCATAGATTGGATACGGACGTCATCGTACCGATCCGCGAGACTCTACTAGACACTTTGCTCTTGTATTGGCGAGATCGGTGAACCTAGTACTCTGATACCACTCTTTCATGACCCAAAACCGGGCCATGATGGCACCTATATAACCCCCCGGTAGGCAAGCCAAACCCAATGACATGGAAGACAGTAGAAATACAGTTTAAGTAATAAAAGCGGAAGACATAAAGGAAAAGATAGGGCCAATAGCATATATATACATACCACCGTACAAAATATACAAAAGATGGCCCTCAAGTGACCAAGAAGGCAAAACAGACTCGAGAACCAAGCCGGACCTGGTGTCACTAGTACAAGAGCGACTAAGCAAGGAGTAGTTATACAACAGACTTTGTCTATCCAAAATACAAAAATATAGACAGAATATACAAGATGGAAAGCATGTAAAGTCTCCAAAAAGCACCAGGAGCTCACCGCAATCCGAAATGCAACGGGCCTCGAATGACAGGAAGGTCAATGAGGGTAGCTCGTACTAGGTGTTGCATCAGAAAAAAAGGACGCAGAGTGTAGCATGAGTACCAAGACAACGGGTACTCAGTAGGCATCATAGGACGACCGAGCGCAGAGTACAGAAAAGAAGTTAAAATATAGGGATCCACCTAAATCTAGTTATAGAGCCAAAAATCAAAACAACCAAAGCTACAAAAGGTGAAGTAATAACAGGACCATCTCAAATTAGCCAACAATCCAGACGCACCCAAAGCCAATGCAATGTGATGCAACAATGATGTAATGTATGAATGTATACAAGTCAAACCCAGTATCTAGTACTCGGGCGCCCGGGATGGAACATCGAGCTTATCAAATAAGTGCAGGAAGAAAAGACCCGAAATAGAGCATCGAGGATACTGGAATTTAACCTCGGATTCATCAATGTATGCATAAAAAGTAAAACCCGAGATAACACATCGGGTGCCCGGCATTTAACCTCGAACTCATCAACGTATGCATAAAAAACAATATTTCCTTTCCCTTTTCCTCCCAAAATCAGTAGTAAGGTCAAATATAATTCAATTCAAATCCCGAGTACACCGCAGCCGTAGTAAACTTTATTTTTAAATCCAAAAACCTTTAAAAATGCTTTCGTTCTATATCCATGACGTGTGATGCAATATGAACATGAAATAACCAATCAGGGAAGAAATCATTCACAACAAGGCATAAATAAGGCAAAAATACCCTCCAAACCAAGAGAACTGACCTGGATCTCCGTCCAAATCCAAGCTATGGCCTCAGGCCCACAGTTACACACAACAGGAGAACAAGCGAATAAAACAGGGAAAAATAACGCAGAAATTCACCAATATTCTCTACTCTTGCCTCTAAAACCTCCTAAAAGCAACCTAGGGATTCTAAGCTAGCCACAACAATACAACAAGCTTCTAGGCTAAGGATAACATGAAAATTCTACACTACAATCCGAAATGGCCAATTATAAATGGTAAACATGATTTAAGCCTAAACCTATCAAAAATCTAACCTAACATTCCAGCATCAAATAAATGTATAAAATCTAACTACACTCAGTCTAGGAAATAAACTGTAACCTACCTCGGGGACAAACTGCAAGCATGACCATCATTCGCGTGCCTTTTCCTTCCGAACAGCCTCAGAAAGCTGCCACGCTATCAAGAATATAATCTAGGTGTCAAGACGATAAGAACAACACCCATATCACCAGATGGAAAAATTAGGCCGGGAATCGGGTCGAAAAAATGACCCTCAAGGCCCGTGCAATAAAACAGAAAAATAATTTCACAATTATGCTTGCGGTAGGTTAAGGAACCCATGCCCAAAGTTTGGGCGCGAACGGAGCTCATTTCGGGGCCCAAAATAGCCCCAAAGTGCTACTAGTTCACGGGATCAAAACAGGAAAAGCTCGAAATTAAAGGCGGGAACCTACCTCGACAAGGGAAACACGTCACAGAGGTGAGTTGTATGAATTTACGAGTATGCAGCCCCAAGAATCAGATTTCTACAATGATCACCCCAAATTTAAGAATTAATCAACAAGGGAGTTTAGCGGGAGAATTATGAGAATTTACACGGAAGGAGGAGAGGGGTGACGAGGGAACTTACCGGATGAAGGACACTGAAGCAAGGAGCTGGAAAATAGGAGCTTGGGAGCTTCACCAATGGAGTTATCAAAATAATGAAAGAAAAAAACAAAGTTGAACTTTTAATAGCTGCCAGGGGTCCTTTTTCACGATCGTGAAGGACCCCACGCGTTCGCAAGGAAACGCTCTCCAGACAATCGCGATCGCGACGATCCAGCCTGCGTTCGCGAAGAGGAAACCTTAGTCGGGTCTCAACCATCTTCATTGCAAACACGACGAGCAACCTTCGCGATTGTGATGGTAAAGAAACTAGACCATCGCGAATGAGATGGAAGCTCCGCAATTGCGAAGACCAAAATGGTCTGCACAATATTGCAGCAACCAGCAATTTCACCAAGGCCAAAAGTCTTCCGACGGATCCTCGGGATTCATCCAAAACCCCGTGAACACAAACCAACCATGCTACCCCACCAGAAATGGCATTCCAGACTCAATAGAATCAACAAAACTTCCAACGGAGATTGTTTTAACGAAAAGTGAGGCCCGCGCCCAAAACCAACTCGGAACTCGAAACCCAAAAATAAGTCCAGAAGCCTCGGGACCCAAACCAAAGGTCTCCCTTGCCCAAAGTCGACATTCCAGAGCTAACGACGCTGACAGAATTTCTATCCGAGGCTGTCTTCTCCGAACGTTGACTAAAGTCAACCCTACCAGCCAAACTGACTTGAAAACACACAAAGCAACACAAAACCAAACCAAAAGCACTCAGACCCAGACCATTGGTCCCACTAGACCAAAATTACTGTTCCGGAATCAACGGAACTGTCGGAATTCAATTCTGAGCACGTTTACCAAGAAAGTTGACCAAAGTCAAAGATTTTCTAAGTTCAAGTTGTAAAACAGAGAAATGGTCATAATGACCTAACGAACGGCCCGGGCACCAGACCTTCAATCCTGGCAAGTCATAAATGACTTGTAGCCACTGAGGGAAAGCTCAAAATGTAGCAAAAGTATGAAAAAGAGAAAATGCCCTAGAGGGTCATTACACTACACCACCACGCTGTCAGCCGCCTCCTCTTCCCCTTTCTCATCTCCCCTTCGATGATCACCCTCGTCGCTACCACACCAGGAGGGCGTAGATTTGTCCTCAAGCAACATAACATAAAAGAAAAACAACACGATGACTCAACTAAGAAAACAAACTCGTGTCTCTAGCAACTCATGGTCATTCAACATCTTATTCAATTTTAATTCAAGCTCCCTCGTAGAACACAAATGTATGAAACACTAACTTGCATGGATCCAAACATGTCATTCCGATATGATAGAACATTCTACATACACACGCGCAGCTATCCTAACAATCAATAGACAATACAGAAATCTTGGTGCCATCACCACAAAGAAATCCCACACACAAGATTTGGGACTAGGTAGGCGCTAACACTCACAATCGATTTCAAACAATGCACATGCGATACCATAGGCTTGCCCTTACTATTCTATTTCAGTTCTTCAGAAAGCCGCTCAGGATCACTACAGGACTTGTTTTGGCTTGTAATGAGGCTTCAGGTGCAGGTAGGATACATTTAGGGGTTAGTGACTAAGCCCTCCTTGGAACCACCGACGTCTTATTACCACATACTTTACTTTGTCCATCCTTATTCACCTTTTTATTTCCTTCTCTCTAGCTACAGGTGCGGTCTCTTTATTTTGACAATTCTTTTTATTACTTCTTCGATCTTTTTCATCTCTTTTTTTCTTTTCTTAGGCACGCACCCGAATTTTCATTCTATTCACAACCAATCTTCTTCATCCTCTTTTTCTTATCATTCACCTCTATAGTAGCCACCCTCAACTTAGGCTGATTGCCTGAGTTGAGGTGCACGATGTCCAAGGAAGGACCAGGGCCAAAACAGGGATTCAAAGTTAAACAGGAACGGTGACGGGTTATTGAAAGAACATGGTCTATTATGGCTCAAACAGGGATCAAAGGGATTATTTACGTTTGGACGGTCTTATAGGTTAAGTGGACTGCACACAAAAAGGGCCTGTGATCCTTTCCTAAGCAACCAACTTCGAACTCAACAAAATAGACCGGGCAAGTTCTAGATGCATGCACAGAGTGAGAGTCTATAACAATACGCTCACACACACTTGGCACCAAGAAACCATACCACTACCAACTATCAAAACAACCGCTCGGCTTAAGCAGACTCATTCTAATCATAACCACACAATGACATTCAAGAATCCAGACGGTCAGTCGTTTCAACATAAGTACAAAACCAGAAAATTTTTAAAGGGGCCTCCTTTTAGTAAGAAAAACGCCATGCTCATCACTAAAAAAAACAACAAAAATTTAAAATAACAACCTAAACATGCCGGTTCTACTAGATAGCACACCGGAGGGAAAAGAAACACGACAACAAAAAACCTCGGTGGTGTATGACTCACAGGTATACCAACACCCTCAACTTAGACTCATGCATTGTCCCCAATGCATACATACGAAAACTAAACACTGTGAGAATAAGGAATACCTGTGAAGTCCATCGGACTCAGATTCTGACATGATGTTGGAGACCGCCAGGGTCTCCAAAGCAGGAGAACTCGATGGAGTGTGTGCACGCGACACCTTCATGTTGCGTTCCAGCTTCTTCTTTCATTGGCTCCACAGCTAGTCGTGACAACTTCTTCGCTTTTTCTTTGCAGATTCTCTTGCGGTGTTTTCGTTTCCTTGATCTATTTTCACCGCCTTCCTCTACATGTTTCTCTTCTCGCAGCATCCTTCTCACAACAGCTAGAGTCTCGACCAAACCCTTCTCCTCAAAATGCACATCCGCAGGAGCTTCCTCAATAACATTGATGACCGCGACCACCCTCATGTCAATTGGTTGCTTCATCAATTTGGACACATCAAACTTGACAACTTCATTGTTTAGTCTGAAGGTTAGTTCGTTTCTTTCCATGTCAACCAACACTCTTGCCGTGGCTAACAGTGGTCGTCCCAAGATTATGGGAACTTCAAAATCCACTTCGCAATCCAAGATCACAAAGTCAGCTGGGAAGATAAGCTTACCGATCTTTACTAGCACATCAGACAATATTCCTACGGGTCGCTTTACCGAACGGTCAGCCATCAACACTCTCATGGACGTTGGTTTAGGAGCTCCCAAACCTAATTGTTTATAGACTGCTAGTGGCATCAGGTTGATGCTAGCACTAAGATCACACAAGGCTCTTCCGAAGCCGAGTTTCCCAATAGTACAGGGAACAGTAAACGCACCTGGATCTTCCTTTTTGTCTACTAACGACCTTGAGAAAATAGCACTGCAGTGGTGGAGGTTGTCTTCCGGTTCAAAACTTACCGACCTCTTCTTTGTAATCAAGTCCTTCATGAACTTGGCATAACCGGGCATTTGTTCAAGCGCTTCCACCAATGGGATGTTTATTGATATTTGCTTGAGCATGGTCAGGAAATTCAGGAACTTACCATCTTCCGCTTTCTTCTTCAGGCGTTGTGGGAAAGGAGGTGGTGGTCGAGGCATCATAGTTGGAAGTTTTTCAGCTTCCTTGCTTTTATCCGCAGGCTTTTGAGTAGCCTCCTCAACCTCTTTGTCGTTGGCGTCATCACCCTCAACTTGAGTCTGAATTACCGGATGTGATTCCGGTAATATTTTTCTGCTTCTTGTGGTGATAGCCATACAGCTTGCGTCGTTCCTCGGGTTTTGAATCGTGTCACTCGGCAAGGTACCTATCTTCCTTTAGTTTAGAGATGCCGAGATTAAGCCCACTTGCTGCTCCAATTGCTTAATCGAGGTGGAATGCGCCTCCACTATTTGACTCATGGCCGATAACTCAGTCCTTATCTCCTTCACCCCAGAGTCAGTCGATTCTACCTTCAGCAGCATTTTTGCCATCATGTTCTCTAGCTTGGAAGTCCCTGCCTCATTGCTAGCTTTGTCCCAATTACCAGGTGGTACATACAAGCCACCTCTATCGGTGTTATTCCTCCAGTTTCCCTGCTCGCGATCTCTGTAGCCAGCTTTTTCGTAGTAGTTGTCTTTCTGATAGGTCCGACCTTGGTTTCCTTGCCATTGGCCTGGAACCCCCCCAAGTAATTCGCCTCCTCATCAGTTTCCAACTCTGTTGCTCTACCTTGGGAACCCACAGCTTTTACCTTCTCCATACCTCCTGAAAACAAGTGCTTTGTCAGTAGGTCCAACTGCGTTTTCAGATGCGCCATGTCTTGGTCGCGCTCCTCCTCTTTTCTGCGCTGCTCAGCTGACATACCAACTGCATAAGTGCTAGCTGCTACCTCTGTATCCCGTGTATGCCAGGCCCTGTTGGTTTTGGTGAGCCTGTCCAAAGTAGTTGTGGCCTCAACAAAAGTGAGACCCATGAATGCACCACCTGCTGCGTTGTCCAACGTCGGCTTGGTAGCCGAATTCAGTGCCCTGTAGAACGTCTGCATCAAAAAGTTGTCGTCAACTGATGGTTCGGGCATTGTGTCAGCTTCTTCTTGAACCGCAACCAAGTCTCATGTAACGCTTCGTGAGGTTGCTGTCTGAAATTGCTAATTTCATCCCTCAACTGTATCATCCTAGAGGGAGGAAAGAACCTTTCTAGGAAAGCTCCTTTCAACTCTCCCCAAGTTGTGATAGAGTCGGGGGTCAGCTCTGTCAACCACAATGCTGCCTCATCAGACAGAGACAACGGAAACAACCTAAGCCTGATTGTTGTCTGACTTGGCAACTCGAACGACTTGCAGATTCCCACAAAATTCATCAGGTGCTGGTTTGGATCATCACCAGCGGTACCACGGAACACTCCTCTCAAGTTCAACAGCTAGATCATCGTGCTAGTGATGTTGAACTTGGCTCCGGGCGCTAGCGGTGGAAGAGCAATGGCGCCCGTAGCGCCAACTCCATCCAAGTCGATATCCTCATCATTCAGCATAACATCGTCCTGCAGACCACCAGCATTCAGATTTTGTTGGGCCTGCAGTTCTGCAGCGAGCCTTGCTGCCTCTAGTTGTGCGGCCATATTCCGCCTTAATGTTCTAGCAAGCTCGGGGTCGTAAGGTAATGTTGATTCACCCGAGCGCCGGGTACTTGGCATGCACAACTCTGTACCCTGTCAAAAACAAAAACAACAAATAAACGTAAAAGCAGGAAAGTATGACTAAGAGTCAAATAAACACACCGGACTTAATAAACAACCGTATTCCCCGGCAACGGCGCCAAAATTTGATAACGCTCAAAGTACCACTCCAATTAAGAAGCGTAAGCGATCGTTGTCAAATATAGAACCCAACAAAGGTTGGGGTCGATCCCACAGAGAATATGGTGAAAGTTAAGTCTTTAGTGAATTAGTTGACTAATGGTCAATAGTTTCCGGTAAATAAAGGGGGGTTTTGTGTGAACAATGTGTAAACAAAACGAACAATAATGTATGAGTGAAAATCAATATGAGAGAGAACTAGGGAAGTGTTCACCATGGCGATGGTAACAATGTCGACTCTAAGCTTAACCGGGTTCTTTCTATATGTGTGTCACGATGTGATTGAATTAATGGTATCATCTAAACGTTTCTCAACCAAATAGACGAATTTACTTTTCAATTCTCTCAAACTTGAAAAGGTATGCTTTTATATTTCAATCCTGAACATCAAGTAGATTAATCTAGTTACAGCATTAATCATAAGACGAGAGTTGGTAGTCTCGAATCCTCGTCGTTAATCAAGTTTCCCGGTTTTAATCTCTTTACTCAAGCAAATTAAACCTAGGCATGTTCTAATGTTTGCAACCACTAGAAAACGTTAAGCATGAATGATTAACAACGTGACAATCATACATATTGAACCCGTCGCTACCCGGACTCTATATCGCTACTTTTGCCATGGCTCCCACAACCCTAGTTGTGGGAAGTTTAGTTAATCATGCTATTAAGAAGAGAGAAGAGAGTCGTATTCATAATAAAGAGGAAAATATTCTTACAATATAATGAAAACAATCTTCAATTATCCAAGAACAAGAAAACAAGATCCCAAGAACGATTCAAGAACACGAATTCAAGACAAAGAAAACGTGTTGTTGCTCTCAAAACCGACTAAAAACTCTTCTAAAAATATTGGGTAATGAATATGTAAAATAAACCTAACATAGGGTATTTATAGGAGTCCAGGAATTAAACCCAAAAACGTTCGGATTCCGCGTCGCGCTTCTGCCTTAACTTGACGGCCAGGCTGACGGACCGTCACAAGCTTGACGGACCGTCGCCTTGGCCGTCACCACTAGACAGTGGTACTGCTCAACTTGACGGTCACTGTGACGGACCGTCACATGTGTGACGGACGGTCACTGTGACGGACCGTCACATGTGTGACGGACCGTCACTCAGGCCGTCACTCTTATACAGAATGTTTTTTTGCTCGTATTTCCTTCCGTTTCCGTGTTTGTCTCCATTTCCTACAAATATAACATAAAACCATCAAAAAACGATGACGGTTGCTTGAAAACGTACGATTGTTCTTAGTTTAGAGACGTCGAAAGTGCCGTAAAATGGCGGCACATCAATACATATCAATAATAAATAGATTTTTTGATTTTTTTTCTTTAATCTGAACGAATGTGTACTTAATTAAAGCCTTTAGAATTCATAAATTGTGCTTTATCTAACATTAATAATAATAAAAAAAAAAGGTGCAACAATGACATCAACGACAATGGTAGCGGTGTCGGATTGATGGCTAATGGTAGGAAAAATAATGGCAAAAAGAAAAAATGAAGAAGAAGAGAACTGAAATTAACTTTGGGCTAAATCGATATTTTCTCCATTCCTAAATAAGTGGTGTTTTTAGTTTGAGCATACCCCTTAACAAATTACTCAATCCTAAAAAAAAAAGTGTTTTACTAACTTAACCTTAATAAATACCTTGAAAAAGATGTAACTCTTTAGTAGTTTTTTGATTATGTAAAACTCTCTTATTTAAAGGAGGATAAAATTGGAAGAACATCATAATGTCTTCTTGATTATCTAAAACACCACTTATTTAAAACAAAATGAAAAGGCTAAAACACTATTTATCTATATATATATATATATATATATATATATATATTTATATATACATATATATATATATATTTATATATATACTATATTAAAAGTGTGAAGGACCTTATAATGTGATTTGAACTTCTTGCCCTTCATTAAAAGACTTTACAATAGACAAAATCGTCATTTACTATTTCATCAAATAAAATAATAATTATATATAAAAACTAATATATATTAAAACCTAATAATAATATATTTCAAAAGGTTTTAAAAATAAATGTGTATCATACGTTTTTTATTGTTGAGATGACATTGAACGAAGAAATAATATTAATTATTTTGTTAAAGTTTGTCTTGATTTTCTACCATAACTAGAATTATCTTTTTTGGTGGAAAAGATTTCTTTATTATAATAGATCTCTTTCATATTTGATTAATTATTTCTTGGAGAATTTTTTTTGTACTTTTATATATTGAATACTTTTTTTCCAATAAATAACAGAATAATATTCACAATGTAATGCCATCTCAGACTTGATTTTTCGGTAAATTTTTATTAGGTAAGAAAAAGAGCGAAAAACATTATGCGGAACTTTGCAATGCCAAACCGTCACGTGTATGCTTCAAGAATTCTCCTTTATAGCATTATTAGATTTATCTAATGTGCACAGATTGCAATTACTATTATTAAGCATTCAAAGTAATCTGTTCCGTGGGCAATAACAGGTTAAATTGAAGTACTTTTTTCTTTCTTTGTTTAATTGTGATTTAATTTTGATTATGTTATTTAACTATATTTTCGTATATTATTCGTTAGTATTATGGTTAAATCATTAATTAAATTTATTTGCTAAATTTAAAATATAAGATTTTAGTTAAGTGTTGAATGTTGATATGTAGAGTTTTTAGTTGAATGATGAACCTATAAATTTGGGGTTATAGTAGACTCGTTCAATTAAGTTTGAAAGTGAATCAAATACGTTATTTATGTAATATTACTTAGTAATAAATTAAATTTATTTATTTTGTAACTCAAATATATTGCTTAGTAATATTTACATAATTTTTTAAAATTGTGTACTCAATAGTATAAGTCATATACGTAATAATTTGCTCATTTTATATACTTAATTTTATTTATAACGTGACACACATATGCAACGCACATACACTAAACTAGTTATCTTAAAAGTGTGAAGGTCCTTATAAATGTTGATTGAACTTTTTGCCCTTCATTAAAAGTTTTTTCTTTAGAAAAAATCACACTTTTACTATTTTCTTATAATAATTATATCATTATCTTTATAATAATTATATATTTTGCCTAATCAGTAATAAAACTTATTTTTACTACAATACGTAATGAAGAATTATAGTAGAGATATGACTTACTAGAAAAAGGAAAAGTCATGAAGGAAACATAATTTAAATAGAACATAAAGATCTCACATGAATTATAAATATTCAAAGTATCAAAGCCGATAATTATTATTTCAGACTATTTACTATGAATAGGGTGCTGAATTATTTTTGTCATCTTCGTGTTATTTTTAGCTTGTGTGTAAGATATTAGTAACCTAAAATAATTAATGAGAATGTGTCCTACTAATGATTTTATTTTGCAGATTTGACCGTTATTGATCCAGAAAATTGAGAAGAGAGGTCTTAACATAGCTAAGAGATCTATATTTATGTTGCAATGCTAATGAACTAGCATAATATTTGTTTTATCATATAATTTAATTTTTGGATAGAAATCTCTTTATTTTATATCGAAATTGTCTTTATGACTAAGTTTCTCTTTTTCCCACCGTTTTGCGCTTATCTTGGTCTTTTTGTTCTTCTCCACAAATATGTCATTTTCGTCTTCAGGTAATCAAAACTAATTTCTATCTTGAATCTCGACCAAAGTATGGTACTTTAACGTGCCATTTATTTTCATGTTTTAGCTTTTTAGGAAATAAAGATTACGTATGAATCTATTAATTTATTCTTCCTTTTATGTTAAAAGTGTGAAGGACTGATTTGCATTTTTTGCTCTTTATTATAAAACTCTACAATAGACAATATAGTCATTTACTATTTTTTCAAACTATTTAAAATAATTATTTAGTTATATTTCCTAATATTTAAGAGTTCCAAACCAACTAAATATTATGTAGTATTAGTTTATTCCTTATTTGAGTTATAGACCAACTCATAATGAGTACTAATTTTTTCCTTATTTAAGTTAGGTATAAACTAACTAATATTCTGTATTAATTTTATATTTTAAGTAAAAATTTGATCACTTTCAACTTCTTGAGGTTTAGGACTCTTTGTATATGAAAGGAGAAACATCAAAACACTCGAGAAATCCTCGAGGTACCTTCACTTTAATTTCGTTCTCTTTTTCCTTTGATGCTTATTCCCCTTTTTTTCTCAGTTTGTATTTTTTCAATGATTTTCATATGCTTCTACAATGATGTATAGATACAGGCCAAACTTATTTTCTCTCAGTTTTAAAAGCTTTGTGAACAAGACATTGTTAATGAGTCTTATTATGGATCTCCATATAACTTCAAGTATTTATAACTTTTTATGTGTGCAAAGAGTGACACACGTATCCAAAAGTTATGAACTTAAAAATGTTCGATAATAGGAGATTCCGTTTAAATTTAGCTGGGTGGCCTTATTGACATATCTCACTCTCAAAGGATAGAAGAACGTGGCGACTTTTTGTATGAAACTTGATATTAGCACATGTTCAATGAAATAGATAGAGTTGGAAACACAAAATACTTTATTAAAGATAGTTCGTACTTTAGTACCTCACCGCCAATGTTGTGTATCTTACTGTGACTTTTAAAAAGATCTTGAAAAATGTAACATAAAATTATCACAATATTGTGTGCTTCAACTCATCATCAATATTTTTCTACTTCACTTTGCAACACCCGACACCAAAATAGAAGTGCATGAACTAATTAATAATTACTTTAATTTTTTTATAGCTTAATTAATAATTAACGTGATACACACGTGCAAAGCACATACACTACACTAGGTTCTAGGGAGGGCTGTTTTCAAACTGTAAATGTTCTGTCTCTTCGAATATTGTAAATGATTTTCTTGTATCAAAAAGGTTTAATTCATGTTTTACTTCTTTTTCCGCATTGCCTGCTAGATCGGGTGGTAAAGGTTCTCCTATCTAGGTGGATTAGAGTAGGTGTCAGCACGATCCAGTAGTTGGGTCGTGACACTATCACTCTAACATTTAAGTAGCAAAACTAAATGTAGTGAACAAAATTTCACAATTGATATCAAAAGTCAAAATTGATAACTCCCTATCACTCTTAACACTTAAGTACAAAACTAAATGTAGTGAATAAAATTTCGCAATTGATATCAAAAATCAAAATTATCTTAATATTATTACACGAAAATACACTCTAAACAAAATAAAGTAAGCAATATTTCTTTCAATAGCTACGACTAATAATTAACATCGTTTAGTGATTACTTGTAATTAAAGCCTAAGGGATATGCCATCAACATTAGAACCTTATCTTCCAAGTTTAAAGCTGAATTGATGTGTTTCCACCTTTTTTTCTTTTCAGGTATGTTCTATTGTCTAGCATCTAAAATATGTACCCTTAATATTAGTAGAAACTTTAGGGGTCATTTGGTATGTGGACTAAATTATATTGGAATTATAATTTCTTGACTAATTTATCTCATCTGAGAGATGGTATAATATAATCATATTGTCTACTAAACACAATATAAATCTTATTCCTTGATTAATTTTGAGATATTTCACCTTATCCCGCGTACCAATCAACCCCTTATAATATCATTATTCACTTTAACAATTAATCTATCAATCAAAGCGGTATGGAATAATTTTCATAGCAATTAAAAAATTGATGCAATGTGAGATAGTAAGCTAGAAAAGGGAGTTCTGAGAAAAATATATATATTTGACAATGTATCAGACCAATAGAGCATTATTAGCTTAGTAATATTGGTGTAATTAATGTGTCTGCATTTTGTGTAAAAAGGAGTTTTAATTGTATTTAATGTTATTACAAAATTATGATTTTGTATGAAAGAGAAGTTGTTTCTGATAGATCCTCAACTCAAAAGGAATATTATTAGAGTAGGATTACAAGAATAATATAACTATTAAATAGCACGATATAAAAAATTAAAGTAAGTTCCATACATTGAACCAAATAAAATAATGCAAACAATTGTTATTGTATCCTGATGTTCCTATTCCATACATTGAACCAAATAAAATAATGCAAACAATTGTTATTGTATCCTGATGTTCCTACTAAACTAAAACTTTTCAATATTTGCATTAAAAGGAAGCTGGAGATTGCTAGAGATTGAGATAAAGCAACGACAAAGTTAGTGAAGAACAATTTGAAATTTAAACTCCTTTTATAAAAGCGTAGGATTCATAAATCCTTTTGGACTCCTATACGACTTGTATTAAGAACTCCTTCGTTATAACCAAAAACGGATTTGATACGACGGCAATTTTGTGGAACTGTAAGGCGGTTATTTGTACACTCCTAGATGGCTTGTAATAAAAACTCCTTTGTTATAACCGATTAAGGATTTACACGGTAATAGGAAAAAAAAAATTAGTAGGACAGTGTTTGGTGGAACTTCTAATTAGAATATAATATTATTAGTATTTATAATTATAATTTTATTTGAGAAAAATAGGAAAAGATGATTTTGTCTATTACAAGATCTTTTAATGAAGGGCAAAAAAGTTCAATCAATATTTATAAGGTCCTTCCCACTTTTAAGATAATACTAGTTTAGTGTACGTGCGTTGCACGTGTGCATCGCAACAATATAAAAAATTGCATACAAAAAGACAATAGAGTATATAATATTGCAATTGAGGCCGGTGAAGCTCTTCACCACTCACGTATTTAAATCATTATCTAATATAATTAGTGTACGCGTGTTGCATTATGTATTACGTTAATCAATAAAAGTATATGTGAAACAAACATATCTTTGAAAAATAAAAGTCAACATTAAAATAAATATAAATTTTAATATCTTTACAAAAATAAAATAATACAATAATTGAGATATCAGAACAATCTATCTATATCTATATCTATACTATATTAAAAGTGTGAAGCACCTTATAATGTGATTTGAACTTTTTACCCTTTATTAAAAGGGTTTGCTTTAGACAAAGTTGTCTTTTCACCATTTTTCTCAAATAAATTATAATTACACATAAACACTAATATATATTAAAATATTAATTATATTTATACTCTTAAAAATTCCCGTAAAATCCCTAAAGTTCCAAAAAAAAAAGTCGACGGCCTTTTCTTAATTTTTGGCATATATATATATATATATATCATATTTTTTACCCTACTTTTTGTAGTAGTATGCACGTTTATATAAATAACATAATTTTTAAATATCTGGAATATTTTTTTAAAAAAAATTATATTAATGTTAATTGTTATTTTCACATAATTTATTTATTTTATATAATTTTTTTAATTTATTAACATGTGCAACGCACATACATTAAGACTAGTTATATTAAAAGTGTGAAGGACCTTATAATGTGATTTGAACTTTTTGCCCTTCATTAAAAGTCTCTCATTTAGACAAAATCGTCTTTTTACTATTTTTCTCCAATTATTGTCATTTAATTATTATGTTAATATTGAGGACTTTAAAATTAATTATAATTATAACTATTAATATTTTACTTATTTGTAATAGGTAAGAACTCCTAATAGAACTCTTAAAGTTCCTTTTAAATTTCGTAGTTTTTATTTTTTATTATATTATTATATAAATAAAAAAGTGATACCAAAATTTATATAGTAGGAAACATTCATGCACTAGAATTCCATTAGGTATTGAATTCTTTTGTGTTATAAAAATATAATTTATTTGATTATTTTAATTTAAAAAATTGACAAAAAGAGAGTAAGTGAGAAAATAAAAAATGGTAGTACTTTTTTTTTCTCATTAGAATTTACACTTTTGTTGAGTTTTTTTTTACCAAAGTTTCAATTAGAATATATAAAAGGAAAAGAAAATGGACACATAAAAGCTTTGGGTTTCTTTTACCACTTATGTTATTAGGGTTTTCTTTTTAACAAAATTGATTGATAGGACTACATATTAGTATTATTTTTGCCGCAGAAGGATTTTGTCTATTGCTCACTTATTACAACTCCAATCTATATTAGGTCTAATCGTATTATCTTGATATCTCGATTAACATATTGTTTTGTTATAGTTTTTATTTTGTTACTATTTGCTATTATTTTTGCTTAATACAGGTGGTAGATGAATGTTTGATCGGCCTTTGAGAAATTTTTGTGTAAAGGTTAGATTTAATCATATTATTTTGATATCTCAATTATCATATTGTTTATTGTAGTTTTTATTCTGTTATTAGATGCTATTTTTTCTGCTTAATACAGGTGGTAGATGAATGTTTGGTCGGGTTTGAGGATTTTTTGTGAAGGTTAGATTTAATTGTATTATTCTGATATCTCAATTATCGTATTATTTTATTGTAATTTATGTTATGTTACTATCTATTGTTTTTGTTAGTATTCATTATTTCTTGTACTTCTGTTACTTCTTCTTTTTTCGATTGCTTTGGATTTTTTTGTTTTTGTTAGTACACATTATTTCTTGAGCAGGAAATATAATACTAGAACTATGAACTATTACAAGCAGTAAAACTATTAGTAGCAGTAATATGTACATCAACAAAAAAGACCATGTCATTTTGCAGTCTATAGAAAGGGAAGAGAAGTACGACAGTGTGAAAGTATGTAGGTCGGTGTTCTTTTTTAAAATAAAATAAAATTGTCTATCGTGATTTATTTTTGTAGAAGAAATAAAAATAGAGTTATAATTAAATACTTTCTCTAGATTTTAGTGTCTAAATAAGATTAATCGCTAATTTTT
>QJPP01000567.1:600000-862646 GCA_003996215.1 Jaltomata sinuosa
TCCGGGGTATGAACATGTTTATGAACAAGCTTGACATCTAAATATGTCACACGAATGTGAGCCTTATGTTATATGTTTTGGGAGTAGTATATATCACCGAGCGATGAGGGTTGTCGACAACCCAAATCCAAAACTATGTTGCCACCGTAGGTTGCCCTCCGTGGCTTATGACAGGATCCTTATGAACATGGTTCTAACTTTGGTCGGTTAGAACAACCTTTTTCAGTGTGGGTGAATGACACTGGACTCCATGTAGCTCAGCATGGTTTATGTCGGTTAAGAGAAACTCCCACATGATTATTTTCAAAGCTATGGAGTTATATGATATCATATTTTGAACTTTTACCGCACTTCATGTTTTTATGTCTTATATCTTGATAATCCTCTTATGTTATTTCTTTATGAAAAGGTTCGGTTTAAGTATGTTTTATCATGATCATACTTCACTCGCGTATTTGGTACATTACATAGTACTGACGCATATCTTGCGTTACATCCTTTGATGATGCAGATTCAGGTGTCCCTTCTCAGACCCGTGGCTAGAGCTCCCAGGCCACTCTCTGTCAGCTGTTGGTGAGTCCTCTTAGGTCAAGACTAGTTATGTTCTTAGTCAGTGTTATCTATTTTATTTTTTGCACTTCGAGTTAGCTAGGGTCTTGTCCTAGCAACTCTTTATGTCATGAGTAGAGGCTTTTTAGACATAGACAGCTTTTGAGTCTCTTTTTGGATTTTGTATCCCTATTTGACTTGATCATCCATTTATGTGATTCTGGATTTATCTATTATGTTTCCGCTTATCTTTTGTTATGCTTGAGAAAGTTATGACCAAGGGTTAGCTTGGGGAACTTGTGATCCCAAGTCCCGTGTTATGTCCAGGGGGTAACCTCAGGGCGTGACATCTGGGGATCTACCATCACCCCTTTTTCTGACACTACATGCCCTAAGATTGCAACTGAAGTCAACTAAAATTCACACTTCGAGAGCTTTGCATAAAGCTTTTGATGTCTCAATATCTCTAACACAACCCGGAGATGTTCAGCATGCTCCTCCCTGCTCTTGGAGTAGATCAAAATATCGTCAATAAAACAATGATGAAAGAATCCAAATATGACTTAAATACCTCATTCATTAAACTCATGAATGTCGCCGGTGCATTAGTCAACCCAAACGACATCACTAAGAACTCGTAATGCCCATACCGAGTCTGAAAAGCAGTCTTAGGAATATCCTTGGGCCTAATTTTCAACTGATGGTACCCTGACCTCAATTCAATTTTCAAAAACACCGACGCACCTATAACTGGTCAAACAGATCATTGATACGAGGTAAAGGGTACTTATTCCGGATGGTAACCTTGTTTAACTGCCTGTAATCTATGCACATTCGCATACTACTATTTTTCTTCTTTACAAATAATACCGGAGCACCCCAGGGCGAAGCACTGGGACAGATAAATCCCTTATCTAGGAATTCCTGAAGCTGAGTCTTAAGTTCCCTTAACTCTGCCGAAGCCATTCGATATGGAGGAATGGAAATTGGGCGAGTGCCCGGCTCCAGGTCAATACAAAAGTCGATATCCCTGTCTGGAGGCATACCAGGCAAATACGCTGGGAACACCTCTCAAAACTCTAAAACAACTGGAACTGACTCAATAGATGGGTACTCCACACTATCATCCCGTAGATGAGCCAAAAGGCTAAACACCCTCTTCCCACTAGCTTTCTAGCCCGAATAAATGATATAATCTTGACCGGCTTAGGCCTGTAAACACCCTCCCACTCTAGCATACCCTTACTCGGAATCTCTAGAGCCACAGTCATGCTGTTACAATTTAACACAGTATGATAAGGGGATAACCGAGTCATGCCCAAAATGACATCGAAGTCAACCATGTCCAGAATTACCAAGTCTACCCAAGTATGCAACCCCACAAACACAACAGAGCAATCACGATACACGTGAGTCACAATCACAGACTCTTCCACTTGGGTAGAAACATGGATAAGAGAATCAAGGTTATCACATATTAAGTCCAGACCCAAAGCAAACTTCACGCACACATAAGAATAAGTAGAACCTGGGTCAAAAAGCACGGAGGCCATCCTATCATAGACTAGAATTGTACATGTGATCACCGCGTCTGATGCCTCAGCCTTTGACCTCCCTGGAAACGTGTAACACTGAGCTCAGTCATCAATTCGAACTATTTCCCTTGCTGGTTGCTCCCCGCTTCTGCCTGCACCACCGTTCCCCCTGTCTCCCCGGCCTCCCTGAAAGTTACCTCGCCTACCCTGTGGATGACCTCTTGCATAACCACCTCTACCTACCGGGACCACATCCTTAGACTGCTGCTGAACCTGATTACCAGTTTGCTTGTGAGGGAATTCCATCATAAAGTGGCCCAGATCACCATAATGAAAGCAACCCTGATCAAGTGTAGGCCTGCTGGCAGATGTGTAAGAGGCTCCCTGGCCTCTAGGAGCTGAAAACTGTTGATTAGCTCCCGGACGACCACATGTAGCAGCTGGCAGAGCTGACTGAATAGGATGGGCTGAGTATACCTGCTGATTCTGGCCCCTGGAGTACGAACCACCATAATTTCCCTCATTCCGGGGCTTCTTAGCTAATGCCTTAGCCAGCCCTGCTTGCTTGACCCTTTCTAAGCCCTTACCTGAAGAAGTCATGTGCACGAACAGTACCTGTAGTTCAGTGTTCAGTCCCTTCACAAACAATCGGACCCTCTCCTCCTCTGAACCCAACAACTGAGTAGCATAATGAGACAAAGCATGGAACTTAGCCTCATAAGAAGAGACTGACATGCTTCCCTGTTCCAGATGCAAAAACTCATCCTTCTTCCTGTCTCTCAAAGTATGAGGTACGTATTTCTCTAAAAAGAGAGCATGGAACTCCTACCAAGTCAAGACAGGCAATGTCGATGGTCTGCACTCTACCTGAGACCTCCACCATTGCTTAGCGTCACCCTGTAGCTGAAATGTGATGAACTCAACCCCATGCTGACGTACGATACCCAACTTGTGAAACCTTTCATAGCAATCCAAGATGAACTCATAAGCATCTTCCCTATCAGTACCCTGAAACGTATGAGGTTTCAGCTTGAGAAATTTGGTTAGCATCTCATGTTCATTTCCTGTCATTACCGGACCAAGTATTGGCCTGAAGAAATCACTGGTGCCTGAAGCTGCCTCCATCCTAGGAGTTGTAGTGACCGTTGGCTGAGTACCCAGTGCCTGATTTGCAACACCCGTGGGGGTGGCTCCGGCACCAACCAAACCACTCAAGAAGTTCCAAGCCTGCTGAAATGTCTCGGGCATCAAAAGGGGAAGGCCTGCACCTCCAGCCGGTGCTACCTCCACCTGCGCCTCACCATCCTCAGCAACAACCTCCACTTCTTTGATAACCTGTTCCTGAGGTTGGGGAGGGGTTTCTTCTCGTACTCTTGCAGCATCTTGAGCCCCACCCCTAGCGGGTGTGGCTCTACCTCAACCTCTGCCCCTTCCCCTACCTCTACCATGGACAGTTGGGACCGCAGCTCTAGCTCCGTTTCTCTTAGTATTAACCATCTGCGGACAGAAGAGTGAATGAGTCAGATACCAATCTGTATCACCAGATACCAATTGGAATCAAGTTATAGCACGAAGAAAGAAAGAAGAGAGTTTTTCCTAAAGTCCTATAGCCACTTGAGGACAAGTACAGACCTCTCAGTACCGTTCTACAAGACTCTACTAGACCCGTTTTGGTATGACAAAATCAACGAACCTAGGGCTCTGTTACTATCTTTGTCACGACTCAGACCGCCATGAGTGGCACTCACCCAACCCCCGGGTGAGCGAACCATCACTTCCCCAAACTTAACCGTTCTAACAGCTCAAAACCAATGTACAAAAAGTAAACTAGCAATCAATATCAATAAAACAACTCTATTATAATAACCATGCAGAAAATCCCTCCTAGAATCTGAAAGTCAACGTACCAAAACACTACCAAAACTAGAGTACGGGGATACAACCCAAACAAAAGAAATAGTCTAAGCCAGAAACAAGTGGGCTACAACTTCAAAAAGATAGAAATCAAGGTAGCTCGACTGAAGTAGCTCACCCTTGACGTCTGAAAGCGCTGGGACTACAAGTGAGGTCGTGTGTCAACCGCTGGAAGATCTCCTATACTCATAAAGAAAAATAAGTGCAGTATAAGTACACAACCATCGTGTACTGGTAGGATCATCAGCCAGTTCCAAATAAACAGTGTATGAGCAGTACAACAAATCAAGTAAGAGTACAGAAACACATGTAACAAGTCAACAGGCATCCCTAGACTACAAGTCTATACCTAGCTTATTCCCACATGTAATCCACTTTTATCACCATGATCAACAATCAAGTATAACAATTAAAAAACCCTCTTTATATAGCCCAGACCCACCCTGAGATCCTCTCTAAACAACACCTAAGTGTTAAACATGCAACCCGGTCTACACCAAGACCAACTCAAAATCAGATATAACAATAACCTGGCCTCTCAAGGACCATAAACAATTATCAAATTTCAATAACATAACCCAGTCCACTCAGGGGACCCACAATTTAATGCACAATGTAATAAAGTAAACCCATACCACGCGTGGTACCCAAGCCAACCAGTTAGTATTTCCCGTATCAGGCGTGGTACTCGAGCCAACCGTTAGTATATCTCATACCAGGCGTGGTACCCGAGCCAACCGTTAGTATACCCATACCAGGCGTGGTACCCGAGCCAACCGAATGTCAACCAATCCACAATCACAAACAATGAATAATTAACTTGTAAACCAATCAAGCAAAATACACAGTTCAATTCACCAGACTGTTAAACAGGACCATTAGACATTATTAAATCATTCCCTGAGCAATGCAACCATCATACAATTACTTAGATAAGAGTACACAAACATACAAGGTATACAGGAATCAATAACCATCACCTACCTCAAAATGCTCCAAAGCTCTACTCAACCCGAGCTTTCCCGTTCTCTGAAATTCTTGCTTGTTCTTGGTCTAAAACAATATACAAGTACTAAATTAATAAACATGGCCTATACATTACCTGGATTACACCAAATCCCAAACCCCAGGCCAACCATGATTATCCCACCCTTTTCCCAGGCTTTTCCACCATTAATTCTCCTAGTTTTACCATTTTTCATGGATATAATTAGAGAATTAAAGTCACATGATCATAATACAGTACTTTTAACTATACCCAAGGACTTTCACACCTAGAATCCCTCTCATTCCCTGGATTCTACCATCCCTAAGTCATTCCCAATCTTTCCCCAAGTTTACCCCTAGCAATTCTATAGCGTAGGGAAAGCAGTACGGAGCTTGGGGAGTAAGAAATCTTACCTTAGGAAGAAACACAATGCAAAATGGAGGAAAATCGCCTAGAATCGCCCTAGCCCTTCTCCCAAACGTCTTTGTGAAAACTGAATGTTTTGGGGAATGTTTCTGCATTAAAGCTCATCGAGCCCACTACAGCGGTCCACTCCGCTATAGCGGTACCGCCATAGCAGAGTCATCCGCTATGGTGGAGGCTGACCGTTGTTAACTTCCACTGTAGCGGTATTTTCTTTGCTACAGCGGAAGTCGCTATAGCGGAGTGTCAACTGCCGTGGCGGTTGAAATGAAACAAAATGTCATAAAGTCCCCAAAATTGGTTTATTTTACAACACACTTATTTTTTTTGACATCCCGAAACAACCCCTTCGCGTCAACCTTAATACCGAGAGTTTTTACTTATCTAAATTCGAATCCGAAAAGTCCCCCGAACTCCTTTATGTCTTAGATAAATGGAAACTAGTTCAAGTCAAGACTCCCTTCCCAATCCTTACTCGGATTGTCCTAGACCATACCTCGCTCCTAAATCGGCCGAGACTAGTCTAGCCTTTTCAACTCCCAAACCTGAAAGTTTTCTAACCCAAAACTTGGCATGAAATATTTACCCACAATGACGAACCCGATCGTTACATCTTGAATCTCCAAGAAAACTCAGATTTCTACATGGTATCAAAGCCATTTCGAGCAATTATAGCGCAGCGTTCTTAACAAATTCCACAATTAAAAATTGGGAAAAAAAGCTTTCTGAAGGAAAAATGTCTTCCAATGGTGAAAATCCAAACTCTATTTCTGGAACTTCAAAGGGGAATGGAGTCAATCAAGGGCCTGGAATAGATTACAATCACCCACTATTTATTACCCCTTCTGATATGAGTGGTATTCAGGTCATATCATTTCAATTAATTGGAATTGAGAACTACTCGATCTGGTATCGATCAATGAGAGTTGCACTTCTTGAAAGGAACAAGCTAGGTTTAGCAGATGGCACACGCAGTAAAGATGCATACCCAGAGTCTTTGGGAAACCATTGGGAAAGAGTAAATGCAATAGTGCTTTCTTGTATTATGAACTCAGTGGCTAAGGGTCTTCTTGGAGGAATCATGTATTCGTCAAGTGCAAAAATGGTGTGGGATGATCTATTTGAAAGATTTAACAAGGTGGATGCCTCAAGAACCTACAACCTTCACAAGGAAATAGCTACTCTAACTCAAGGTACTGCATCTGTTTCCACATATTTTTCAAAGCTAAAGAATTTGTGGGAAGAATTTGAGGCCTTAGTGCCTAATCCTAGTTGTAACTGTGAAAAGTCTAAAGACTTTGTGAATCAACTACAGAAAATGAAATTATTTCAGTTTCTTATGGGGTTAAACGACTCTTATAATCAAGCAAGGAGTCATATACTTCTAACGTGTCCTATGCCCTCAATCAACCAAGCTTATTCTATGATCATAAGTGATGAAGGACAGAAATCAGTGCCTGTGTCAGCTGGTTTGTTGGGAGCTAGTCCAAATGCTGGAAATAGCAGTGGTATGGAGGTTACTATGTTTACAAAAGGTAACAATGCACCAAAGTTCAAGAAGAACTATAATCTACAATATGAATTCTATAAATTGAAAGGGCACACCAAGGAAGGATGTTGAAAGTTGATTGGCTATCCTCAAGACCAAAGGTTCAAAAAGAAGTCTTATGGTGGAGGAAGTGACCAAGGAAATGGTAACAGATATGCTTATGGGTCTAACAGTGGAAATACTGCAGCATGTAATGTTATCACTGGACCTGGTGTTGGTGATCATAACAATAGCTTACACAAGATAAGGCACAGTACAAAAATCAAGAAATAGCACAGTGTTCTGGCACCAAGAACAGTCGAGTGGATCCCTACAACCTGACTAAAGAACAGTATCATCAGATCTTACAGTTTCTCAGCAAAAAATCTAAGTTGCCTCAGCCAAGTACCAACTACAATGCAAATCTGGCAGGTATATCTAATCACTCACTAAATCTAGAATGCAAGAATGAATTGACTAACATTGCAGGGTCTAGTAGTGGTTTAATAACCTCAAATTCCATCCAAGAATGGGTAGTGTATACAGGGGCTACAAATCATATGGTGGCCAATCCTGATCTCTTAGACCACCATACAATACAAAAGTCTGAATATGCCAAAAGAGTTGTATTACCAAATAGTGAAGTCTCACTAGTAACACACACAGGATCCAGTACTTTATGGTATTAGCACACTATCACAAATGTGTTCCATATCCCTCAGTTTAAGTTTAACTTACTCTCAGTAGCCAAACTAACAAAGGAATTACAATTGTCGGCTAGTTTTTTCCCTGACTTATTTGTATTTCAGGATCTCTTCAGTAGCAAGGTGAGGATGATTGATAGAGAAGACAGTGGACTAAACATATTGTCCAGAAGCTTAGGGAACAAATAAGGCACACATCTAGCAAATAGCTGATAATATTCACTAAAATAAACTTATAAATCAGATATATAAACAAGGCACAAAAGATTTGGACATGTGTCCACCACTGTATTACAAAAGCTATTGTCTTACAATTCAAATGATATTTCTAAGGTTTCGAATAAATGCACTATTTGTCCTTGTTCCAAGCAAACAAGGTTTCCCTTTCCTATCAGTCATAGTATAAGTACTAAATGCTTTGATTTATTGCATATGGATGTCTGGGGGCCCTATAAGGTGCCTACATATGATGGTAATAAACTATTTCTAATTGTGGTTGATGACTGTAGTAGGATGACCTGGATATTCTTGTTAAAAGAAAAATCTGATGTATGTGTAATCATCAAACAATTTCTACAATATGTAAAAACACAGTTTGATAGAAATGTAAAAGTCCTGAGAACTGACAATGGTACAGAATTTGTTAATACTGTGTGCTCTAGTATGTTTAAAGCTATGGGAATAATACATCAAACTTCATGTTCTTACACACCTCAGCAGAATGGTATTGCTGAAAGAAAACACGGACATTTTAGAGGTTACTAGGGCTCTAAGGTTCAAGGGTATGATACCTCTTTAAGTTCCGGGGTGTATGTGTGCTAGCAGCTGTTTATCTTATAAATAGAATACCTAGTGTTGTAATTAATAAATTTTCACCTTATGAATTGCTATATGAAAAGAAACATTCTCTACATCACCTAAGAGTGTTAGGTTGTTTATGTTATGCAAAAATAGTACAGGAAAATGATAAACTAAAACCTAGAACTAGACAATCCATCCACATGGGATATGCAGAAACTCAAAAAGGATACTTACTATATGATCTAACTAATAATGTTTTCTTTGTCAACAGAGATGTGGTCTTCAAAGAAGATGTGTTTCCTTTTCAGCAAAAACAGTCTCAACATGTCCCTATCTTTCCAAAGACTAATATAGATATTGAGTCTTTGTCTATGGAGTACAGTCAGTTACCAAGCAGAAATTTCAGTATACTTGATGAGAATAATCAAAGAAATGAGGAGGTTGGGTTTAAAGTAAATGGAGGAAATGGTGATTATGGTCACATAGAGGCAGAACAAGAGGGGTTACCAGTGGAGCAAGCTTTGCCTAAGGAACTACCTGGTGGTGCAGAACAAGAGGAAAATGAACAAGTAGCACAACTACTACCAGAAGATAACACGAAATCAGATAGGCAAAGAAATCCACCTATCTGGATGAAAGATTTTGTCTCACTCAGCTCAAAAGAAGTCCCATAACCTATCTCAAAGTATGTGTCTTATGGCAACATAGCACCACAGTATAAAGCATATCTATCCAACATACCTGTTGAAGTAGAGCCAAAGACTTACAAAGAAGCAGTATCTGATCCTAAATGGATAGAAGCAATACAGGCAGAAATAAAGACACTGCAGAGTAATCATACTTGGGATATTATGTCACTACCAAAGGGAAAGACTCCTATAGGCTGCAAATGGATTTATAAGATAAAGTACAAATATACAGGTGAAGTGGAAAGATATAAAGCAAGGCTTGTAGCAAAAGGCTATAGCCAAAAGGAAGGGAGATAGACTATCAGGAGACTTTCTCTCCTGTAGTGAAGATGAAGACTGCGAGAACTATACTGACTTTAGATGCACAAAATGACTTGCATATACATCAAATGGATGTCTTCAATGCCTTCTTGCAAGGTGATCTGGATGATGAGATTTATATGGAACTCCCACAAGGATTTAAGAGTCAGGGGGAACATAATGTATGCAGACTCATTATATCCTTGTGTGGATTAAAACAGACACCAAGACAATGGAATACTAAACTATCTCAGGCTCTGTTGAAGATGGAGTTCAAGCAAAGTGAATTAGATCATTCACTATTTATTAGAAAATCAGCAGGAGGAACAGCAATAGTATAAATATATATGGATGACATGCTTGTTACAGGAGATAGTCTGAAGATTGTTCAAGAAACTAAGGAAAAGCTGAAATAGACCTTTAAGATGAAGGATCTAGGAGGGCTGAAGTACTTTCTAGGAATAGAATTTGCTAGGTCAAAACAAGGGATTATGATGCATCAGAGGAAATACAGCTTAGAGCTCATTTCAGAGGCTGGTTTGAGTGCATCTAAATTTGCAGTCACTTCTATTGATACAAATATCAAATTGACAACTAAGCAATATGATGACTACATCAACAAGACTGCAGATACAAAAATCACACATGTTCCTCTCACTGATCAACATGCTTATCAGAGGTTGATTAGGAAGTTACTATACCTAACTATGACTAGGCCTGATATAGCCTATGGAGTTCATATGTTGAGTTAGTTCCTGCAACATCCCAAGAAATCACATATAGAAGCAGCTATAAGAATAGTCAGATATGTCAAAAATCAACCAGATTTAGGTGTTCTACTATAAAGTACTCCTAAGAACACTATCACAGCATACTGTGATTCAGATTGGGCATCTTGTCCTCATTCTAGAAAGTCTGTAACTGGCTATTGTGTAAAGGTTGGAGATTCACTGGTTGTTTAGAAATCATAGAAACAAAACACAGTTTCAAGGAGTTTAGCAGAAGCTTAATACAGAAGCATGGCAACAACTCTGACTGAAATAATCTGGTTACTTGAACATATGAAAGAACTTGGAATGGAAGTAAAGCAACCTTTTGACATATTTACTGATAGCAAAGCAGTAACGCAGATTGCTGCAAATTCTGTATATCATGAAAGGACCAAGCATATTAAAGTGGATTACCACTTCATAAGGGAAAAGCTAAATCAAGGAATGGTAGCTACCAAGTATATTTCAACCTCAAATCAACCATCTGACCTGCTAACAAAAGGATTGAGCAAGGCTCAACACCACTATCTTAATACCAAGCTAGGAATCTTCAACATCTTTACACTTCCTAGCTTGAGGGGGAATGTTAAAGATAGTGACAAAGTGTGAAGAATAATGCAAAGACAAAACAGTCGTTTCCCCCTTTCATTAAGTTAGTTAATTAGTTAAGTAAGCTGTTACAGTTAGTTAACTACAGTACACTAATCCTAATGTTAGTTACAGGGTCAATTCCACTTATTGATTAACACATACTCACCTATATAAATGACATATGTAACACTCACATGACTTAATGGAATAAGAATTACTCTTCCATCTACTGCTTCTTCTTTCTCTATACTCTTCTTTTTCCTTCTCTCTACTTAGAGTTCTTGACTCTCCAAGAACACTCAGATTTCTACAAAACAACTCCGAGATTAACAAGTGTGTAGACTCAAAGCCTCGGCAGAGACCAAAAGCGAACGAAGGGCTTTATTTATTGAAGAATAGAGCAATATAAAAGACTATAAAGTAGTAATTTTAGAGGAGGGATTTCAGCAAGCAAAAAAACTTCTACTGAAATCGCTGCAAGAGCAAGTATTTATAGAAGGAGAAATTTAGGATTTTATGTTCTTGAGCGGGAATTGGCTCCTTGATTTTGAACGTTTGAAATTCAAACGTTGAGGAATTTGTCTCTACTCGTCTTCACGTGATTTTGCAGGATCTTGCTCGAAATGGTGGGGCTTCGACTGCAATATTAAAATTGATGTGTTTTGAAGGCGAGAATAGAAAATCTTCAATAAATGAACCAAGGCAGAGAAAAGGACTTGCTCGAAATTGGCCATGTCAAAACTGATTATGAAAAAAAAGTTAATTTTTTATCAAAAATGAGGGATAGAGCCAAAATCTTCTCTGCCATGGCAGAGAGAAAGAGAGATACAATGGGAGGGATATGAGGGAGAATAGGATGCGGCTGATGCAATTCCTTCAGCATTTTAGGGTTTCAAGGGTATGTTGGGTATTTTGCGTAGATTAAGTGGGGCTACAATAGGTAGTTCAAGCAAATAAGATGTGAAGTTGGATTTGACCAGCCAATCCGAGGGAGACACGTGGAGAGGGCGTGTGCTGGTCAAGGGAGAAGTGGCGGAGGCGTGTGTTTGGCATGTGTTTGTGTCGTTGGCACCTTATGTGGCACGGAGGTGGCTCCTACGTGAATGCCACCTGGAATGGAGAGAAAGAAGAGGGCCTGGCGGATTGGGCATTTTTTTTGGCCAATGTTGGCTGATTTATGGATCAAAAATTATAAAAATTAGGCTAAAAAGAATACCTTCTTCCTTATATTTCTTTGGGCTTCCCAATTAAGGTTAAAGACACTCTTAATGATAAAATATATATTACCCTTTCTTTTAGTCGGGCAAGGACTCTCGGTTAGCTGTTTTTTTTTGTTCTTTGGTCATTTTCGGTAACCTGGTAGATCATTAATACATACTTAAGTAAATAAAATTATTTAATATCAAAAGATAATTAATAATGCTTAGATAAAAATTAATATCGTAAGAATTATGCGATAATATTTATAAAAGATAGAAGTAAAGAAATATTTTATTTAATTGAAGAAAATACGTGTAATGCCTTTTGCAAAAGATAGTAAGTGATTTTTAAAATAAGTTGAAATAATAACGACAAATAGTGATAAAAAATAACGTATTTAATTTATTACTCCCTCCATTTTAATTTGTTTGGCCTATTTTGACTTGACACGGAGTTTAAGAAAGTAAGAAGACTTTTGAAACTTGTGGTCTTAAATTAAAGATATGTCCAATATATTAAAATATCATTTAATCTTGTGGTCTAGAATATGTCAGGTGGAAAGTTGGAATTAAAAAGTTCTAAAAAAGGAAAAAGGTATTCTTTTTTAAATGGACTAAAAAGAAAAGTAGGTCAAATAAATTGAAACGGAGGGGGTAATAATTTAAAAGCTCAAAGAAATAAACTGAAAGAAAGGAAGGTCAAAATTGGGTGTCAACAATTATCACATCAGCCTCTCGGAGTACCTCATCTGTAGATTTATCTCTTTTCCATGTCAGAGGATGTTCACCACTGGGTGTGGGAATTTTCATTCTTAAGAAAATTATTTTCTTTATTTTTAAGGAGTTTGCTTTCTTAAATAAAATATTAAATATTAAAGAAACGGGTTAAAGTGAGGATATAACTGCACTCAACTCAAAATTATTTTAAAGAAGAACTTAGACAAAATGTCCATTGAGTTAAAAAATTTACACAAAAAATAGTCCACTTAAAAAAACAAGTCACTTATTACCTAAAGTGACCATTCGCCACTTTTTAATTACACAACTTGTCTCATCGGCCAAAGTGTTTACCGCCGGTCAGTCACCATGACTTATTTGGGTCAACCTCACTAAAATCCAAAGGGACAAACATCAACCTGCACAATAATTAATAATCACCAAATAGATATGTGGCCATGAACTTATCAATGATTAATGGCTCCATGCTTTTTCAATCCTTTGATGTTCTTTCCTTCTTCTTCTTCCTTAATTCTTCTATATTTAACCATTAATGGCTTTTTCTTCCTTCTTCCCGTCTTCTTTTTCCTTCTTTCTTCATTTTTTTCCTTTTTCATTCCTTCTACTTCTTTCATGTTTAGCCATTAAAGGTTCCTCAAAGCTTAATTTCAAAAATCGACGTACCGCAAACATGAATTGGTTCGAGTGAATAATATATCAAAAAACTCAAGATATCGAGAGGAGCTCATACCTAAAATTTGGTACTGTTTAGAGGAGATTTTGAGCTGATCGGGATTGAAAAACTCCATTAGCCATTAAAGCTTCTTCAAAAGCTTAATTTTCATATTTGACTTGCCGCAAACGTGAATCATTTTGAGTGAATAATATATCAAAAAACTCAAAACATCGAGAAGAGCTCATATCTAAAATTTGAGATTTTTTTAGAAGAGAATTGAGCTGGTCGAGATTGAAAAAATATATGTATATAAAACTATTGTATAAACAACATACATCAATGTCTATACATTTTTGATATATAGTTATACATTAAATATACACGATCGATACATTATATATACATGCATCATTTTTGGTTGTACATTTCTGTTACATAATTATATAGCATATATACATATTTATACACCATTAATACAATATCGATATATTACATATGCATTACATAACTATTTATACAATATCGATACATTACATATACATTACATAACTATTTATACAATGTCAATACATTACATATACATTAAGTATATATTACATATACATGTGGTCATTTTTATTGAATTTTTTTCTATCGCATGCAATTATGTATTATGTAAAGGCCCAATAATCGGTGTTCAAATGCTCAACTGAAAAAAACTGCAATTCAAAAGTTAAAATAAAATTTATTGAAAAACTAAACGGCCAGATCATAGGTGTATCAAATGCCTTTATATATTTACCTTTCATGTGCGGATATTGGTTTAATTAGACCAAATATAGACATAATTAGTGGTTGAATAAAAAGGTAGAGATCAATAATGTGATATAATATTGTCCAAAGTAGTGTCACATGTCACATAAAGGAAGGATAAAAGTACAGGTTTGGTCACTCGTGAAAATTTGGGGCTAATACATTTTTAGGCTATTTTTTATGTAAAAAAATATGGTTATATTTATTGTAAACTAATTACTTTATTGTATATATATGAAAGCCAAATTGAAATGGATTGAAAGTTAATCCAATATTATCATGAATTCAACTCATAAATTTTTTGAACAAACTAAATTAATTATGTGTTTGGATTCATTTTGGCAGCCCTAATTAAAACTATTACAAATTAAATATATTTTTTCAGTTATATAAGTTATCCGCTAGAAACTCTTGTTCAAGTGAACATCCCTAGAAAGTTCTTTCTATAAAGTTTGTGTGCTCAACAGAGGTATGGATATACTTAAATTATCGCCACACAGAAGTGAATATTGCATGGTAGTGGCACAAAATTCTTTACCCTTAAGGAATTAAGTGGGTTCTTTTCAAGAATAAGTTGTTTCATCTCCAATCCTATCAAATACCTAATAGGTGTTTGGGTATCCAATTTGAAATTAGTGTTTGTTTATGATGTTTTAACAAAAATTTAATATGAAATTTTGATTTCAAATCTCAAATTCTACTAAAAGGTAAAATTTCAATTCCAAAATAAAATTTTAATATTTTTAAAACTTAAAACTTGATCAATAAATTTATATTTTATAGAAAAAAATCATAATTTTAAATTTTGTGGAAAGACTCATGCGCCTAGAAGTGAAAGATTGTTTGTACGTGTAAGAATTATATCAAAGAATAATTAGTTACTATTATTGTTGATTAATTAATTTTTTGTAAAATTATGTGTATTTGCAAGTTTGTAATAACATGTAATTGCAAGCATTTATTTATAAAAGGAATATGAAAATATGGGTTTTGTTAATGTGACGTTTTATGATATTCTGATACCTTGTTTACAAAGAATTGGAGAAGTTTTGACAGTTTTCACAAATTATGGAGGTTTTCATGTTTATATATAACTTTTGAGATTCAAATTACATGTCCAAATAAAATTTTTAACTTCAAATCAACCTGAATTTGAAATCCTGGTCAAACGGCCTTAATTACAAACTTATTTCTTCCTTCTTTACTAAAGGTATTTTTTGGGGAAAAAAGAACCTGGATAACAAGCTTACATTTTGATGTTTTTGTTGGGTTTTTCAAGAGGTGTGAATGAAAAATGAATAGGTGTTCTCTCAAAAAGATGCAATTTAAATAGCATATTTTTACATGAAATAGGTTGTGACTTTTTCGATAAAACACAAAAGCACCTGTTCAAACTACCCTTTGTTGGTTATAAATACATGTACGCTTCCTCAGATTTTTACTAACGAAAATTCTGAAAGTCTCTCCTTTCTACAATACTTCCTGTAGTTGCAAAGTAAGTTGTAGGTGTGATTTGACTGTTCTTTGAGTTTGTTGTGTTCTGGGTTTGAAGTACCGCTACACAGGGCAGAGCTAGCTTGTATCCATAGGGTTCATCCGAACTTCTTTCGGTAAAAATTTATATTATTTTTACATGATTAAAAATTATTTTTATGTATATATAGTAGATGTTGAACCCCCTTTCGTTAATTCATGTGTTTATTTTTTTGATTTTGAACCCTTAGTGAAAGTTCTGATTCCGCCACTACCGCTACACCAGTATAGTTTATCCGTTTTACTCTAGAAGAAAATAATCCTATACCTCGAATATTAAGAGAGAATTAACTTCATCTCACGGTCTAAGCTTCAAGTACCTCATCTTATTTAAGCATGTCCAAGGAATTCTTCAATACATCCTACTTAAATAGTCCTTGGACTAAAATTTAGTCCAGCCAATACATTGTTGTTATTCTATTTAACTTAATGCATGAATTACTTATATACCATATAACTATGAGGTCTTATTTTATCCCTAGGAAATGGAGGTACCATAACTTTTCCTGGTTTAACAATCCATGGATAAGATCCCTAAATGACTAAACTATCCCTCAATCCCTTTTCCTAAGTTTCTTTTGTCATTTGATGTCCTTTTTAAATTATATTGAGTTGGTTATAAATGTCCTTTTTAATTCTCCAAATTCGTTTCAGATTTCACAAATTAATATTTTTTTTTCTCCATGTTTGGTTTGCTATACTGGTTTTTTTTTTTTTTTTTGGGGGGATTGGTTTTTTTTTTGTTAAACTACCAAAAGAGACATACATCCCTATCATATTTACTAACTCTCCCATTACTTTATTTTAATAAGGTGTCGTTTGGCCATGAGAACAAAAAAAAATTACTTTTTTGGAATTTTCAAAGTTGGAATTGAAGTTGGAGTTGTGTTTGGCCATAACTTTTGCAATAATTATCTAGATCTTAAATATATATTTTAAAAGAACGTAAAATATGATTTAAAAATAAAACAAATTTAAATGGGGTTATTTTATGAAAATATAAAATTTAGGATTTTTTCAAAAAAAAAAAGGTGAAAAAAGTGAGTTGGAAAAAAGTGTTTTCACTTTTCCAAATACAACTCCGGAGTTGTATTTGGAATTTTTATGGTCAAACACTATTTCCTGAAAAAAGTGAGTTTCCGTAAAAAAGTGAAATTCTCATGGCCAAACGCCTACTTAATATACCACATGTAAACACTCTGATATATCGCTCCAGGTCATGGTACATCGCCTCACCTCGTGATACATCGCTCCGATATATCAAAGGTAATTATCCAGAGGTGAGACGATGTATCACGCCTTGGGGTGATGTATCCGAGCGAAGTGAGGTGGAAAAAAGAGTGATTAGCTCCCAAAGATGTGTGTTTTATGTAAGTTACCTTTTTTTTTTTTTAATGTTGTTCGTCTATTGGCCACTTGAACTATTTGTTTTCTTTTTTAATAAGCTCCGGGTATTTGAATAATTTAAGTAGCCTTAAATCTATGTAAGTTTTAAGGTATATTTGACCAACAAAAAATTTAGAAGTACACCGTGCTATCAAGGATCTCCGTAGTGGCACATCACACCTCAAAATTAGTAACAAATTTTTATTCATATTTTAGTATTTAACTTGACTAGTTAAATGAAATAGAAAATCCCATAAAAATTCAAGGGTATAATTGTAAAGAAGATTTTTTGTAGAGTTTTAACCCAAACACAATACATGGTATATCTAGTTCTTAATACAATGAACCAAACACTTGATAAAAGATAATCCGAGCACTACAATCCCTGCATTACTAATTCATGCGTTATTAATCCCTGCATAATTTTTCTTTGTACCAAACAACCCCTTACTAGTTTTGGCTACTAATAACTACAATAGAAATATGCCAGAGACTAACAAATAAATACTAACCTGTGCTCTTAGCCAAGGTAGTCCAAAGTTCCTAGGAAAGGCTGGTCAAGGAAAAAGAAAATGATCCCTAGATGAGATAGATTTGCTAATAAGATGTAACTTCATTTGTTCAATTCAAATGAAGTACTATTATCAAATTACTAATTGCCATGAATTTGTAGTCAACAATGGAAGCATGTCCCACTAGAGTGAAGGAAAGATAAGAAACCTGTTCAGAAATCAGAACTGTAACTGATACTGAGAAGTTCAAATGAGCCCTTGCCAAGGAGACTGGCAATCATAGTTGCCACCATGTACATTACACTTGCATTTTGTGAGAATTTCACCTATTGATTCTGAAAAATGTCAATGTTGCTGACAATGTAAACTGCAGTTATTTTTAGGAAACCAAGATGCATTTCAACTTGGTAAGTGAAAATTGTAACTTGAGTATTTTCCTTTATCATCATTCAGTAGAAGGGCTGAAAACTCAATTTCAGTTTGGCAAAGCAGTTCAAGACTGCCAATAATAGATCATACAGCAGTCTTCCACAATTTAACTAGAAAGGAAGCCAAAACTAAATGTGGAAGTCAAAACTACCTCACAAGATGCCATACTCATTTAATTGTAAATCATGTAATAAAGCAAAGCCAGTAACTAAAGGGCTCTAACACAGGGAGTCACAACATATGGAAAACTCCAATATGAACATAGTGACACCTCTATTCAAGCTTTTTGCCTTTTAGTGGACCTCTTGGAATTTTGCTAAGAACATTCGCGTCAAAAACAGCATAATGCTTCTTGATCTCTGCCTCTGCCTTCTCACCAAAAGCATCGACCTTGTCCTCATACTTCTCATAGAGCACAGGGACGGTATGCAGTAACACGAAAACTGCATGCAGATAAAAAGGGAAGATGAAAATTAGAATCAAATAAGCAAATAGTGTGGTCCCAGTGAGCACTGAAAAAAGAAAGTCTCAGTTAGCAAAATTAAAATTAGTTACTCACTTATGTAGAACAAGGTGAGGAAGTTCCAGAAATTCGCCAATATAGAAACTACCCACAAGCCAACAATGACCTGCATGTACAATGCCAAATAGTTTAGATCAATATTGTGAGAAACATGAAACTCAAAGAGGTGAACCAGTGGGAAGAAACTTGAGTCTTAAAGCAACTATCGAACTATGGACTTCAGTTATAAAGCTAGATGCACATACAACAAGGAATTTCTTCAAGTCTTTCCCAGATGCAATCTCCCGTAGGATCTCAAGTGCCCTATTGATTTCAATCCTCAATGCGGACGCAACATCAACAACAATATCCTTAGGTAGAACGACTTCTGGAATTTGAGGTGGAGCTCTGGTGCATAACTTTCAATGTGAATTTTCATGTAAATATTAGATGGACAAATAAGTTATGAATACAAAAATATTCGTACGTGTTGATGAACGCGGATGCATTGGACCACAGGAAAAGTACTGCTAAGGCAACGATTAGAATATGGCAAACAAGTGTGAGCAAGTGGTATTCAAGCAACTCAAAAAGCGCCCAGATAACAGTGGCAAAACCAAGCACACCAGCTGTAACTTTCTTGTCCCGCCATAGGAAAATGTCAGCCGCTGTCATTCATAAGGAATTCTTAGTATATATATACATAAACCAGCAACTATAGAAAGAGATTTTCTGTTACAGCACACAGATTTGGTGGACATTGAAGTTCTATAAATATATTTAGAAAGCCTAGCAGGAGATATTGGAGTCAGGCTTTCCAAGCTAAAGCAAAATAAACAAGTCATCAACGTAAAACTTAAATAACTTCACCAAGTCTCACTATATCTTACAGGACGAATCAAACTCCGCTTATGCCCTTAAATCCCAATCCCAATTGAGAGAAAAGCAGGTGCAGAAAAGAAACAGCTCTGTCCTTCAACTTTAAAATGAAACAGCTCCATCCTTTTCAAATCCTTCATGTATAAATTCAACTCTTCAGCAGGAAATTACTTAGCGCTCAAATACGTTCAATGGCTAGGTCCAACAGGATTCTCAAATATTTTAATGAAGCTATCATACCGCATTCGAGTTTTTGAAACTCCGATCCTTGGCTTTTCCTTGTGCCAGTACAAACCCATGTTGCGAAAGTCAGACTTATGTACCATATAGTCTTTTATTCTAAAGAAAATTCAAAGCTTAAGTAGCTACAATCCTTTGCCTAGATTTTTTTTTCCTAGGGTCCAATGTGAGCAACAATAACATCGCAAAATGTGGTCATATATATGAAATATCCAAGAATATCTTTGTTGATGAAAACCTCTTTAAAAACAAACAGTTCCGTTTTGAACCACAGAACATATTGTGTCATTTTGCAACACTAAAATGGTAGAAACGAGAAGAGGGAAGAATTAACAATTACTACTAAATAACCTAGAAAATGGATCCAAATTTTGAAGCAACATAGTAATAATACTTTAATGAAACTCAACGGTAATATCAGTTCAACCATCGGGAGACCAAAAATAATTCGCGTTTAAGAAAAGAAAATAAATGCAATTGTGGGATTAATCAATCAGCAGAACTCCCGAGATAGAGAGATTTATATTGGAAACGCTATCGACCAGATTTAAAAATAAAAAAAATATTAGTCCTATGATTCAAACGAGGTTCATTTTCAGATTTTGGAAGTAAACAAATGATTAAATTGATGTGTTTGGAATAAATATAAACTTGAATCGAAATCACAGACATTCTGAATAACCTACATATATCTTCAGATAAACATACACTCGTATACATATTAGTATCTGCATTTGAAATAAATATATAAAATTGAATCGAAATCACAAACATTATGGATAACCTACATATATCTTCAGATAAACATACACTCGTATACATATTAGTATCTGCATTTGAAATAAATATATAAAATTGAATCGAAATCACAAACATTATGGATAACCTACATATATCTTCAGATAAACATACACTCGTATACATATTAGTATCTGCATTTGAAATAAATATATAAAATTGAATCGAAATCACAAACATTATGGATAACCTACATATATCTTCAGATAAACACACACTTGTACACATATTAGTATCTACATTCAAAATAAATATTGAGAGAGATTTGAGTAATGTACGTTTAGCACCGCCTAGAACCTTGTGGAGAGGCCGTTCTCTACCGAAAAGGCGGTAGATCTTAGTCTTGACCGGCGATTTTTTAACCTTGTCATCTTCAGAATCCGACGAAGAATCGTGGGCGTGCAACTTGTCGTTGACCTTGTCCATTACCGAATCAACAAATGAGTCGTTCTCGCCGGCGTGATCAGCCATCTCCGATCTCAGAACCGTAAGCCGCCGGCAATGGAGGGATGTATTTGCTGTTACGAAAGGGCGCTTTTTGAGTGCCTGAGTTTTTCCTTTCGCTTGAATATATGAGTGGGGCCGGTGATCAAATATCAAAAGGCATTTTAATAAGTGACATTCCCAACCTGAGGCTTGCTCCCGAACCAAGTGGCTCGTAAATAACGCAAATCAATGAACGAAAATTATCTTCTTGTGTTTCGAGAAAATTGATTGGACATTTTTGTACGAGTAATGTAGTAGAAAATTACTCTATTTTTAATTTTAATTTAAGAGTTGATAAGAATAATACTTTTATAGGTAAAGATATGTAAGCTTTCTATAATTAAGTAATTTAACTAGGTGAGATGCATGTTAATTAACTCTAATCAAGTGTTAAACCTTATGCATAAACACATTGTATATATCTATTGGCTTGGTACAAACGCCTAATTGCCAATAAGTTTTTACCGTAAAAAGCTTTCTGTATGA
The DNA here is from genome assembly GCA_003996215.1 of Jaltomata sinuosa. Lineage (NCBI taxonomy): Eukaryota > Viridiplantae > Streptophyta > Magnoliopsida > Solanales > Solanaceae > Jaltomata > Jaltomata sinuosa. Next base: position 621,428 of record QJPP01000567.1, read on the forward strand.
AGTGAAAATAGATCAATAAAGATTGGGCCAACTTGGACCGGGTCAAAGAGAAACTAGTCCACAACAACATTATCTCGAGAGCGATATTGATACAACAAGGTACCCGCTCGAGCAAGGAGAAGGTGGCCTGAGAGGACCAACGATAGGGACCGCGAGCAGAGGACAGGCAAAAGGACGAAGTGTCGGAATATTCATGTGCGCGGACAACACTCAGCAGAGCCGCGTCAGACGTGGTGTACTAGGCAAGCATCCTCCAACGGCTCGAGGACATGGCTGCCAACCATTGGTCGCGGTACTATAGGCTTAATAAATTAGTGTTGTTCCTTTCGCCCGAAGGAACACTTTATGTCCTATAAACAGAGACTCCCACCTTCATCGTAAGGGGATCCAGATTTTTACTAGCTCTTACCCTAAAAGCAATAAAATATTTCTAGCTTGGTTCTTAAGCTTGCTCTGTCTTTCCTTTAGTTTTCTTACAGTTTCATCGTTATCGCGCCTGATTACTCTTTGTTTACGACCACGGCTCGTCTGTAGTTGGAAGGACCGAACACCTCATCGATGTCATAGATTCGTTCTTTACCTTTGTCTTACTGATTTACTTTGTGTTCCCTTACGTTTATTTTCTTTTGCAAACTTACGCCTCTAACAATGAAACTAAAATCGTAACGCATGCTCTTGACCCACAAACAAATTTAACTGTCCCAAATGGATGGTAAATACTTTCCTATTCCACTGCTTTGCATGAGGATAAATGGGAGAATGATTTGAGACTTTTGGGGAAAGGTTTTCTTCACGGAGTGAAGTTGTCGTTCTTATACGTGAATATACAATTAGTAATTGTTCCTAACCGAGTCTTTTTCTTCCTATAATTTTGGAATGTGTGAATTTTTTCTTTGTATAATCACACCACTTACAAACATCAATAATATTTCACTTATTACTGCCTAATTTTGGTGAAAGTAAAGATCAGTAGATCAAATCGTTTTCGTTTTTGGACTTTCTTGAATATGGTCTCAAGACTGTCCAACAAGGGAATTGAAAATACAAAACTTCCAAGTGCCGGGAGATATCACCTAGAGCCTTGGTGCAGGAAACATTTTATGATTATTAGTATGAACAGATTCATGACTATATATCGTGGTTTTCTTTTGAATGCTTTCATTTCCTCGAGATAGTAGGTATTATTTGATGTAATGCCATGACCCAAATTGCAATTTTCTCTGTAACGATGTTCATTTTATATAACTACATGCAGAGAGAACTTAAAAGGAAAACAGTCACTGTTGTTTAGAGACATAATTTGATGCATCATATGATGCGTTTGCATTACTGAAAACAGCACACTTAAAAATATCCCTTTTTGTTTCGCTCCTTCAATGACATAATTTGATTTACAGCTATACTTGCTAACACAGAAGCAGGGAGAATGCAAGAAATGGTGTATTTATTTAGAGAATAGAATCACCAAGACCAATAGGAGCAGACGTACTAAAATTCTAGAGCCCTTAATGTGGCGAGCTGGGGAAGTTCACTGAGAAATTGCCATCTCCCATAGATCAAACATCCACAAGCATAGATCAAAATTGCCATCTTAACTGCCATCTGCCCATCTTAAAATTAGAAACTATGGACAACTTCTACGACAACCAAGTACCAAGAATGAAGAACAAAAAGGAAAAGAAGTAAATAGTCACAAAAAGATAAAGAGGAGCTGGATTTCCTAGTATTCCCATTGCTTCAGCTCCATGCCATCTGGAGGGCTTCCTTCCACCTTTTTAGTACCAACCTCTTTCCAGTTTGTGGACAGAACAGTCCCATTAGATTCCACCTGTGAGGCAGCACACATAAAAACAATTTTACTTGCTCTACTTGTGCGATAAAGGCAAGCAAGAAATGAAGCAGACCCCTAATGTGAGTCGGTAAAAGGGAGAAAAGGAATTAAAAATCAGAGATTCCCACCTATGTCAAGAAAGCTTTTTTGTTTGGTTAGTTCATTCTTTTCGAGTTAAATATCCCCATAAAAATTCCCCCTCCCTCCCAGCCCCCTTTTCCAGAATAATGCACTTTAACATTCGGTATTCAATGAGCAATGAACTTACAAATGATTTCATCATGGCTCTTCTTGCATCCTCATCAGCATCTTTGTAAATATCTCTGAAAAACTTGTTCAATCCTGCATCTCCATCCATTTTTTCTTCTTTTTCCTGGAATACAGACCACCAGCAAGTGACTTAAAAAACTAAACAGTGAGGGTTATCAGTCAAAATGGAAAACAGAAACCAGCCAAAACAATCAATACCTCCTTTTTCACTTGAGCCTCTAGTTTATCCCAATCCACGTGTCCCAACTTAGAGGAAGGGTAGCTAGGCTTATGGTTGTCTGTAAAATGCAAAAAAGAAAGCAAGCTTAGCATCTGAAGAGGTACAAACAACACAACATGTATAGGAAGTCAATGGTAACTCGTCCTTGATTGCATAGAAGAATTTGAAGTACAATAAAGCAAATGAAGATAATGAACACAGAGCAAAGGGAAGGGGGCAGCAGCCTGACAGACAGATAGGATTCGTTTACAAGTATGAGAAAGGGTACCTGATGACACATTTGGCCTCTGTACTACAGCAATCTCCCTAGTATACTCAAGGGATGTCCACTGTAGAGATTCAGCTTTAGAAAGGCGAATCTCAATTTTTGTAGACATAACTTCATATCTGCATTTTTGAGGTATTATCTGCATATCAGAAAAGGACCACCAACAGATCACAGGTTACGTGTCATAAACTGCCGATGCTTCAGACACTATAAAAAGAAAACCATGACAATATACATAATTTGAGTTACTTATGTAAAATCTAGGCAATAAACAACGTTACCAATCTTCTCATTTACTTGGACATCATTTGTACTGAAAAATATTAGATGTAACTTTTAAGTTCAGTCTCACCTTACCGAACAACCTAGGCTGGAAAGAGTATGCAACTTCTCCTGGTATATCAATGCTAACACTAAGCTGAAGCAGAATATGATCCGTCAGTCCATTATAGAATAAAAGATATCTCAAAGGGATAAATGATAAAACATACTATTTGTTCGCCAAAGTCAACTGAAACATTCTCGGCAGGTATGCCCTTGGCAAATATGGTTACCACCACCTCCTCTGGTTTCTGATAGAATTCATGCCTGCAGTTAATTTATATTAGACCTCTACATATTCTTGGGGACTCGACCAGAGTTATGCAGAATATCACATTTATATTAAAAAAGCAAAAAATATCTTCTAGGTAAATATTTGGGATAACTAATGCTGTATCTCCTAACAAGGCGAAGGGTTTGACATAACCTGTACTTTGGTTTGGCAGCAGGTGTTCCTTCATAGGATAAGTTGTAAGCCAGTTGAGTATCTTTTGGAACAGCAGCAACATTATCCAATAACTTTGACTCAGCGGGATGGACAACACTTGCTGAGGTTTCAACTGTTGCATGCTTAGGCAATTCTCCAGCTTCCTCTGAATTTAGTCAGCAAGCACTACCAATTATTCATAATAAAGCTCATACAGTTTCCAAATTTTGGCAATCAATCTTAAATAGATATTAATGGAGCCCCTAAAAGCCCATAACAAGCAGAGAGGTAACATTTGAGATATCTCTGTAACTTTCAGGTGACTGACTTAGCCACCATAAGATTACTATAGTAACTAAAACTGCAGATCTTCGAACTATAGCAAATACACTTCCAAGCTAATCTTGATTCCCCATACTAAGCTAGTAAACAAATGATAGCTTTGACATTCATATTATATATGAATAAGAGAACAAAGAAATCATCCAATGTTTCTGCTCTTTTAAGTGAAGTGAATCTCACCCAGTCTTAGAGCTTGCAAAATACAAGGTTTTCAGTAAAATATTCACCATGATAAGTTACAGACAGAACAGCTTCAGTTCATATTAAACCAGTAAGCAGAAATCTTGTCTTTGAAGAAGATACAGTATGCATTAAAATATATCACCAGGTCACCATAGATGGAATGCTTTGATGCTTGAATTAACAGTGTTCGAGCAAATAGTCAGGAGATTCAACTCAAAAGGCAAAACCTTACCTGCAATGTGTTCATCACATTCTTTGATTAAGCTAGTGAACCTTGATCCTCCAGATGCTAAAGAAGCACCAGTTTCCAGAGCTGCCTTTGCAGTTTGGTACTCTTCAAGCTTCATACAGGCCAAACTGTAACCGTGAACCAGAGATCAATTCGACGACATCATAAAAGATATCTAATGACGAAAACACCAACAAAAGGTAACTAGATGCTGTCACAACAAGATATATCTGCTTTTGTCCTACTTAATTACCAAAAGTTAGAGCAATCAAAGCAATGATCATAATTGCAACAGTAAAGGGGAAAAAAGAACTCAGGATTCTACAGCACCCAACTTGAAGAATGAAGATCATTTTACATGCAACAAACTAACAGAACATGGAATGACAAATCTGATTATATGGCCAGCAATTGCAATGGCCAAGAAATGCGATGTAGTCTGGGTTTGAAGTTAGCACTTGAGGGGAATCTTAATAGCTCGGTTGGTTGGCTACCTGAACTTTTACCTTGGTGATGAGGGTTCGATTCCCAACCTTGTTATCCCCTTCCCCTACCCCCAATTTAAAAAAAAAGTCAGCATTTGAATAATTGAACATTACCAGCTCAAGAAAACAAGACCATAACATGTGAAATCAAACAATAACAACCATCATCATACCTCAACACCATGTTAGTTGGGATCCATAATCATATAGATCCATTCACTCTACTCAGGCCCATTCCCTTCTGGTACTGTTTAGATAATTAAGGGATTCTATAAAAGTAGAGGCTTTTTAAATCTCACTCTAATCCTAGCCCGATCATAAGATAAGTGTATTATCATGTGAACTTATTAACAAGAAAGCCGAAGAAAACTAAATCCAGTGGGAAACTTTAAACAAGATTATGTCATTATCACAGAGAAGCATACCAATAGAAATGACTTTTATACTCACCCCTTGCGCATATATGCCTTTGCCATTGACGGATCTAACTCAATTGCCTTGTTTGCATCAGTAACAGCTTCTGCTCAAAATCAATCGTAATCACAATTACCAACCACGTTAATACTTGGAAAAAATGCATGTCATAGTGTTGTATACATACGTGGACACATACATTTGTATACATAACAAAGAAAAAACAGAGGACGCATGTGTGTGTGTGTGTTAACTGTTACCAACACAAAGAAATCATTAATTGCATACTAGCAAATGAATAAACTCTACTTGAGAGGGAAAAGCTTTACCACACACAATTGGTATATGCATCCAACAAAAGGAATACGAGTCTTTGTTTATTGTTTATACTTGTATCATTTGACTATATTAAGCGATTTGAAATACTGAAAACGAATGGGAACAAGAAGTAAATAAGTTACCGGTGAAGTTGTGGAGTTTGATATTAGCCTGAGCACGGTGAGCAAAAAGCTCGGGATTATTAGGAGTGATAGCAATGGCTTGAGAGTAGAGGTCAACGGCGAGCTCAAAGTGATCGTCGATGAATGCTTCTTTAGCTTTAGTTTCGAGATCGGACGCCATGGATGACAAGAGAAGAAGTTTCTAGATGCAGAGAGGGAAAAGGGGTTCAGATGGAGGGGAGGATTATTGGTATTGGACGGGATTTTAAAACATGATTATTGGAATATTAAAAGACTGAAAACAGCTCAAGTCTTCGTTTACTTGTAATTAATAATTAGTACTACAATACAATGGATTCACAGTATTTGACGAGTCGTGTCTAGTTGACAAAATAATTGTTGAATCGGTCCTTAAAGGGACGACTCTCATTCAATTTACCCCTCCTTTTCACTAAATAACAAAGTTACTTAATAAGGCATATTTGGTTCGGAATTTTAATAGCTTAGTTAGAGCTTGTTTGGATTGATTTATTTTAATTATTTTTATAGTGTTTGGATAAATAAATAAAAAATATTTATAAGCACTAGATTTTAAGGCAAAATAATAAAAATAAGTCAAAAGCCAAAAGTCGATTCAAACAAACTCTTAATTGGTTATTTGAACTTTTACTTGGTCAGTGAGAGTTCGATTCTCATCTTGTAATTCCTTCTTCCATTTCCTCTTTTCCTACCTCCGATGAAATCCAAAAAATAAGGCAATCGGACATCAATTTAGTTGAAATTTGAAATAAAAATGTAAAAATAATATTTAAAAGTTACCGTTATATTTTGAAAATATTTTCACAAAACAAATTTATACGTTTGAACGGCTCTTCAACAATCACAGTTACAAGAAACTCTTTCATTTATGATTTATGACCTTTTCTTCATTAAAACTATCACTACTAAGCAAATAGGTAAAACATGAACTGACACAAAATTGGGCGAATACAATAGGGTGACAGAGGATTCAATTAGAATTAACTTCTCACTTTGCGAATAAATTCACAAATGATAAGTACGATCTTAATTTTTGGGTCAACTAGTACCTATCTCAACTAATTCAGCAGCGTTCACATGTACCAATTGCAACAAACACTAAAGCTGGATCGTTCACACTTGACATTAAAAAAACAAAAGAATTCTTCAAACTTAGCTCTATACATTTCTTTCACAATCAAGAATATTCAAGATGTAATAAATAATTAATAGTATAAAATTATGCACTACCACTGTTTAAACAACCTATTTTTTTTTCATTATACAAAATTTACTCTACTCACTTGCCTGAGTAAGATGAATACTTTAGCTTGATAACTAGTTATGTTTACATAAATGATTGGCTTATTTTTTTAAAATCAGTGTAAAAGATTTCCAATGGTATCTTAATAAATATATTTTCAATAGAATGTCGGCATTTCCTTTCCTGTCTACTTTTCAAAGTCGTCCTCTCCTCGACTACTAGTGTCCATATTGGAAGCTTTCTATTAAAAGTGGCATTCAGAAACTTCCTAGAATGAGAACAGAGACTTGTTGATCATTCATTCTCCTAGGTGTTCCAGAATTTTATCATTGTGATTCTGAATTTTGACCACTAGGATAAAGTGATCAACCAAGATCCAGCTTCTCAATGATTAAACTGACCTGGAGTGTAAAACAACATTTTCCCACTTATGGATATTGGATGGATTTCATTTCCCTTTCCACTGTCATAACTTTGGTCTTAATTTTATGTCACTTGCTCCAACCCTAAATTCTACAGTTTCTCAATACTCAAAAATTCATCAAAAGAATGTGTTAATATCATTATTATCTATAATATACATTTTTTATCATAAAATATTTTCTCTCATCAACCGAACACCAGAAAACATTTTTTTAGAAGATATATTATTCATGGAAAATGACTTCCCTCATACCAAATACAACATATTGATGCTTTTCCAAACAAAAGAAAATAGCAATTGTCTGCTAGCTTCCACACAAAAATAATTACGAAAACCTGTTTTATTAACCAATGATTCAAGCATTTGTGTCCACCAGCTCCAGTCAATCCAGTAAAAAGGTATAGAAGATCCACAGAGAAAAAAAGGATGGTAGAGTAGCACATGTTCAGTTTTAGAACTTGGCATGTACTGATCAATAACCAAAAGGAGCTTCTGGAAGACCCTACTTTGACTGTGATTCACCCTATGAAATTGCAGGTTCATCCTTCTTTGAACCAACATCCAATTTGCCAGACGTAACCACCTCCATTGTCTTGTAGAATTCCTCTGGGAGAGGACCAGGACGGTGCAGGGGAATGTGTTTTGGTACTGGAGCATCATTTTCAATGACTTCACATTCATAATCATCAGGAATACCCCAAGGTTTCCACTCTGCATAACAAAATATTTTTTTTAAATTAAACTTTAAATACCACTCTGCATATCAAAGTTAGTGATCCTAAGCTTTAAAGGAAAGTATATTAACAAATATCTTTTAGCAGCTCCAATTGACAAAAGAACCCCAACTCAAGGAATTGATAAGTCGGTCAAATTTCACTGTCAGAACCTTATATCAAGTCACTCCCAATTACCCAGTCAGAATCTTATAATAAACCCCTCCTAATACTTTGTCACTGAAACACCTCGATCCCTAGGACGAAGTTGAACATGAATTGCATGCAACATTAAATCAAAGTGAGATTTTTAAAACCTCACCCTTTGGAGCCACTTCCACCCCGACCACACCCGTTCCCACTGCATTCTTGTCAACAGACGTTAAAAAATTCAACAGCAATTTCCCCCAATCGAGAAAAGTCCGACCCGAAGATGAGAAAAGAGGAGGCGGGAGTTGTGTGCAATTTGGACTTGTAGAAAGCTTATGACCATGTAAATTGGTATTTCCTAATAAGGATTATGCAACGAATGGGCTATGGGAAGATAAGGATAAAAACTTATATATCTACCATCAGTCTTCCATCCTCGTAAATGGATCCCCAAAATAATTTCTTCCCTTTACAGAGACAATTGAGACGAAGTGATCCCCTATCACCATTTTGGTTTTCATTAGTGATGAAATTTCTAAGCAGAATGTAGTGTAAAATTGTGGAATTGGGAAAAGCTTCCAAATTGGTACAGCGTATGTAAATATAGTAGAGATTCCCCACACCATATGCAGGTGATGCTCTCACTCTACGGGAGACAGATAAATAGCAAATAAAGTATCTTAGAGTGGTGCTGTTCATATTTGAGGCAGTCTCTGGCCTGCATATTAATTTGGCTAAAAGCAGTTACAATGAAGTTAGAAAAACTATTCAAGATCTCTAAAGAACGGCGATGTGTTAATGATGATGAGTTTGAAGGAAATTATCTTTCTGGAAAGCAGTGTAAGCACGGCATAGTTGTACTGCAACTTTGGACCAAAAACTATCTTCCCGGAAAACAGTACTTGTCCATAGGAAGAAGTGTCCCTTAATAAATAGTGTGTTGGACTACTTATATACTCAAATGTCACTATTACACAAGCCATAGAGAGTGAAGAAGCAGCTAGAAAAAAAATGAGAGGGGGTTCTTTTAATTCTTTTTCGAAGACACAAGATGCATCTGGTGAAATGGTCATCAGTAATTAAATCTAATGGGACTGGGAAACTAGGGTGAAGACTCTGGGAGTGCAAAAGAAACATTTACTCCCTCCATTTCAAAATAAGTGGTGTTTTCAAGCAGCAGTTTTTCAGTATTACTGTAAGTTATTTCAAAACCTTCCTCCAGTGCTTCCAACTCTCAGCCCAAAAACACATGCCCACACCGGAACCCAAATCTATAATGTTCCTAGGGTTCATTCTATAGTGCAAATCATGACCAAACTCAGAGATGGGGCATTGAAGAAGGTAAAGTGAAAGAAAGATTCCACAAGAGAAGAGTTCATTGTCTGCCATTTTGTGAGTACTTCAGGTTCTTTCGTTATTTACCTTTAGAGAAAGTAAGTACTCATTTTCTTCTTTAGCATTTCTCAAATTCTTTTGAACTTTCTTTTTGTCTTTAAAGACTTGCAAGGAAGTGAAAAAAGTGGCAAGGTGTGGGCATTTGGGTATTCAAGAAAAACCTGCTCAGTGTTTTGTGCCTCTGCTACTGCTACCACCACCCAAATACACTACCTTACCAGTTGCCTCTACTCCTAGTCGCTGCTTCATTTCCCCCTTTTTTGGTGGCCTAAAACCGATTAAACCGTACCGAACATGGAAAGAACTGAACCAAATGTTACCAAAACGAACCGAATGGCGCCCACCTCAAGCACTTAACTAATAATGTCTTATGGAGTGGCACCGTGAAAATAAACCAGTAATTATCTGGGTGAACCATAACTTAGTAAAACTGAAAGTAGGAAATAGCAAAAAGGCAGGATTATGGCAGGACATGGATGGAACGGTCAACATGGACGAAGCTGTTCCCTGATATATAGTCTTGTTTTAAATAATGGATCCACAATCGCAGAATGCAGAAATGGAATGGATAGAGCATAAAACTCAGAAGAAACTTTCAAGGCAAAGCGGTGGAAAGGGTAATACAAAATTTGAGTAAACAGGTGCGCTAAGATAATTGACTTCAGACTCGGATAATACGTGTTGGGGGGCAAGGCAAGAGGACAGATTCACATTGAGTTCCTGCTAACAGTGCCTAAATAATGCATGGATAAAGAAAGAATCTGGAACACAAAAGCACCCACTAAGGTGGCTTGCTTCGGTTGGATAAGCATGAACAGACTTGCTTAACTCAAGACGATCTGCAAAAGAGAGGATTCACCCTATGCACCAGATGTATTTTCGAACTGGCAATAGATGTTATATGTTTGAAAATGTTAAGAAAACCCAAAACATTTGCTTTTGCATTGAACTCAAATTTGACGGGTACGGTGTAACTTAAACTTTTTGGAATACAACAGGGGAATGCGAAACACCCTGAAGAAGTTTATACTTAGTTGAGAGGGACAAAGGATCACATAGCAGATAAAAACCTTGTATAAAACAGTCCTTATGTTTTTGAAAATTTTGGTGGTACATGATGTATATGATTTTGATGCTATGTGGGATTTGCTAGACTCTTGGCATATTTAAAACAGACTGTAATCCAACATATTCTGCAAAGCTTTTGGGCACCTACTTGTTACTACTATTATTAACAAAATTTATTTATTCGAAGTATTTATTTAAAATAAAAAAGTAAAACTCCCATCAACAATGGACCACCACATCCTCACTCCCCAGTCTTGTTATTCTTTTCAACATGTCACAAAGAAACAAACACAAATTTTAGACAGAAGTTGAAGGAAAGAGAAAGCATATAATCCGTTTATAACACAAGTAGCTCTATCTCTACACGAAGGGCAAAGGATTTCTTTCTTCAAAAATTTCAACTCTGTAGAAGACCAAGTGCCTAGATTTCTGGTCTTCCAGATCCCGTTACAATGTGAGACTCACTTAAATTCCAACAATATTTTTTCAGAAGAAACTCAGGTTGGTTTCTAGTTTGCGGAGTGTAAGCATAGTGGTTTTTTGTTTCAATAAATTTCTAAAGGTAAAATATGACAAACAAGGAAGAGGAAAGAGAAAACGTTGACCCAATGAAGGTCTGCTAGGAAGCGTGAGCAAAGTAGATGTCTAAGTAATTGGGACTTTCCAAAAGAAGGAAGAGGTTGCTGATATTGGATATAAGGCAGTGTGCATCGATGATAGAATCATAGAATAATAGCACTTGCATATTTTAGTTATAATGTTACAGTGAACCTTACTATATAACAAAATCATACTTATTTTGGAACATGATTCCTACGGAATCTGTCTTATTCAAGGTAATTGTCTAATTTGTTGCATTTGCCTAATACATATCAAATAACAACCTAATAGATCACGCCATATTCTAACACTCATCTTTTTGTACAAAACTAATTCCAAGGGATTGCTCATAAAAGACGAGAAAAATCCTTAAAATTCCAAATACTCAGAGGACAAATGTAAGGAGAAAGTTTCTTTTAATGGGAGAAGGGATTGACTCTTTGTTAAGTTTTTTTTAATGGGAGAAGGGATTGACTCTTTGTTCTCTCCCACTATCTGAGCCTTAATGAGTTCTAGATCACCTAAGGTAGTTTCTTGCAAGAAAACGTATTCTTAACTAGAGTGAAACACAAATCAAAATTATCAGTTGGGAAATTCAACTTCATGTAATTCATTCATATATTGCTTAAAATGAAAGAATCAATTTTCTCGGGAATGAAATTTTTTTAAGCAAGCAGCACAATGCTCCATTTAGCACGGCAATTCACTCACTACTTCTACTAGTTGAAGGCTCGATAGGTACATTTTACTTATCTTGGATAAAGTTGCCCGAGCTTTGTCCAATTTAATCAGCATTTCAATTACAACACTCATCTTATTAGGTTTTAGAGGCCATCATTTACTCTTAAACATAAAACCAATTTTTTCCCCTTCTGACAAATTTAAAACTTCAATTTTCCTTTCACCCGATCACTAATTCACAAAGCAGATACAATTTAGAAGAAAAAAAAGGAAGTCAAGAGGAAGAATTTTCTGATTGTAGTATACGAACCGTTCATGTGACCAATGAGCTTAAGTTCATCTTGTGCTTCCTCAATGAGCTCTTCAACCTGACCACAACCAATCCGTTTCTCGATCATTTCCGATTCATGTTCCTCCACACAGACATTGAGGCGGTGGCGAGTGAAGCTCTCCACTGCCTTACGGTATCCTTCGTCCTCTGGAACCGCCTTGATCTCTTCTAGGGTTTTCCTGTAGAGATTTATCAGAATTTCCCTTGCATTTGGTACTACCTCCAAACCTACTATACCTGTTGTTTCCTTCACTTTCGCCATCATCATCAATGGCCTTACGACTCTCCGTAGGAACATTTTTCTTCTCTGTCTTCCTCTCTCTCTTAGCTCCTCTTTGATTCCGCTTTCACAGATAAACCTGCTCGGAGCTCTCAATAATGGTGAAGGAAAATGATTTTAACTGGTTGAAAGCCAGAATTGCAGACTTGATTAATTAAGATGTTGGACCTAACTTTGAGGGGGGTAGTTCGGCTGGTAAAGGCCCGGGGACAAAGTCCTTCATGTCGTCAGTTCGAGCCCCAGCAAGGCCATTGGGGGCATTATAAACCGGCCTTGTCTCCAGGGCTCGTGGAACTAATCGTGGTGGCCGTCTGAAACGCGAGACCCGATGGGTACAGCTAGTCGGGTTCGACAAAGTTGACGCCCAAAAACCACGGTTAAAAAAAAAAAAAATGTTGGACCTGTGGTATTGGATCAGAAGAATTGGGCTTGCCCAACTTCCACAATTGGATGAAGTTCCCTAAAATGGATAGGTGTTCAATATTTTGTCCCCGTAAAAAAAATCTTACACAAATGGGCTTCATAAGTGTAGTTTTGATTTTTTTTTTCACTTTGCTTAATAAATTTTGCTGATAAAGCAGACCTTCTAACTTTTGTCCATAAAATAGACGTTCATGACATTTTAAGACAGTAAGTCTGCACAATTGACCAGAAGTTCTGTCTTATAGACAAAAGTTATAACTTAGGTATACTGTCCATCAGACATGTTCCAACTTTTACTATAGAGTAACTCATAAGTTAGGCTTAGTAAAATAGTGTAAATTGTTGTCTGTGAGACATAAGTTATTCTTTTAAAGCCTATGAGTTGTGCCTCTAAAGCAAAAATTATAGAGTACTCCATAAGTTAGACTTAGTAAAATAGTGTAAATTGTTGTCTCTGGGACATAAGTTAGTTTTTTGTAAAGCCCCTGAGCTAAGTTTTGCATCTAAGACAAGTGTTATAGAGTATCTCACAGGTAAGACTTAGTGATACAGTGTAAATTGTTGCCCATTAGATGCAAGTTGTTATTTTAATCTTGAAGTGAATTTTTTCAAGTTAAAGATTTTTAAAAAAAAAATATTAAGAAAGGACAAAAATTTAAGACCGGACACTTTGAGAGAAACTAGGCGCAATTTCCCCAATATATGTATGAAACTTTCTTTGTAGGAACTGGGGGCTCATTGGCAGTTACCCATTTATTTTGTGTTAGTCTTTAACTTATATCCCTTGGAAAAAAATAAAAATTGCAAGACATAAATATATATATTTTTGTATTATAATATTTTTCAAGTTATGTCCCACATGACTTTAATTTCTAAAGAATTTATCTCCTGTTAGGTAATACTTCAATTGTTAGAGGATAAAATTTAAGACCAGTCTATTTTAAAGGCAAAAAAATTAAAGACCAACATAGTTTAAGGACAATCGTGCAATTTTTTGAGAACTGGGGTGATTTACATGAATAATGTTAGAAGTGGGTGGTCTTAATTAAATTAACTCCCCTTATTTTATGAGCAAAATTTTAAATTTAATAATTTTTAATCTTAAAAATACTAAAATACCTTTTTTTTACCGTAAGTGACATAATTTTGGAATCGATGCACCTCTCCGGAAGGTATTGAAGAACCTCAGCCTCAATTTATTGTGCCCCTATTTTTGGTGAAGTCTGCATAAACTTCATACTTCAAAGGTCATAGCCTTTTTGAGTTCTTTTTATTTGATTTTAAGTTTATCTCGTCTTATTTGTATGCCTTCAATTACCAATCTTTTACACTTATGCACATATAGACAATAAAATTCACGTCAAAAAAATAATAATCGAGACAGAAAAATATCACAAAAATCATAGTATTTGATTTGAATATATGAGTGTTACAATCTCTATAAATCCTCTTATTCTTCTTTTCAAGTATAAATTCAAGGGTCTTCGAGCTTGATCTTGAATTTTGATGGACTTGATCTTGACTTGTGAATTTGATGAGTTTAATCTTGACTTATTCTTGAATTCAAGGTCTTTTGAGCTTGATCTTGAACTATTGGTCATGATCTTGAGTTGTATTTGAACTTGAGTGCTTGAACTTGTAGCTTGTAGAGAAATCTGCGGCGTTTGATCCACGAGTTCTCTCTGGCTTCTTGTTAGAATTCTGGTGTCTTCTCTGAATTATGAAAGACCCCTATTTATAGTTGTAGGAGGGAAGAATTATGGTAAGTACAAACTCTTTTTGGTCAATCAAATTGAAGTTATGTGGCCATATTTGATTAGTCGGAACATGTCACTCGTACACGTGACGTGTTTCTATTGGTTCTATAATTTGGTTTGACATGCTGTGTCACTTTGATATGTGGCATGATTCTATTGGCTCCTTCGCTTGACTTGGCATGCCACGCCATTTAACACGTGGTGCCAAATTGAGCCTCTAGAATAAAATGTCAATTTGGACTTAGCAAAGTGGGCTCATCATTTGTAGTCCAATTTGATGGACTAGCCCATTAAAATTGGATCATTTATAATCCATATTTTTTGGACATAAATAGTTAACCCAATTATATCAATCCACAATATTTACTTAGGCTAATATATCTTGAATTTAATATAATCTAAATTATTTTATGAATTTATTTTTAATAAATTTTAAATGATTACAAATGCCCCCTACTTTAAATTTTATCGAGGTAAATTTATCGCATCGAAGACTAGGCTTGAAGTATTAGTGAAGATATCCTCTATTTTGTAGAAGAATTTTGAGTTTTGTACGGTTGATGGAGAACCATAATTATCAAAGTACTTTCTCATCTTGTTAAAATAATTGTATTTTCTTTTGAGAAAGAAGTCAAATACATAGCAAGCTATGCCACATGGAATGGATCAAGACATAGCAAAGTGCCAATTGAAAGTTGAAAATTGGCTTGGTTTTCACATACCAAGCACTAGCTAGGAGTACATGCTTTATTTAGTTAATATATGGATTGAAAAAATTGAAAATCTTGTTCTCATCAGCTTTGGATTGGCATCAAACACCAAGCAACAGCCGATGATTTCAAACAATATCGCCGCCTCAAACACATCAAGTTCAATTAGAAGACCAATGGTAGCATCTATATATATCCCACATCAAAAATTAGTTCACTACAATCACCTTCCAAAACCTAGCTTTCAATTGTCAATTCACGGAGTCCGCAAATCACTACTAGGAAGGCACTAGTGTCAAGGTAATTTCTTCTCCCTTTTTTTTATTTTCCTTTGTTATTTTTTTTTTCTTTTTTTAGGGGGAAGAAAATTATTTTGAAGGAGGATTTGATCTTAACGCGATGTTAAGAGTTAAAGAATTTATATTATTTAAGGCAAAGACTTTATACCTTCTGAGCTAAAGTGTCACGTTGTTTGAGTCAAAAACTTTACACCATCTAGAGCAAAGACTTTACATAATTTTTGACAAATACTTTACACCATTAGAGCCAAAAACTATACATTATTGAGGCAAAGACTTTACATCATCTGAGTCTTCACCTTTGAAACATAGTGAAGCACAAAAGTTGCATTGCCTTCTTCTTTAAGGCCATAATGCTTCCTTGGAGTGAGACTCGTTACCATCAACTTTGACTTTTTCTACAACCACATCAGCTCTTTTGATTGCAAGCTTATGCACTTGATTGTTTTGACGTTGTCAATTTTTGTATCCTTCACAACGTAACTCTTCAAGTAGAACTTTGCATCGGTGAAGTGTGATTCAGCTTTAGTGAATGACTTATCATCAACAACTATTTTCCTTTCAGTTCCACCTTTGAGATACTTCAAACATTGATAGTATGAGGATGAGATAATAGTGTTCTCATGTACCCAGGGTCTGCAAAGCAATATGTTGTATGAAGTCTTTGCATCGATCACATGCATTCACACACTTAATTGCGAATCTTCCATGTGGATCTCCAAATTGATAGAACCTATGGCCCTTTGACTCCCTTGATTGATCCTTGGATCATCAAATGACTTTCAGTAAGTTCTTCAATCGTGATGCCAAGCTTCTTCATTGTGCGAATAGGAAAAATGTTGACTCCAGATCTCTCATCTATTAAGATTCTATTTATCCTCTTCTCTAGCACATAACTCACCATATACAAAGGATAATTATGTAGTGTTTCACCAAATAGAAGATCATTATTTGTGAATGTGATTTTTGTATCACATGCATGTACGTCTTGGAAAGAGAATTCAGTAGGCTTTTCGGAAGATGGAGGAGACCATTGATAGACTTTCACTTTCAATAGATTTTATATGAACATTTTGCAGGTCTACCAAACACATGCATTAAAAATGGTTATAAGCAAGTTTAAAATATTTAAGCTTATCAAAACACCCTTGTAATAAAGACATCTCAAAGTGACATTTTCTTATGTTCACCTATATGTAAGGTAGTTGTATTGTTGTTAGAGTGTGATTTTCTCTAACATTTTCTATTATAACATGAATAGGAACCTTGGAGTAACTGGTAAAGTTATTGTCATGTGATCAAGAGGTCAAGGGTTCAAGCCGTGAAAACAGCCTCTTGCAAAAATATAAAGGAAGGTTGCGTACAATAAACTTTTGTGGTTCAGTCCTTTCGAGGACCTCGCGCATAGCGGGAACTTTAGTGCACCGGGCTGTCTTTCTATTGTAATATACATTCTTCGTCCCAATTTATATGACACATTTAAAATTTTAAAATTTGATCAAACTTTTCTTTGATCAGAATTTTTTATATCCCTATTAAATAGAACAAATTAAAGGTCATGACTATTCGGTCATTTTAGTCACCATTTTAAACCCAATTATTCACTTTTTACCCAATTAAACTTTTCAGCAATTTAATTTATGAATTTTAGTCAGCTTCTTCTATCCTTCAGTCTCTTTCACCACAAGTCTCTCTCTCTCTCCCTCTCTCCCACTCCAGTTCTTATGTACTTCTATTATTCTACCACGATCTAAAATTTTAAGAATTGTGATAGCACCTACCCTAACCTAACCATGGTAGGTAAGCCTGACTCAATATATATTTATGCTTAAAATAAAGGCTATTAAGAGAAAATTAAACGCATCAATACTAATAATAACTCAACACATCGACAAATATTACTTACCAAAACAATTTAAAATCTCAAGACTCAGAAGTCATAGTACAAGAGCGACTCTAATATAGAATGTCAAACCAAAATACAAGGTTGTCCAAGAACTAAGTAAGACAAAAATAAAGATAGATAAAATTGGGACGTTCTTTGAACACATGAGCTCGCCATAACTTTGAAGATATCGAAAGGCACGATCTCTATCCGCAGAGTCTGCTCGTACCAGGATCTACATAAAAAAGATGCAGAAAAATAAGAGTGAGTACATTTGTAGTCAGTAGGCATCATAGGCCGACTGAGCCTAAGCAGTTACTATATCAAATAAAGAACACCAAAATAACCCTGTATGCAGAAAAGTTCCAGCAGTTCAATATCAATAACAACACAATATCCTAATCACCATAACAAGCTAAATAATAATGCAATTCAATGATATGGAATGATATGCAATGGTCAATGCAAACGGTATACACCCCTTCCTCAGTCTTTGATGAGAGGTGGGATCCATGAAGGGCTTGCGAGGTCCATATACCCCACCCAAAATCCTGCCTTGAATGAAACCAATAAAGAATCATATATCTATATCTGAAATCCTGCATCAGACTGAATTAATAAAAAGCGTTTTCATTTCCTTCAAAGCTAGTACTTTTAATGGTACAAATCGGTGATCTATGAGATGAATGAATATGCATGATCATGTTAATAAGATGATTCAAACATAGCATATATATACGAAATTTCAAGATATCAATCAACTCATGAACACAGGCTACAATCCTCAATAACACGTCATAAATTTGAATCACAATTCACTAGCACGGTTCAAGCTCTAATTTAGGTATCTCAACAATAATCCATCTCATATGCCACTTTAAATCACTAAATCATGCGTTGGAAGCATGACCCCGAAGGATCTTTACGGGACAAGGTATGAAAATATTCATGAAGAAGGGAGATACGACAAAGCAGTTGACGTGCCAAAGAAAAGGACGAACCTTGTCAGGATCATCAGAAGCGCGAATAGGCCTGTACCAGGGGCAAGGACACTAGACTGCAAGATGGCATGACCCCTAGCTAGTAGAGACGCGTGACTTAATCGCATAGACTAGGGTCCTTTAGGGTTAGATCAGAGAGGCCCATAGCGACCAAGGCCCAACAATGTAAAGTTATAAATAATACACCTTCTCACTTGTAAAAGGATCCATTCTCCCTCTCTCATATTCAACATCAATACAATAGTAGTTACTTGGTCTCTAAGCTTGCATTACTCTTTATTACTTGTTTGTTGTTTATAACCTATCGACGGGTCGATTCTGCTCTCGGTAGCTCTCGAGAGTAGCCTCGACCATCTAATTAGCTTGTTTGTTTTACTTATTCTTTTCTGTCATTTTGCTATTATCGTCTTTCCTTAATTGTTGAATGCTCTAACTGCTAACGAATCGATAACTCAAGCGAGTTTAAATCATAACGTGTGCTCTTAATTCAGCTACAAAATCAACTGTACCAAATCCACGATAAACAATAGGGAGTAATCATGTAAGTTATAATCATACATACATTTTAACGTCCATATATCTAGACTAGAATTTAACGTATTATATTGTCCACTCGGATACTCTTATCAAATTTAAAAAAATGATAATACGAATAAATCATGACAAATAAAGAGGGGAAAATGGTTTTTTAGCCCATTACAACAACAATAACATACCCAGTATATTCCACAAAGTGAGGTCTGGGGAGGGTAAGATGTACGCAGACCATACCTTTACGCAGAATGAAGTAAAGATCTGAGGGATTTTTTATCCCATTTCCTCCAAAAATAAAGATCCATTTAAAATATCTAGTGGCTAACGACTTGAGAAACTGGAGCAATGAGAGGACAGTTGTAGGGTAGAGAAGCAAGCAGGGAATCTTTATCGCACAAGGAAGAAAAAAGATTGAGAAACCTTTTTAAGGCGGATTAGATAAAAGAGAACCACACGGCCCAATCATCACACATACACACAGATAGCTGAGTTAAGACTCAACTTCAGCACTTGTCTGCTTTCATTTCATTTCGGAAAAAATTAAGAATGCTAACAGTTAAACATACCGCTGCCGCCGTCCGATTCTCCGCCGTGAACTTCGATACCACTTCCCGCCGATTACCTCATTCCCCCACCTTCTTCATCCCTCCTCGGTACTCCTATTTCTTGCTTTCACCACACTTTCAATTATTGCCTCAAATGGTTTTTCTATTGATTTGAGAGTTGTGCTGCAGAGATAAATTTGGAAGATTGACGGATAATTGTGCTGGAAGAAAAACTTGTATTAAAGCAACTGCAAAGGATCATTTTAGCGAGCCAGTAAAACAGAATGCAAGCTATCATCCATCTGAGGACATTGGGGAGTCGGTATTAATGGAGAATGAGGAAGCTCAACTCAAGCCAGCTGAATGTACAAGGACAATTATTGAGGTAAAGATTGTTTTTGCGCAAAAGAAACTTATTCATCAACACATTGTAGCTTTCAGCTGATGGGTATATCTTGGCTTCTAATTATTGCTCTTGTTGTTTCTGTCTTGAAATTTTGTGAATCCAAATTTCTTTGTAGGTTTGCACAACACTTGGGATTTATAAAAGGGGTTGTAATTAGATATATTTGTGCTATTCTTCTCATTCATAATAGGAAACTCTGTCTGCGTCGGCCTCAAGGATGTACGCTTGACCGGACCTCGTTAACTCCTTATGTTAATTCTCTTCTGCTAGTCAACCTGCGATCTTTCAGAACAAACACATTATTTCCTCCCCTTAAAACTTAAGAAGGATAAAATTTACTGCTGACTATGCAATATGCTTTCCTGTCTTATGCTTTTAGTCAATGAAGCTGTCAGGCATCTATTTATCGTCTGAAATAGACTCTTACGAACTCTAAATGACTGGCATTGTCCACAGGATCTCAGTCACTTTCTGATACATCCTGTCCCTCCACCATCAATATTCTTTGTAGCTCATGAGCAAATATAATCTAGGTTGCTGATCCTTATGGCTGGTTGTCTATGGTAGCTGATATATTTGCTTTTATCACTTGATTTCTAGATAAATAGCAAAGCAACACTCATGTTTTCAAGTGCAATCAGTGATGTAATGCGTGCAAATATTTTCTGGCCAGATTTGCCTTACACGACTGATGAACTTGGAAGTAAGATGCACAATTCTTTTTATTAGCATATCTTGCTCAGGCTAATAATTTACTTCTTAGTCGTTTAGTGGCATATTCAGTCCTTGAAGGTTTTTGTGTTTTCCCTTCCTATCAGATGTCTACTTTCAAGTAAAGAATGACGAAGATGTTCTGAAAAATCCGACAACTGAAGAAAACGTTGTGGTATGGAACATTTAAACTAAGAAATTCAGTTAGTTTTCATCATTAGGTGTTTTTGTGTTTTTTTAAACGATGTATATTTTGCTTTTCTTTATTTTCTGGCAATTAATTTTGACATAGTATATTGACACTTTGGAAACAGCCTCTGGCAGAAATGCAAGGTAAGGCTGTGTACAATAGACCCTTGTGGTCGGGCCCTTCCCCGGACCCTGCGTATAGCGGGAGCTTTAGTGCACCGGGCTGCCCTTTTATAGTATACTGACACTATGGTTCCTTTCAAATGATTCTGCTTCATTTGGGGATAAGTGGATAACTGTTTCCGGATCACATAGGTATTTTCCTGTTTGACGATTCTGATTAAACTTTTATTGAAAAAAAAATTGAACTTTTATTGAGTTTCCTAATTATTTCATGATCGTTTCCCCCCATTTTGATAAATACAGGAAACGTGAACCATGAAATAACAATTCATGGTCTTTAATAGCCCAAATCTAATGCTTCACAAGTTTATCCGTCAGAAGAGAGAAAATTATTTTTAATATGGTAGTATCTTGATTATGACTTTTATGATGATCTTCATATGGAAAGATTCTTCTGTTGCATTGGTCTATAAAGTCGAACTTTGCTTTTATCACTTTATTGTGAATCCAATTATCCTTTAAAAGCTCTTTCTTTCTGAGAGATATAATAGAAATGCTTAAGAAAATGTGAGGAAGCTGTGTTACACCCAAATAGCAAAACCTAGCTACCATCAAGCCACTTAATTCTGCTTTCCATTATTTGTATGGAGATACACTAATGAAAATTAAACAAAAGGAGTTCTCAGATGGAAACTTCCACAGATATACTATAAGAAAAGTACTTGGTTTCTCCCGAAGGCTTACTTGATTTCCAATAAAATGCAGCAAGTAATTATTGGCCTAGATACATCCGAAATGCAGAGTGAGATGGAATCATCAGGTCAATCCGAAATTGATTACCTAGATGAATTTGATGACGAGGATATCGATATTGATGATGAAGACGACATTGATGATGACGATGACGACGATGATGATGATGATGACGACGACGATGATGAAACGGTATTGCTGAATTTAAATGGTTTACTTCTCAAATATAACTGCTATTCTGTCCGCATTGTCAGTATATATACTTGTTCGCAGGATTGGGTTTCTGTTCTTGATGATGAAGAAGATCAGAGTGGGGATCCTGACTTGGAGGATTGGGCTACATTAGAGACGATGCGATCTTCTCATCCAATACACTTCGCCAAACAAATTAGTGAGGTAATTGTCCTTGTGATAAATTTTAGAACAAAGTTATAAGAGTGAGAACTATCAAACTTCCTATTCAGTAAAATCAGCAGATCATGTTACATTTAGTTTTCCAGATGTGTGGCATATAACTTTTTGTATCTGCCATGGAGATAGTAATCAAACATTTTATTTTGTGGTCTAAATTTGCTGCTCAGGTAGTGTCAGATGATCCTATAGATTTTATGGATCAGCCTCCGGCAGGTCTTGTTATTCAGGGCCTTCTAAGGCCAGCTTTCCTTGATGAGAACACCATCATTCCAAAGCAGATACCTGAACATAAATCAAATGATGCTGGTATAGACCAATTGGAACAAGTGGCAGAACATAAGCAAAATGGTAGTGTTCAAGTCAATGGACACAAACATAAAAGTGGATCGTTGCAAGATAACCCAAGTGGTCCAGAGGAATTGGAGAAGGATGAAACTCTTGGAAATGGAACTTCATTTTACAAGCTAGAGATGATTAAAATTCAGTTAATTTCTTCACATGGGCAGCAAGTAAGTTCTGTAGGTTTATCATTTACGAGTTCCAACGTTGAATTTGTTGATCAGCATGACAATGCTTGCCTTGCCTGAATCTGCATCCATTTGGCGCAATTTATGTGAATCCTTTGGGTCATCCCAAAACTTCTCTTCATTAAGTACAGAGAAATTTGGACTTGATAATCCCAGAGGGGTTACAGTGGGTGGCACGGGAAGCAACTTTAAGTGTGTGATACCTTATTTGTTAAGCCGAAAAAGAAAAATATCATGAGAAAAGAGCATACTATTATTCCGAACAAGTTGAGGAAAAGGTATTCTTCTCATTTGTCTGCAGTTGTTACATGCAAAGATGAAAGTTAGTTTAAAAACTGACACCAGAAGCAGAACAGGAAGTGTTCTGTGTCGTGATAAACTTTTGATGACATGGTGAATGGTGATACACGCTGAGATTGGCTACCAAACTGACTCATGTGGACAAGTTCCATGGGATGCTTTCTTGTCAGTGCCGAATCAGCTAATATACATGAATAAAGTGACTCATATGTCATTATCATCCATGTTATTTTGTATTTCACACATGTGTGCTATATGTCATGCCTGCATCTTCAATTCTTCACACTAGAATGTTCTTGATGGTTTAGAGAAGCTTAACAATTTTTGCAATTGTGAGATTATTTATGTCATTCAATTTTATGTTTTCTAATGGTGTGCACAGATCTTAGTTGAGTTAGAAGATTTTAGTCAAGCTAGACCTGATGCAATAGCGCATTCGGCTGCCAATATTATATCGCGGCTTAAAGCTGTAGGAGAAAAAACCACGCAGGCTCTCAGATCTCTCTGTTGGAGATGCAAGGGAATTCAAGTGGAGGTATGACCAATACCAGTTCCCCTAGATATGTTCTGGATGACTAGCTTTTGTTTGTCTTCCCTTCTTTTCGAAAATTTGATGCTTTAGAATCCATCAAGTAGTTTGCATTTTTCATCAGTTAACAGCCAAATAAAATAGTAGAAAGCAAAAGATGAAACTCTTCCTCCCCCTTCCCCAAACCTTCTTTCCTTCTAACGATGAATTAACTTGCATAAGTAGGCACTTCCCAAATATTGGAGCCATCTTTTTTTTTTTATTTTTTATGGCAGACACTGATGAGTTTTGTTAGTTCCCTACATTGGTTAAATGGAAACTAAGCTGCTGCTTTTGTATGCTCCCAGCACCTACTTAATGCTATTGTTGTGAATAAAATACTCTCTCTTACACGTGTGCAGACATCATTTAACTTCTTGTTTCTGATGTTTTGTTGCTTATTTGTATATTGTTATATTTTGAACACGAGAACATACCCTTCTTGCGGTCTATTTGATGCATTAACATGGAACTGTAAGACTTGAACCACATCACTGTTTAGTGTGATGTCCCAGTGAGTAATTTGGCTTATTTCTTTTTGCGTTGTATGATAGGAAGTGGTTCTGATAGGTGTAGACAGCCTTGGTTTTGACGTGAGAGTTTGCTCTGGAGCACAAATTCAGACATTGCGGTTTTCCTTTAAAAAGCGGGTATGATACTTATACTTATAGGCTTTGTGTACGTGTAAAACCACTTACAGGGTATCTAGAATATTTTGTTATCTAGATCAAATGGATAGAAGTGCAACATGCTTCTACATATTTCTCATACTTCACTTTCTGCTACTTCCAAGTTCCACGATAGTAACTCTTTTGTTTTCATCTGAGCAAGTTAAAAGTTTCACACCATGAAAACATAGCACATATTGATTCTTCAGTGCCATTGTTTTTGCTCAAGGTGTGTGTGGAAATAGTAAGTAATAGAATGTTCTGTTTGCAGGCCACCTCGGAGTACAGTGCCGAAAGACAATTAAACGATCTGCTGTATCCAAGGGTCCACCCTAAGTTGCATCAAAAGAAAGAAACTCACCAAGCTGAATCATGAAAAAAAATCTGTAGATTTTGTTGTACTTCTGACTCAAAATTGTATATAGAAAGAATATATACTCATTGATTCATCCCATTCAGTGGAGTTCATAACTACTCATTTCTCCCTTTACTACTGTTGACTGTTGTAACCTCAATTTGTACTGCTTAAGTTCAATTCAAATGCAATTTTGGTTAATACATTTCAAAAAAAATAAAATCTCTGTTCTCGATTCTTGCGAAGCATATGCCATAAACACTTGGCCTAAATATTGATTATCTTAGTGCAATTAGCTCCACATTACTTCAACTTTTACTGATGCAGCTTCTCCCCATGTCAAGATTTTCTTTCTAAAGGAGAACACATAGCCCACAATAGTTTAAGTTAAAAATTAGATCAATACTATTTTGGTTGCATGTAAAGGTAACATTTTCACATCACAAACTTCAACAAAAAGTATAAAAGAACCACAGTATCCAGGTAAAAAACTGTCAAAAGATGTCTTAAGACTTTTTAACACACCACATTAAACTGCATTGCCATCTTATTGAGACATAGAACAGGCACTACATAGAAAATAAAGCTTTTATCTTCTCTTATTAGTCCTATCATTACTGGAATAGCCACACAGGAGAACAGAACTAAGTAACTATAGTTAATGACTTTTCATGTAATTCTCATATGCCAATTGAGCTGTGAGAAGATCAACAACAGCAGAACCAACTGATTTAAACACAGTAATTTCTTCAGCAGTTGTTCTCCCATTCTTCTCTCCCTTTATCAATTCCAACAAGTCCCCAGCAATCTCATCCCTTGTAATTACCCCTCTCTCAAATGCACCCACCAGTTCCCCTGCCTCTACCAAAGCAGCCTCGTTATCAACAAACACCTTCCCCCTCTTCAACGCTTCATCATCGCACTCCCTCATCGAATGCTTAAACGATCCCACCAAATCCAAATGCGCGCCCTTTTTAAGCTTCTTTCCCTTCACCAACGGCGTCTCCGAATTTGTCGCACAACTCACTATATCTCCCAATCCCACAACTTCCTCAAGAGACCCATTACTCTCAAAACTCACCCCTTCAAACCCACCTTCACTTTGCAAATTTTCGATCACCCTTTTCGCCTTATCAGCAGTTCTATTCCAGACAATCACTTTCTTCAAATTTGGCCTAACTGTCAGATGTGCCCTGATCAAATGCGGCGCTAAAGTACCAGCACCAATCATCAAAAGGGTCTCGGAATCTTGTCGTGATAAGAATTTTGAAGCTAAAGCGGAGGTGCAAGCAGTTCGATAGACAGTGAGTTCAGTGGCATCCATAGTGGCTAAAGTTTGTCCGTTAATGGAATTGAAAAGAACATAACTGGCATGAACACCAGGTAAATTTTGGGTGGAGTTATTAGGATGGTAAGTGACTAGCTTGACACCGATATAAGGAAGTGAAGAGGAACGAGACCAAGAAGGCATGAGGAGGAGAGAAGTAGAAGGGCTTGTTTGATGGGCATGACGAAGTGGGGATTGAATGGTGGAAGTGAAGGTGGGGAGGGAAGATTGAAGGTGGTCGACGAGGGATTTGTGGGAGAAAAGGGTGTGGAGAGTGGCGGTGGAGATGAAGACTGGTGGTGGTGTCATGGTGGATTGGGGGATTTCTTGTTTTTGCGTTGGTGGAAAAATGGGAATTGGGTCAACTTGTAGGACGGATTTGCAGGAGAAATGGACTCGTCCGTTTGAAATGGGAAATTTATACAAATGGCTTCTTTTAGGCCACTATATGTATACTATACAAAAGGACAATTTGGAATTTCCAAGGAAACCGCAGCTTCGGGTGGGAAAGATCCAGGGTGTGCAAAGATCAGGTAGATTCCATCTCTGCTCTCCTTTACGTAATTCTCCTACTATATTTTTAACTTTTAAGAGATAATTTCATTCAACGGATGACCTAATTCTAAGTCGTTTGTCCATGAAAATTATTTACTTTTTTTCTGAAATAATTTTTCATTTTATTTCAAAACTAGTTTTTGAATTTTCAAATTTGAAAAGTGTTCAAATCTGTTTTTCAACTCCATGTTCATAAATATCATATCATATGCGGATATAAAGTCCTATCGTAGTCACAAATGAAATTAATTTTATCTCTCTTTGAGATCGAAGGTGCAGTTGGCTTCCATCGAGTTGCATTTGTTCTCTATTGTATTTTGTTTGCTTTCATCCTTGTGTTGGCTTCAATTTCAGTGATCAAGCGAGCAAGAAAGTCAGAAATGCTTTTTGTTCAGATAGAAAAAAAATATAATTAAACATAACTTCATCTCAACTTCGATTAAATAAATTATAAGAAAAAAAAACTTCGACTAAATAAATTATTAAAAAAAATAAAATAAATTGGAATGTTGGGCCAAACGCCTCCTAAAGAATGGCCTGAAAAAGCTGTACAAATAATCCTAGACGAAGAAAAAAAGTAGGATCTTGACTTTATAGTGGACTTTAGAAATTTCCTGGCAAGTATATGAACAAATGACCCAAAACAAATGGTTCCCTAAATTCAAGATTGGACTATTCAATCTTTCTAATTTAACAGTACATTTTTTAAATCACTTTAATCTCAACCAAACAGGAAATGTCAACTTCAATAGAAGGCTGATCATATTCCATTTCTCATCTGATTTTTTTTCATCATCGGAATTTCTTTCAATTATAGTAGAATAGCTTACATGCACTTAAAGAAAGTAGCATCGGCACCTATGCTCGCAGCTGCATACAAATTTATTCTTTCTGATGAGGGCAAATATTGATTTATGTGTACGTCTACATTACATATCATATTTAAGTTGTCGATTTACGTTAGTAAGATCATTTTTTTGTTAAATAAATATGACAAACTCAATCAGAGTTCGTTGAATATTTTGAAGGAAAACCTTTGACAATGCACTAGGGATGTACATGGATCGGATTGGTTCGGATTTTTTAAATATCAAACCAAACCATTAGTGTCGGGTTTTTTAATTTATAAACCAAACCAAACCAATAAAAGTTGGATTTTCCAACCTAGGGTTTTTTCGATTTTCTCGGGTTTTTCGAGTTTTTTCCGGTAATGTCTTCATACAAACATATAATTAACTTGTGCTTCAAATATTTCTTTAGTCCGAACAAAATACAACTATCTAGGGTATTTCTTAAAAAAAATAACACAAAATATATTCACTTTATTTGGAATTTATGAAGTGAGTGACGACAATAAAATATTCAACCAAAAAAATAAAGAAATCGCATAGAATAAATATTGCATATTAATAAGTCATAATAAAAATAATCATAATTTAAAAGTATTAAGTCATGCTAAAATAAGTCTAATAAGTATTAACTACATTACTAAATATTAAACAGAAAAATAAATTAGTTTATATATTTATGTAAAATTAAAGAATAAATATCTAATATGATTGTCATTCCTAGTGTTGAATTGAATAATCTTTTGTTAACATTTGTATTGATTTGAGATTTATTTGAGTTACTAATTTCTATGGGTTGTAAAAAGACTTATTGGACCATTTAAAATTCTAAGTTTAAACTTGAAATAATATGTTGAAAGATAAAAACTATGAAAAAGTTGAAAATATATTTATAAATTACATCACAATAGATATTTTTATGTATAAAATATTTTTAAAAATAGTATACATGTAATATCGGGTTGGTTCGGTTCGGTTTGACTTTTTTTTAGTTAAAATCAAACCAAACCAAATATAGTCGATTTTTTTCAATACCAAATCAAGTCAAACCACTAGTCAGATTTTTTTACGATTTAATTTAATCTACGGTTTGATTCAATTTGCGGTTTGATTTTGTATGCCCTAGATGCACAAGTACTTTGTGTAAGAGCAAAACTTGATCAACTAATCTATAATAAAATATCAAAATTCGATCATAATATGTCCAAGCAGCTTACAACTAAAATTGATCTCATCTTTGCCTAACTAGATGAGTAGGTAACAGATAGGAAGAGATTATCATGTGATTTGTGTCTAGGCTTATCTCCTTGCCCGAGTGATAATTAATGAGTCATTTTCTTAAATAATCATTGAACTTGTAGAAATATTTCACTAAAGTAATTTTTGAATTTTTTTGGAGAATATGATTATCAAATTATGCACATATTCCCATTAAGGTGAAAATTAACGAAAGAGTTAAATTTTTAGCAGAAGTTTTTACATGTGTCTTTTAAAAAAAAAATTAAATTCAATGTCTATTAACCCATTACATAAAACTCATTATATAAAATTTATTTTAAATGAGTCTTTAATAAAATAAATTATATTCATGTAACTAGAGCAAAATGGAGTATAATCTTTCGTTAAAAAGCTTATACATGTATCTTTTATTTTTAGCGAAAGCTTATACATTTATCATTTTAGTTTGCTTTTTTGTTTAAAATCTAATCTAGTGATAGAATTTAGTATTTCAGATGTGCAAAAATGGATGGTAATTATGTATTTTCAATGTTTTACTCTGACAATAATTATGTATTTTCAATGTTTTACTCTAATTATATGAATATAATTTATTTCATTACAGACCCATTTGAAATTGGTCAGATAAATTTTATATAATGAGTTTTAGATAATGGTTAATGAATGTTGGATTTAAAAATAGATCCTAAAAAGATACATGTACAAATTTCCGTTGAAAATTAACTATTTCGTTAGGTTTTACCCTGTTGAAAAATATTTGCATTGTTTGATAATTATATTATCCAAAAAAAAAATTAAATATTATTTTATTAGAATATTTCTACAAGTTCAATGACCATTTGAGAAATTAGTCGATAAGCAATCATAAATGGACACTACCAATTTGCTGAGACTTATTGATGCCAGACATGAGACAAGTGTTGGGTTTTATGAAAATAAATGAAAAGGAAATGGAGGGTGAAAGAGTGTAACCTTTCTAAATCGTTGTGACCTTTTCGAACCAGTGCATCTCTTCTGAAGAGTTGCATCCTTTCTGAACCATTGCTTCTCTTCGTGAAGCAATACTTTGTTGGCTATAAATACCCTTTGATCCCTCAGATTTTCCTTACGAATTTTCTGATCTTCTACTCTTCTTCTTCTTGCACTTCATAAAAATTCTTCTGTGGTTTACTGCTGTCGAGTGAGTTCGATGTTACCGGCGTTTGAAGTACCGCTACTCCGGTGGGTAAATCGTTCTATCCTGGGAGGATATATTCCGACACCTCAGGTACATAGAGGTGAATAATTTTCTTAAGGACACACTGTGAATACAATGAGCTCGATTTAAATTCTTTATCTTTTTCTGAATTTTTCTGCAAATTATTTTTGCTTACTATTTTATTGTTTAACATACTGTTTTGCTATTTTACCTTTTGTTTTATTGTTCGAATATAAATTGGATAACAATCTTAAGAAAATTATCTTATTTATTTCTGTGTTCATCTATGCTTACGGGAATCTCTACAGAATTATTCTTCTATTTGACTGTGGAATGGTCCAAAGAGGCAGTCTGTATAGTGATTGAAGTGAACAGAAGAATAACTTTAAAATTGTGGCAAGTGATTGTCATTATATTTATTTAACTCTCGTATGATATTACTCTGGCATACATGGCTGGTTTTTTTTTTTTTTAAATCATGGGAAGAAACTTGAAATATGGAAAAAATCATGTTATACAATCAATGCATATTTTTCCAGTATAGAT
Source organism: Jaltomata sinuosa (assembly GCA_003996215.1). NCBI lineage: Eukaryota > Viridiplantae > Streptophyta > Magnoliopsida > Solanales > Solanaceae > Jaltomata > Jaltomata sinuosa. The sequence continues at coordinate 651,663 of QJPP01000567.1, forward strand.
GGACTTGTGTCTTGTAATACAAAGTAGAGAGAAATGGTTTAAAGGTCATTTATTTAAAATATGAAATGATGGTTGGATATTATCAAATTTCTATGCCGCTAAAAGTGATTTTTTCTCTATTGATGTCACGACCCAACTATTGGGCCGTGCGGACACCTACTCTAATCCACCTAGATAGGAGAATCCTTACCACTGGAACCAACAGGTAAGCGAAAAAAACATAAATCATGAAATACAACCCTTTTGAATACATGGAACTTCCTTTACAATAATTTCAGAAAATAAATGGCTTATAGAACTTGCGAAAAATCATTTACAATATGAGACAGCCCTCCCTAGAACCTAGTCGAAGTCGGTACAAGAGCTACTACAAGATAATACATAACTGAAGAGGACACAACTCCCACCATAGAAAAGAAGTGGGAGCTGCTGGAAGATCACCGCGATCCTGAACCTGTGAAACATCACCAATCCTGCAACCAGACTATATCCAAAAAGGTATAGCAAGAGTAGAATCAGTACAAACACACATACTGGTAGGCATCATCGGTTGACCAAAATTCACTCCTACCATCATATAGAAATCAAGATAAAATACATCAATTAAATACTTCACCCCTTTTTCACAATCACCTTTATCAATCCCCCCTCCCTCCGGAACCAACCTTCCTAACCTTTTGCTGCCAACTCCATCACCCTAGTCTTATCCCTGACATCTAGGACTTCCCGAGTCCCACTTACCACTATACTTTCCAAGTCTCACTCACCTTTATCCATATCCGTGTTCATGTCTGGACTAATCTTCCCTTACCCAAGTCAACTGCCTTGACTAGATATTCAGACTTAACCCGACTAACTACCCAACCAAACCACTTATACCCGTAGTCTTAACTACCAGTGTCCGGACTCTTTACGGACCCCTAGGACAACCTTCCAACCTGTTTATAACAACCAGCAACTACAACCCATACTCTCAGTCTTCATCCCAATTTACCAACCATACGAAATCCACCTAGCCACCATTGACACATTTCATGCCCACCTATAGAGTTACATCTAAATCCCTTTTTAATCACATAACCCGGACCTTCCAAGGATCCCCTAACCACACCTAAGTGTTCAACAGGCTACCCCGGTCTACACCAAGACCGACCCTTAGCTTATTAACCACAAGTAATCCATGACCGCCATTGACACACTAAATGACGACAATATACGTATCATTAACCTCCCTTTTTACATAGTTCGGACCCATCCCAGGATCCCCCTAACAACATTTAAGTGTTAGCTTGACAAACCCGGTCCGCTCATGGAACCCTCGCAAGAATACACCAATGCAATAAAATAAATCTGTACAAGGCGTGGTACCCGAGCCAACTATTATGAGGTTCTCGTACCAGGTGTGGTATCCTAGTCAACCGTTATTATACCCATACCAGGCCTGGTACCCGAGCTAACCATTAGTAAACCTGTACCAGGCATGATATCCGAGCCAACCATTAGTATACCCGTACCGAGCATGGTACCCGAGCCAACCGTTAGTAAACCTGTACCAGGCGTGGTACCCGAGCCAACTGAATGTCACACAAAAATCCTTAGTCACAAACAATGAACAATCAACACTTGTAAACCAACAAGCAATAACACCTAGTTCATTTTACAAGACCGATAACATGACCCTTAGACATTCCTAAATCATTCCTTAAGCATGCAACTCATACAATACCTAGACAAAAGTACACAAAAATACAATGCATACAAGAATCAATAACCATCACCTACCCTATTCTGGGTACACAATGAACCGTTAAATCCTGTTCGAAGACTAACCTCGAATCACCCCTTTAAATATGCCATTAGATACCTTTATTTCTGACCCTCCTCCTAAAACCAAGATACAACATGGGAAAACCTCCCCTAGCCTTGGAAACACAACCATTACGATATTCTAATTATTCCAATTCATTTTCCAGAACTTTCGTTCTTTGCACATTAGTTAATTATTAACCCCTCCCAGTTTCTCGAACTATCCCGATATTCTAGTCCCTGTATTTTATTAGCAAAACCATACCAAAATAAGTATACACCCAGAATATCACAATGCATTATCACAAATCTACTATTTCCAGTTCAACCAAATAACTCAACAATCTTCCTCCAGACTCCGTGCCCGAAGGCCTAACCATGTATTCTCCCTTTCATTCTACACAATAACTAGGAAATGAAATTGGTCAAATCTACTCTGTGAAGAAAACCAAGCCTACCTGGATGCTGAGCAGCTGTTCCATGCACTTTCTGGCTCCGTGAAGGCATTCCCTGACAATTTTGCAGGCCCGAATCCGTAGTTTTGTGTCCTTTTAGCTGGAATCCCTCCTCTTCATGTCTCTCAAACCTTGGAGCAGCCTAGGAAGGTTTTTGGAGAAACCTTCGTACGATTTCCAACTGAAGAGGAGAATTCTTTTATTAAAAATTCATTTTGAGGCTACTGCCTCCCGTCCCTTCACTATAGCGGTTAACCTTCCACTATGGCGATACCGCTATAGCAGAATAAATACCGCTATAGCGGAGTGACGTCAGCCCGGATAATTTCTTAAAATCTAAAAAAATTCATCACGTCACCCCACTTAATACAAACGAAATTTTAATTAATTCTCAAAATTTTTGACTTCGTGATTCATAAAATAATGATAGATCCGGTCATTATAACAGATAACAATTTACCCATCGTTCATCCCCGAATAATCTCGAATATCAGAAGATGAAAAGAACAAGCCCGGGACCCTCACTGTCCCAAGTGACCGCTTAATTACAAACCTACGCAAGTTACCGAACTCCCCCTTAATTAGTCGCACTGACTAAAAGGAAACATTAATATTATCCCGCTCTGATGAGGAATTTCTGAACTACCCAAGGAATATTTCACAGGTCCCTCATTTCGAGTACCCAAGAAATCCAGGGCCTCATATCACGTCAGAGTGAAGGAATTTGAAAAGACCCGAGAGAACCTTTCCCTTCCAAAAATTGACTGTCGTCCGCTATAGCGGATATTATACCGCTATGGAGGTTCCACTATAGCGGAGTACCGACCACTATAGCGGTTGGTAACAGATTGAAGTAGGGGAGAAATGGGTTTTCTCCCCATTCTCTCCTATTTTAAACCCAAACTCTCCCTTTTTTCTCTCGATCACCACACTTCCGACGTCGGAATTTCCAAGTACTTCCCCGCACGATTATAGTAAGGATTATGGTAGAAAATAGTGACTTGGTGTATACATTGTAGTTAGTTTTTGAACTTGAACTAGAATTGATTTATTTGTGATTTCCCGAAGCATGAGTGCTTCCCTTACATTTACAATGCCTCCAAAGCGTTCTAGGCATAAGGATTATACAACTTTTGGCCAAAAATGGCCCAAAAATAGTGTGGGAGGTGAAGGGTTGTTCTTGAGTAAAAATCATGATTTGGACAGAAATTAGAAATTATAATGCCCAAATTTTTGTAGAAAACTATAATAGGATACCTTAGAAGCACTGATCTGAACTTGGATTATTAAAAGCAGAGTTTTGGGTCAAGGGGAGCCATTGTTGCACCCCTCGAAGCTTCTGGGACAATGAATACCGCTAAAGTGGTTGGGCTCCACTATTACGGTCCCGCTATGATGGATATTTTTCTGCTATGGCAGTTTTACTATGGTGGATGATCGTCCGATATAGCAGAAGGTCGGGAACCAGTAGCTCCCCAAGCTGACACTTAGAAATTTCCCCCTCTTTTTCTTAATCCCTTATGCCTTATCGTGTTCTAAGCTCGCCTTCTTGTTACATTGCAGGTTATCACACCCAATGGCTGAAGGACAATTACCCGTGTATCCTTATGAGCGTTTTCCCGATGAAGCTAGTCAGGAGAGGTTCATGGATTACCGGAGATTGGGCTTTTGCTATGAGAGGAGGTGCAAGCTGACAGGTGTAGACGAAAAGGCAGCCGCCTTCCATCGCGGAGTTTGAGAGCTTAACTTGGATTCATTGCTAGTGGCTTCCCCTCTCGCACAAACAGGCTGGGTGCAGGAGTTCTATGCTATCCTTCCTACCGTCCGTTGGGATAAACCCAACCCAACTATCCAGATCCGAGGGGTAGATGTTCTGGTGGACGCCCGTACTCTCTATGAGGTGCTAGGAGTGCCTCATGTTTCGAATGCTGCCTACGAGGCCAAAGCTAGAGTTTGGGATATGTCATGGTTGAGAGATATTCTGGTAGAGGCAGAGTTCAGAGATCAGCTCTACTGGCCCAATCCCGAGGGCATCACTAGTGCTTACTTCTCTGCTGATGATAGGAGGTGGTTAAACTTGGTATTCCAAAGAATCTGCCCGTCGGGTAATAAGACTGATGTGACATATGCCTGGGCCCTGGTGATTGCTTTTGTGCTATGCAGGGAATCATCATGAATGTGGAAGAACAAATCATCTCCGAGTGGAAGGACTTTTACCGAGGTCATAGGAAGGGCCCCTATCTTCCGGGTTTGGTGTCCGAGCTATGCCGATGAGTTAGGGTGCCTGAGGATTACACCGACTTGGAGGTATCTATAGATGACCCCATCGACCCTCTTCGGGTGAAAGTGGTCTCTTCCAAGAAGAAGAAAAAGGTGGATGAAGTAGGAAGCAATCAGCCGGTCGAGGATGCCGACGATGATGACACTCCTGCCCCTTCCCAGCCTCAGCCCCCGATCACTAGCACCCAAATAGAGGAGACTTTGTCCATGGTCCAGAGGTTCACGGAGGGCACCGCCGCTGGAGGTACAGCCCCGCCCCCTTCTGCTCAGGAATTTACAGCACTCCACAGGGAGTTAGAGGAGGAGAAGCGCTCCCGGGACTGCATGTTTGACCGGATATGAAAGACTGTCAAGGTCATGTTCTCTTGCATTGCCCTGGGCCAAGAGATTCCCACTCTAGAGTCCAAGGACAGGCATGAGTTTCCCTTCCTGAGCGATGATGAGGCTTAGGACCTCCCCTCCCTTTTTACTTTCAGACATTTACAACTTTTTGGGTTTTGCCCCCATTTGGGGCTAATTAAGACAATGTCCCCTTTCCCCTTTTTCCCTTAGTTTTGAAGCACATGGATGCTAGTTTCAGACACTATTTCCCTTTTTATGCAATATTAGATTAGTTCTATAGCTAATTTCCTTGCAATTCATAGCTTAACTATTGAATTTTTTAGCCCCGGGAATGAATGAAAAGCAGGGAAAAACAGGGCAGGCGTTCTGACCCGCGTCCCTCCGCTATGGCGGTTGTCACTCCACTACAGGGGAACCACTATAGTGGAGAAAATACCGCTATAGCGGGATCACCATAGCGATGTCATCTGCTATGGCGGTCCCAACGATAATAGTCCAAAAATTAGACTTTTCAGCAAAGTGTGCTCGTTCCTTTTTCCGGTTATCATTGTTTAACCCCATTTATTCTGCCATGGTCTTAAACAACCCTCAAGACCATTCCTGGCAATGCAAAGACTGAAACTTAGCATCAAATTCTCACAAATCATGAATGAATTATAATTGTAATTTGTTCTCAACAATACGTCCCCGCTATCAAGTGTGAATAACCCCCTTGTTCCCATGGTTTCCAACCAAGTTCCGACTATCCTGAAACTGGAGTTTTCCCAGAGTCATAATTTATTTCCACTCACCATCTTGACCAATGATGAGTCTTTTCTCCGAAAACTAATATGAAATTCTAACTCCACACACACACAACACTTAATCACACTCAATCATACTAAGAATCAATTATAAATACCTTTAGAATCACAATTTCATAACAAGGCAACCAATCATATACGAATCAAATAAGTCATGCCAGTATTGTAATACACAAACAATTCAGTTTCAGGTTACCACAAAAATCAAACCCCATCAATTACTCTATATCCGTCCCATGGATGACCCCTAGCCGATCACCTATGCCTTACCACAGCCTCTCAGGCCATATACCAATTAGAACTTTTTCGGTTCCAATCCTTCTTGCTTGTCCATTGTATTCCGAGTACAACAACATCCTTCACCTTGTTGAGATACCAATTGGAATCGAGAGATACTAATTGGACTCAATCATACAAGTAAGTAACCGAACCGCATGACGAGGAATGAAAGAAGAGAGATATTTCCTAGAATGCTTCATAGCTTCCCTAGGATTAGATGTGGGCGTCAACACACTAATCCTCATGACTCTATTCGACATTTTGCTCTTATACTGGGAGACCAGTAACCTGGGCTCTGATACCATTTGTCACTACCCAACTATCGAGTCGTGCGGGCACCTACTCTAATTCACCTAGATAGGAGAACCCTTACCACCCGAACCAACAGGCAAGCAGAAAAGAACATAAATAATGAAATACAACCCTTTTGAATACATGGAACTTCCTTTACAATAATTTCAGAAAATAAACGGCTTATAGAACTTGCGGAAAATCATTTACAATATGAGACATCTCTCCATAAAACCTAGTCTACGCCGGTATAAGAGCTACTACAAGATGATACATAACTGAAGAGGACAACTCCCACCATAGAAAAGAAGTAGGAGCTGCTGGAAGATCATCGCCATCCTGAACCTGTGAAACATCACCAACCCTGCAATCAGACTATACCCAAAAAAATATAGCAAGAGTAGTATGAGTACAAACACACGTACTGGTAGGCATCATCGATCGACCCGAATTCACTCAGACCATCATATAAAAATCAAGATAAAATACATCAGTTAAATACTTCACCCCTTTTTCACAATCGCCTTTATCAACCCCCCCCTTCGGAACCAACCTTCCTAACCTTTTGCTGCCAACTCCACCACCTTAGTCTTACCCCTGACATCTAGGACTTCCCGAGTCTTACTTACCACTAGACTTCCCAAGTCTCACTCACCTTTCTTAATATCTGTGTCTATGTCTGGACTATGCTTCCTTTACCCAAGTCAACTGCCTTGACTAGACATTCAGACTTAACCCGACTAACTGCCCAACCAAATCACTTATACTCGTAGTCTTACCTACCAGAGTCCAGAATCTTTACGGACCCCTAAAATAACCTTCCAAACTATTTATAACGACCAACAACTACAACCCAGACTCTCAGTCTTCCTCTCAATTTACTAACCATACGAAATCCACCTAGTCACCATTGACACATTTCATGCCCACCCATAGAGTTACATCTAAATCCCTTTTTAATCACATAACCCGGACCTCCAAGGATCCCCTAACCACACCTAAGTGTTCAACAGGCTACCCCGATCTACACCATGGCCGACCCTTAGCTTATTAACCACAAGTAATTCCTGACCGCCATTGACACACTAAATGACGACAATATATGTATAATTAACCTTCCTTTTTATATAGTTTGGACCCACCTTGGGATCCCCCAACAACATCTAAGTGTTAGCATGACAAACCCAGTACGCTCATAGAACTCTCGCAAGATTACAACAATGCAATAAAATAAACCCATACCAAGCATGGTACCCGAGCCAACCATTATGAGGCTCCTATACCAGGTGTGGTACCCGAGCCAACCGTTATTATACCCGTACCGGGCATGGTACCTGAGCCAACTGTTAGTAAATCTGTATCAGACATGGTACCCGAGCCAACCATTAGTATACCCGTACCAGGCGTGGTACCCGAGCTAACTATTAGTAAACCTGTACTAGGTGTGGTACCCGATCCAACTGAATGTCACACAGAAATCCATAGTCACAAACAATGAACAATCAACACTTGTAAACCAACAAGCAATAACACCTAGTTCAGTTTACAAGACCGATAACAAGACCCTTAGACATTCTTAAATTATTCCCTAAGCATGGAACTCATATAATACCTAGACAAAAGTACACAAACATACAATGTATATAGGAATCAATAACCATCACCTACCCTATTTTGGGTACACAATGAACCGTTAAATCCCATTCGAAGACTAACCCTGAATCACCCCTTTAAACATGTCATTAGATACCTTTATTTCTGACCCTCCTCCTAGAACCAAGATACAACATGGGAAAACCTCCCCTAGCCTTGGAAACACAACCATTACGATATTCTAATTATTCCAATTCATTTTCCAGAACTTTCGTTCTTTGCACATTAGTTAATTATTAACCCCTCCTAGTTTCTCGAACTGTCCCGATATTCTAGTCCCTGTATTTTATTAGAAAAACCATACCAAAATAAGTATACACCCAGAATATCACAATGCATTATCATAAATCTACTATTTCCAGTTCAACCAAACAACCAAAAAATCTTCCTCCAGACTCCATGCCCGAAGGCCTAAACATGGATTCTCCCTTTCATTCTACACAATAAATAGGAAATGAAAGCGGTTAAATCTACTCTGTGAAGAAAAGCTAGCCTACCTGGATGTCGAGCAGCTGTTCCATGCCCTTTCTGGCTCCATGAAGGCGTTCCCTGATGATTCTGCAGGCCTGAATTCGTAGTTTCACATCTTTTAGCTGGAATCCCTCTTCCTCATGGCTCCCAAGTCTTGGAGCAGCCTAGGAAGGTTTTTGGAGAAACCCTCGTATGGTTTCCAACTGAGGAGGAGAATTCTTTTATTAAAAACCCGTCTTGAGGCTACTATCTCCCATCCCTACGCTATAGCGGTTGACCTTCCGCTATAGCGATGGCGGTACCGCTATAGCAGAATAAATATCGCTATAGCAGAGTGACGTTTGTCCGGACAGTTTCCAAAAATCTAAAAAATTTTGTCACGTCACCCCACCTAATACAACCAAAATTTTAATTAATTCTCAAAATTTTCGACTTCGTGATTTCTAAAATAATGACAGATCTGGTCGTTACAATTGAATATTTTACTGGATGTTGTGGTCTCTCTCTTGCTTGAAAGTATTTCACACGTGTTTCAAGCCTTCAATCCTGTGTTTGTTATTCATACTGTCAAGCCTTCATTTTTGTGTTCTTCATATAATTTTTGTATTCTTGAAATATATTTTCTAACATATTCTGATTTAGAAACACTAAATCAGAAGCATGACCACCGTGTAAGAAGAGAGGAAAATATCACCTACCGTGATGAGTTTTTCCTTAAAGGAACTCATGGATTACAATTCACGCTTGTCCGAACAATACCTTGAAGGATTGTCCCGAAGTTATTACCAGCGTGAAAAGCATCTTGAGACAATATGTGATTAAACTTGCAGCTGGGTACTAACTCATGCCTTGCAGGTAAAGACATACGTCTTTAAGTTTCTTTTGTTTGACTCAAACATGAAATAAGTGAACACGCATATTTTGGAATCATGTTAGTCAAATGAAGTGTATGTTTCTTTGATGCAATTAGTATGTCATCTAAATATATTTGTGCAGTATGATTGGCAATATTGAATATTGTCTTGAGGTTGTCTACAATAGTACTTGGAAAAATAATATTTAAAATATGGGAGTTCTTAGCTTATGATAAAGTCAATATTAGACTTAAGTGTCTAATTTAATTTGGAAGCAAAAGATATGAAATCTAGTGACATTCTTGTATTATGTTAAACCCACAAAATTCTTAATTCTTAAAGTATATTTGATATGGTGATCGTTAATTTTACTAGTATATGACTAGTCTATGAAACCACCAAATTAATAATTGAACATATACTTGTTCTGAAGAGTTATGATCTTTTATGAAAGGGTGTCACTTGAACTGTTGTGACTTTTTATAAGAAGATGCATCTATTAAAATATAATTATTTATATAGACATGAATATTGGTAAAAGGCTACCCGCCTTTGTTGATCGATAAAAATAACGATCAATTAATCATTAATAATGATTAATATCTTGTTAATAAGTTCTTATTTAGCCAAAAACTTGTGGGAAAAAGCTATTCATGGCTAGCCAAGTATTTAATTGAGTACCCCATAGAAAAAAATATAATTTATTCCATATGAATAATGAAAAGAAGGAAAGTACAACTTGAATTACTTCAAAGTGTGGGGGTGTTTGACTACAGTGCAAGTTCCTAAATCTAAAAGGGTAAAATCGGATCAAAAATGGTTGATTGTGTTTTTATAGAATATGTCACCAATAGTAAAGGATATTGATTTCTGATAGAATCAGAAAATGTTGGTTTATTGACATTAGTGTATTATGTCAGCCCCATGATATATGTGTTTGGTGGATATTGATATGCTAGTTAGTAAATTTTTTTACGTAATTAGTTCTGTCTAGTAAAGACTAGTTGATTGAATTAGTCAATTGATGATTAATCATATGTCTTTTAATTAAAGGTAGTGGTCTTTAATTTCGTGAAGGATGTCACTTGAAAGATTACGACTCTTCATGATAAGATGTGTTTGCTGAAAGACAAGATGTTTTATTAAACGTAAAAGTGAAAGGATGTCACTTGAAAGGTTGTGACGTTTCATGATAAGATGTATTTTTTAAAAAAGTCAACCTTTTAAAAAAAAATAGTTCATTGAACATATAAGTTCATTGGTATATAAATTGAAAATATAATTGATGATTGAAAAATTTGCTAATAGCTTGAATTTTCACATCCGTGAATATGCTATTAGTTGGATATTGAAGAAGTAAACCTACAAAAGGTGGATGATTGAGAAATATATTAACAAAAGATTGTGATCACCCACAAGTATTGATATAATGATGTACTTTAAATATAGTCATCAATCTACCATATGTCCATTTTTTTTAAGTATGATTTGCACTTTTGACATAACAATACTAATGTACTCTGAAAGATTAAAACCTTTAGTTTTTTACTCCGTTTGAATCTTCGTTATGATTTGAAGAATATAAAAACTGTATCAGAACTTAGAGTTCATTTGGTTAGCGATCCAAAGAATATAAAAACTTCATCGTTAATTAGAAACAAGTTTGAATAAAGATCGATTCGAAGAATATAAATAAACTTCACCGAGTAAATCAGTTTGTGTATTCGATTAGAAGAATATAAAAAATAAACTTTACCGAGTAAATCAGTTTGTGTATTCGGTTAGAAGAATATGAAAACTTCACCAATTCACAGAACATTCTGTTTGAATGGTTATTCCAATTTGAAGAATATAAAAACTTCATCGGAACTAAAGTTCATTCAGTTAAGCGATTCAAAGAATATAAAAACTTCATCGTTAACTTCTGAAATAATATTAGTATTTTTCTTGAAAATGAGCCTCAAACATTTAAGGAAGCCATGTCTTCTGCAAAATCATCTTTTTTTTAAAAGAGATAGTCAATAGTGAGATTGAATCAATCTTGAACAACCATACTTGAGAGTTGGTTGATCTTCCTCCTGGAAATAAACCCTTAGGTTCAAAATGGATCTTTAAAAGGAAAATAAAAGCTGATAAAACTATTGACAAATATAAAGCAAGACTTGTTGTTAAAGGTTATAGACAAAAGAAAAGCCTTGATTATTTTGACACATACTCACCGATAACAAGAATAACATCCATTCGAGTGTTAGTAGCATTGACGGCAGTTTATGATCTTGAAATCCATCAAATGGATGTGAAGACAGCTTTCTTGAATGGAGAATTGGAGGAAGAAATTTACATGGAACAACCTGAGAGCTTTATAGATCCTGGTAAAGAAAGAAAAGTGTGCAAACTTGTTAAGTAACTTTATGGACTAAAATAAGAACCCAAACAATGGCATGCAAAATTTGATCAAATAATACTGACAAATGGATTTAAGATCAATGAGTATGATAAATGTGTTTATATTAAAAATACTCTAAATCATCAGGTCATTATTTTCTTATATGTTGATCACATGTTGATCATGAGTAGAGACATTTCTGATATAAATGCTACTAAGCATATGTTGGCTAGCAAATTTGATATGAAGGACTTAAGAGTTACTGATTTGATCTTAAGAATTAAAATTCACAGAACTCCACAGGGTCTAGCATTGTCACAGTCTCATTATATCGAAAGAGTATTTGAGAAATTCAAGTATTTGAATTTCAATATTGCAAGGACACCAATTGATGTAAGCTTTGCACTTCAAAAGAATGAAGATGAAAGTGATTCACAATTGAATTATGCTCAAGTGTTGAGAAGTTTAATGTATATTATGAATTGTATGCGACCAGATATAGCATGTGCTATTAGTAAGCTGAGTCGGTTCACAAGTAATCTCAATCAAACTCATTGGATGACAATAAAACGAGTTTTATAATATCTAAAACATACTCAAAACTATGCCTTACACTATAACAAATATCCCACAGTAATTGAGGGATATAATGATGCTAATTGGATCACCGGATCATCTGAAGTTAAATTCACAAGTGGGTATGTATTTAGCCTTGCTGAAGGAGCATTGTTTTGGAAATCATCCAAACAAACGTGCATTGATCGCTCTACAATGGAATCTGAATTTATAGCTTTAGACGATAAGGCTGGTGAAGAAGCTGAATGGCTCCAGAATTTCTTGGAAGATATTTTATTTTGGCCCAAACCTTTAGCACTTATATGCATACATTGTGATAGTCAAGCGGCAATAGGTAGCGCAAGGAGCACTATGTATAACGGTAAATCTCATCACATATGAAGGAAACATAATACCATTAGACAACTACTCTCTAATAGAATTATCACAATTAACTATGTAAAGTCAAGAGATAATGTGTCGGATACACTTACAAAAGGCCTAACTAGAGAGGCAGTTGATAGATCATCAAAGAGAATGGGATTAAGTCCTAGGACAAGTCATCATGGCGGTAACTCTACCTAGCATACTGGAGATCCCAAGAGCTAGGTTCAAAGAGATTAAACAAAGTTATGACTGACGGTTCAACATTGTCAAATAACTCAATCCATTTTCGTGATAAAGACAATGTTCAGAAACAAGGATAAAGCTTAAATATTTAAAGCTTTTTAATGGTTATCTAAGTTTGGTAAGATATGACTAAAAAGTTTATCTACATGATTAAACGTTTAGAAATCACTTATGTGAGTGTGAAGTGTAAGCCGCTTCAAGGAGAATGATAGTAAAGGTCAATTCTCTATGCACTCATGAAATTAGGCGGTGTTCATGGTTGAAACGAACACAACCATGAGAACCATAGACGGTTAAGGGTTAGTTGTGTGACTTGTATTGTCTAGGTGTACAACAAAGTTCGAAGGTTCAAAGATATCGCATCTACCAATTGATCGAGTGCATCCGATATAAGTTCACTACGGAAAGTTCAAAGGAAAACCAACTTATTCAGATACAATTAATCCTTTCTTGTAAATCACACACTTGTCCGTGCATTCCTTTATCTTATGGTCATTCCCCTTTCATGTGGGGGATTGTTGAGTTCTATGAAAAGAAATGAAAAGGAAATGGAGGGTGAAAGAGTGTAGCTTTTCAACTAAAGAGTTGCACCTTTCTAAACCATTGTGACCTTTTCGAACCAGTGCATCACTTCTGAAGAGTTACATCCTTTCTGAATCATTGTTTCTCTTCATGAAGCAACACTTTGTTGTCTATAAATACCCTTTGATCCCTCAGATTTTTCTTACGAATTTTTTGATCTTCTACTCTTCTTCTTCTTCTTGCACTTCATAAAAATTCTTGTATGGTTTACTACTGTCGAGTGAGTTCGCTGTCACCAGCGTTTGAGGTACCGCTACTCCTGTGAGAAAATCGTTCTATCCTGAGAGGATATATTTCGACACCTTGGGTACATAGAGGAAAATAATTTCCTTAAGGATACATTGTGAATACAGTGGGCTCGATTTAAATTCTTCATCTTTTTCTGAATTTTTCTGCAACTTATTTGTGCTTACTGTTTTGCTGTTTAGCATACTGTTTTGTTATTTTACTTTTTGTTTTATTGTTCGAATAGAGATTGTAACAACAAGGTTGTACGAAAATGATTTGACATGCATAATCACTTGTTAATTATTTTATCAAGTTCTAGCTACAAGTTTCCTCCTCAAGTTGTAGTCACTTAAATTTCCACTTAGATCTCTTTCTTCATTAAACTAAGGAAAATTAAATTATTGCCATTATACGGGTCTCAACTTTAATAAATGTTTCGACTTCTGTGGTTTACTCCCTTCATTTGTAAATAAGTGCTCATTTTGTCTTTTTGTTTTATTTTTAAGGACTTGTTTGGAAAGTCATTTTGGAAATTGGATTTGATGTAATTGGATGTAATTACACAATTTGACATGTTTGATTGATCAGGTAATTACTTGGTCAACAGGTAATTAGGTGTAGTTGACATGGGTAATTATACTCTTCAATTCTCAGGGGAGAGCAGTGAATTGTTGGTAATTACATGGTGTTATTACAAGCTGGTTACTTTTTAATTTCGTCCTTTTATTTCTATTTTTATTTTTATTTTGTTTTAATTTATTTTTTATATCTATTATTTTTTTTAAAATTATTTTTATTATTCTAATATTTTTAAAAAATATATTTTTTATTTATATTTCATTTCCTTCTCATTTTCCAACCTTTACTTTTTATAATTCCATGCAATTGTTCGTATTATCTATTTTATATTATTTTTTTCATTTAGCATAATTTAGCTAGTATTCTAATTTTTAAACTAAAGTAGAATTCATTGTTGAATAAGATTATAAACTTAGGTTTTTCTTTTCTTTTGAATCATATTTATGTACGTTATGTTGAAATTTGCCATAAGAGTATTATGTTGTCACGACCCAGACAGCCGTGAGTGGCACTCACCCAAACCCCGGGTGAGCGAACCATCACTTCCCCTGACTTAATCGTTCTAACAGCTCAAAAGCAGTGCATAAAAGTAAACTAGCAATTCAATGATAATAACAATAAAACTTCATTAAATTAACCTACGGAAATTACCCCCTAGAATCTGAAAGTCGCAGTACCAAACAATTCTACCAATATCTAGAGTACGGGGATGCAACTATGGCTGGCACCGGCACCGGTACTTTCGGACCGGTATTAACCGGAACCGGACCGGTACTGGAGTAATCTTCCGCTGGTTGGCCAGGAACCGGGACGGTACCGGTACCGGTAGTACCGGGAATTTTTCCCTTTTCGTCCTGGACCGGTACCTACCGGAACCGGACCGTACCGGTATACCGGGTCCCGCTCATTTTTTTAAAATTTTTTAATTAAATTAAAATTTGGTTATTTATAATTGAAAAAGTTTCAAAATATATAAGTTATTTTATATTTCTTTTAAAAGTATAACTTAATAAATTAGACTTTTTTTAGAGTTTAAATTTTAAACTCTAAAAGTTTAAAACTTTAAATTTCAAATTTTAAACTCTTAAAAACTTTTTAAACTCTTAAGTCTTAAAAGTTTAAATTTAAATTTTTAAACTATAACTAACTTAATAACTTACTTACTTAAGTTTGAAACTTTTTAAACTATATCAAACTTTCATTTGTTAAACTTTTTTAAATTTCAAATTGTAACTTAAGTTTGAAACATTTAAAAATTGAAATATATAAAAAAGACTTGTATTAAATTGAAGACAATAATTAAAAAAATTTAAGGCGAATAGCCTATAATTTTATTCATAAAAATTAAATAATATAATTTGTATTACAAATATTAGAAGAGGACCTAATCTACGCAGCCACCTTCTAGGAAGGGTTCTGTTTGAATTAGGCCTCGAACTATCATACTAATATTTGAATCCTTGAAAATAGTCTTGACGTAGAGTTTCTAACAATTTCCTGGTAACATTTTCTGGAAGTGGTTGTTGTGCTTGATCCTCCAATGCATCCATGCCGTCTTCACTAGAATTTACCAAAATATTATCTTATATCATATTCAAATTGGACAGGTAAACTAGGACGCCCATAATTCCTTCGCTCGGCATTGATCCAATCTCTAAACAATACCGATATCTCCAAGCTGTCTGATGCTAATGAATACCTATGCTCCCCAATTTGATATCTTGCTGCACTAAAAGCGCCCTCCGAAGCTACTGAAGATGCTTGAATAGCTAGCAAATCTCGAACCACCGGTTGAAGTTTTGGAAATGACTTGTCGTGAGTCTTCCACCATTCCAAAAGTTGAGGTTTGCCTTGTGCATCCTTAATGCTTTCCATTACCTGATTAAGATATTCATTAAAATCATTCCTTTCATTAGAAGTAAGACCAAGATAATTTTCCATCATATCATCAATATCATCTTCATTTGAATATCTACGCCTAGAACTTGAAGGTTCTATATTATGTACTTCATCATTTATTCTACTAGAATTATACAAGTCATACAATTTTCTAGCTTCAATTCTTATGCTATCTTTAACATCGGACAAACTAGGTATTTTGTCCTCTTCGGCAACTTCGTCACCTTGGATACTTTGCTGATATATAATCTCTAAAATATCTAAATTTGAATATATTCTTTCAATCATTCGTGATGCACCTATTTCTTTGTAAGTTGGGTTTAATAAACAAGCAGTTAAATAAATTTGAGGAATAGGAATAAAATATTTTCTAAATTTTTTAATCATTGCATTAATAGAATCTTTAAACCGTGGAATATTTTTGTATTGAAAAAATTTATCAGAAATAGCACATATATTTGGTAAAACTGAACAAATAGTTGGATAATAAAGTCCAGATATTTGTTTTGTAGCTAAATAAAAAACTTTTAAAAATTCTTTAAGTTCATATACTTCTTTCCAATCAGTGTCAGTAATTCTATAATCATTATCTGAATTGTGAGCATTCCAAACTATTTGTAAAGGCTCTCTATATTCATAAGCAACTTTAAGCATTTCAAATAAAGAATTCCATCTCGTAGACACTGTTTTTGGAATTTTTCTAGGGGGGAGTTCTAATTCACGACACCGATTTTCAAACTCTACACGTCTAGACTTTACTTAACATTTAAAAATAAAATGGCATGCAGCTTCACATTTTATACAACCATTATTATACATTGCTATACCATCTCTAATAATTAAATTATATATGTGTGCAGCACACCTAATATGAAAATCGTCATTATAAATAGGGCAAATTGTCGGTTTTAGTTTATCAACAACATTTGTATTATTAGAAGCATTATCAAGGGTGACACTAATTACTTTATTACAAATCCCATAAAATTGTAAGACATCTATAATAGTTTGAACTATGTAACTACCGGTTTTCAGCATTTCACAACATTTATAACCTAAAATTCTTTTTTTCATGTTCCAATTTTCATCAATCCAATGACCAGTAATAGTGAAATAATCGTTACCATTAGGACTACGACCCATATCATAAGTGATAGCCATTCTACAAGTATTATAGTTAAATAAACAACGAAGATATTGTACATGTTGTCCTTGATAATCAAAAATAACTTTTTTAATAGTATTTCTTGAAAAAACTGTGAAAGAAGGATTATACACTATTTGAATATAATGAACAAAATCGGGATTTTCAGCAAAACTAAAAGGCAAGCCACAAAGAACAATCATTTTAGCTAATTCTTCAAGATCTCTTTCTCTACTATAACTGCGATGTGTACTAGGGCCAACAACATTAGAAGGGTTTAAATGTGTTTGGATCATGTTAGAGGCCCCTACTCCTACAGATGCATCGGGAAGGGGAGTACCATATTTTTATGCATCGGCTATAGCCTGAGCTTGCAAAAATTCAGTTTTACAACATCCCATTAAATGATTTCTTAAATGTCCCGTCTCACCCGACTTTCCCGTAGTTTTATGATTCAAAATATATTTACATATTTTACAAATAGCTTGAGTTTTATCCTCACTTTGAATCATAAATTGCCACACAACAGATTTTTTAAGACGTTCAGCCTTTGGCTTAGCCCTAGTAGGATGTACAGTGGGAGTGGGAGCGGGAGCGGGAGAAGGAGTGGGACTAGTAGCCGTAGGCGGCTCTGTTTCATCATCATCATAAGTATCATTACCATCATATTCATTATCATATTCTACTTCTTCATCTAGTTCTTCATTAAAATTACCAAACCTTGTCTGTAAAAATTCATGATCTAATTGAGTATTGCTATCATATTAAAAGGAGTTTCATCAACATGTGTAAAATCATTCGTATTTATTCTTAATTCAGGCTGTTGTCTAGTTTTAGATTTGGATTTAGAAGAACTACCGACTTTAGTTTTTCCGGTTACTGCATTAGTCAACCTACCAAAAAGTGTTTTTTTACCTTGGCCGATATTTTTATCACCGGATTCCATATTAAAATATTAAAAGTAAGCAAATAAATAAATACAAAAATTAAATACAAAAAAATAAATAAGTAAAGAGATGAAAGTTGGAACGAATGTACCAAACGTCTGCGTAAAAACAAACGTGTATAACCAAAAGCCGAAATTGATAGATGAAACTTGAAGCTTGAAAATTGCTCCAAAATAATCCAACAAATAAAATTAACAATTTAATAGAGACTATTAGAGAATAGAGAGTAGAAGAGTAGAAGATTAAGAGTTGAGAGAGTAGATGAAGAAAAAGAAATTTTGTGTAATAAATAATGAAGGGGTGGGAGGTTTTTATAGTTAAAATTTAGGACTAAAATATATTTTTAAAAACTTTGGGGTATTAAAAAAAGTTTGGGGGGTAGGGGGTGTTTTGGGGGGAGGGGTTGGCTGAAATAGCCGTTGGGTGGGGCCCACTGACCGTTGCCAACGGCTAACCCAACGACTATTTAATTAAAAAATTTTTTTTGGAACTTTCCCACCGGATCGAACCGGACCGGACCGGTACCGGGACGGACCGGACCGGGATGATCCGGTAATTTTACCCCTTCCGTCCTGTTACCCTACCGGCCAACCCCTACTCCGGACGGAACCGGAGTCCACCGGACCGAAACCGGTACCGGCACCTCCCGGTTCCGTTGCCACTCTTAGATGCAACCCCAAAATAACGAAAATAGTCTAAGCCCGAAACAAATGGGCTACAACTCTAATGATAGGTTCAAGGCAGCTCGATCGAGGCAGCTCGATCGAGGCAGCTCGATCGAAGCAGCTCACCCTTGAAGTCTGGAAACGCTGGTACTACAGATTAGGTCGCGTCTCAGCCGCTGAAAGATTGCCTGTACTCACAAGAAGAAAAGCAAGTGCAGTATCAGTACACCACCACTGTGTACTGGTAGGATCATCAGCCAGTTCCAAATAAACAGTGTATAAACTGTACAACAAATCAAGTATAAGTACGGAAAATATGCAACAAATCAATAGGCTCCCCTAGACTACTAGTCTCTACCTAGCTTGTTCCCACCTGAACTTCACCACATACAACTCTAAGCCACAATCACAAAACTCAATAAATCATCCTTTTTGCCTAGCCCGTACCCACCCTGGGATCCCTTCTAAATTACACCTAAGTATTAAACAGACAACCCGGCCTAAACCAAGACCAACTATACAGATATAACAGGATTCCCGGTCACTCATGGACCACCAATGAATATCACAGTTCAATAGAACAGCCTGGTCCACTCACGAAACCAATAACAGTTAATGCAATGCAATATTATCAATGCAATGCAATATTATCAATGCATTACAACAATATCAATGCAATGATGCAGTAAAATTAACCCGTACTAAGCGTAGTCCCCGAGCCAACCGTTAGTAATTCATACCAGGCGTGGTACCCGAGCCAACCATTAGTAATTTGTACCAGGCGTGGTACCCGAGCCAACCATTTGTTATACCCGTATCAGGCATGGTACCCGAGCCAACCGTTAGTATTTCGTACCAGGCGTGGTACCCGAGCCAACCAAATGTCAATAATCCACAGTCAAAATAATGAACAAATATCTTGTAAAATCAACAAGCAACACACCGTTCAATCCACAGACTGTAACAAGGACCTTTAGACATTCTAAGCAATTCCCCTAAGCAATGTAATTCATACAAATACTTAGATAAGAGTACAAGAACATACAACATTCACAGGAATCGTAAGTCATCACCTACCTCGAAATGATCCAAGCTCTACTCAACCCGAGCTTTCTCGTGTTTCGGATTCGTCTCTCGTTCTTGGTCTAAAACAATATACAAGTACTCAAATTAATAAACAAGGTTTACACATTACCCGAATTAAACCAAATCCCAGACTCCCAGGCCACCCATGATCATCCTACCCTTTTTTTCCCGGGCTTCCCGCCATTAATTTCTCTAGTTTTATCATTTTCATGGATAAAAATAGAGAATTTAGCAATATGTGATCATAAAACCTTACTTTTAACAATACCCAAGAACTTTCATGCCTAAAATTTCCCTTCTTCCCCAGATTCTACCATCCCTAGGTTATTCCAACCTTTCCCCAGGTTTCCTCCTAGCAATTCTACCGCGTAGGAAAAGTAGTACGAAGATTGGGGAGTAGAAACCTTACCTTTAGGTCAAAAAATAGTGGAAAACTGGTAGAAATCGCCTAAAATCGCCCCCTTCTTCTCCCAAAATGTTTCAAGAAAAACTTAACAGCTTTGGAGAAGTTTCTGCATTAAATCCCATTATGATCCGCTATAACGGTCCGCTCCACTATAGCGGTACCGCCGTAGCTGAGTCATCTGCTATGGTGGAGACTGACCGATGTTGACTTTCACGGTAGCGGTAATTTCTCCGCTATAGCGGAGGTTGCTATGGCGTAGCCGTTGCACTTGTCACGGACAGAAGGTTCAGAAATCTTCAAAATTTGCCCATTTTACAACACACTTGCTTTCCCCGATGATCAGAAACAACCTCTTTACGTTAATCACGATTCTGGAGGTTCTACTTACCCGAATTCAATTACGAAAAGTCCTCTGGACTCCTCTATGTGTTAGCTACGAGGAAAACTAGCTTAACACAAGACATCCAACCCAATCCTTACTCAGATTTCCCTTGACTCCACCTCGCCCCAAAACTGGCCAAGACTAGCCTAGCCTAGAATTTCAAACCCCCAAAACCGGAGTTTTCTAACTCTAAAACTTGGTACGATTGGACTACCCATAATGATGGACCCGACCATTACAACAGATACCAATTTACCTATCGTTTGTTCCCGAATGATCAAACCCAAAATTATGGAAAATAAAGGGAAAAAGTGTAGTACCTGAATTCTCAAACAATTGAGGGTACTTGTCCCGCATGTACTTTTCGATTTCCCAAGTGGCTTCCTCAACCGGACGATGCTTCCACTGAACCTTTACCATATCAATCACCTTTGTCCTCAACCTCCGGACATCCCGAGCAAGAATCAAGACTGGTTCCTCTTCATAACGAAGATCCTTATCAAAAAGCACCTCATCCCACTTGATGATGTAGTCCCCATCCCCATGGTATCGCTTAAGCATGGATACATGGAATATCGGATGGACACCCGACAAACTGGGTGGCAGTGCTAACTTGTAAGCCACTGGCCCCACAATCTCAAGAACCTTAAACTGACCGATGAACCGAGTGTTAAGCTTGCCCTTCTTACCCAACCGCATAACACCCTTCATTGGTGACACTTTCAACAATACCTGTTCACCAACCTGGATTTTCATGTCCTAGACCTTGCGATCTGCACACTCCTTCTGCCTACTTTGAGCAGCCAGCAACTTGGCTTGAATGCCCCTTGCCTTTTCTTGTGCTTCCTTTACCAATTCCACTCCCAAAGGCTGTACATTGCCTTCCTTGAACCACCCAACCGGTGATCTGCAGCTTCTCCCATACAACACTTCGAATAGTGCCATGTCAATGCTGGAGTGATAGTTATTGTTGTATGAGAACTCGCATAATGGTAGAAACTGGTCCCAATGATCCCCGAAGTCCATCACATATGCTCTCAGCATGTCCTCCAACACCTGGATCGTCCTCTCTGACTGACTATCAGTCTGAGGGTGGAAGGCGGTGCTAAAAGTGAGTTGTGTACCCAACTCTTCATATAGCTTGCCCTAAAATTTAGAAGTGAACTGCGTACCCCTGTCTGAAATGATGGACAGTGGCACCCCATGCAATCTCACAATCTCCTTCACGTAGATCTTAGCCAATTCCTGCGAATTATAATCTACCGTGACCAGAATAAAATGAGCGGACTTGGTCAGCCTGTCAACAATGAACCAAATGGAGTCATACTTCCCCAATGTCTTGGGAAGACCCACCACAAAGTCCATGGCTATCCTTTCCTACTTTCACTCTGGAATGGGCATCCTCTGAAGTAGTCCTGTAGGTCTCTGGTGCTCATACTTTACTTGCTGGAATATCTGACACTTGGAGACAAAATCAACTATGTCTTTTATCATTCTGGGCCACCAGTAATGCTGCCTCAAGTTCCTGTACATTTTAGTCACACCCGGTTGAATTGAGTACCGCGAACCATGAGCTTCTGCCAAGATTTTCTGAACCATATCATCAACCCGAGGACACAAATCCTTCCTCTGAAATTTAGTACTCCACCAGAGTCTAACGTGACATCCATGGATTTCATGGATATTACCTTACCTCAAAGCTTACTCAGTTTCGGATCCTGAAACTGTTTAGCCTTTATTTCCTCTATGAAGGTGGCTTTGACCTCAATGCTGACCAACAATCCACCCTGTTCTGAAATACCCAAGTGCATGAACTCGGCCTCCAAGGCCCGAATTTCCCTTGCTAGTGGTCGTTTGGACACCCCCAAACAAGCCAAACTACCCATGCTAACTATTTTATGGCTCAATGCGTCTGCCACCACATTAGCCTTACCGGATGATATTGAATGATCACATCATAGTCCTTCAATAACTCCATCCACCTTCTCTGCCTCAAATTCAAATCCTTCTGAGTGAACACATGCTACAGACTGCGATGATTGGTGAACACCTCACACTTGACACCATAGAGATAGTGTCTCCAAATCTTTAGTGCAAAGACCACTGCTGCCAACTCCAAGTCGTGAGTCGGGTATTTTTTCTCATGCACCTTCAACTACCTAGATGCATAGGCTATCACATTCTTATCCTGCATCAACACAGCACCCAAACCAGAATGTGAAGCATCACAGTAAACAATAAAGTCTTTACCTTCAACCGGCAAGGACAATATAGGAGCTGTGATCAGAAGTGTCTTGAGCTTTTGGAAGCTCTCCTTGCACTTGTCAGACTACATGAATGGTACATCTTTTTGTGCCAACCTGGTCAGGTGAGTAGCAATAGACGCAAAATCTTTGACAAACCTCCGGTAGTACCCTGCGAGTCCAACAAAACTCCTCACCTCAGTCACAGAGGTAGGCCGAACCCAACTCTTGACTGCTTTAATTTTTTGGGGGTCTATCATCACTCCCTTTTCTGATACTACATGCCCCAAGAACGCAACTGAAGTCAACCAAAATTCACACTTGGAGAACTTTGCATAAAGCTTCTGGCGTCTCAAGATGTCCAACACAATACTGAGATAACTAGCATGCTCCTCCCTACTCTTGGAGTAGATCAAAATATCATCGATAAACACAATCACGAAGGAATCCAAATATGACTTAAATACCCCATTCATCAAACTCATGAATGTTGCCGGCGCATTGGTCAAACCAAACGACATCACCAGGAACTCGTAATGCCCATATCGGGTCCGAAAAGCAATCTTAGGAATGTCCTCAGGCCTAATCCTCAACTGATGGTACCCCGACCTCAAGTCAATTTTCGAAAACACCGATGCGCTCTGAAGTTGATCAAACAAATCATCAATGCGGGGTAGAGGGTACTTATTCCGGATGTTCACCTTGTTCAACTGCCTATAGTCTATGCACATCCGCATGCTACCATCCTTTTTCTTCACAAACAACACAAGAGCACCCCAAGGCGAAGCACTGGGATGGATAAATCCCTTATCTAGGAGTTCCTGCAGCTGAGTCTTAAGTTCCCTTAACTCTACTGGAGCCATACGATACGGAGGAATAGAAATGGGACGAGTGCCCAGCTCTAAATTAATGCAAAAGTCTATATCCCTGTCCGGAGGCATACCAGACAAATTCGCTGGAAACACCTCTAGAAACTCAGAAACCACCAAACCTGACTCAATGGATGTGGACTCCATACTATCATCCCGGATATAAGCCAAGAAGGCTAGACACCCCCTTCCCACTAGCTTTCTAGCCCGAACAAACGATATTACCTTAACTGGCTTAGGCCTGTACACACCTTCCCACTCTAGTCTATCCTCACCCAGAATCTCTAGAGCCACAGTCTTGGTGTTACAGTTCATAATAGCATGATAAGGGGACAGTCAGGTCATGCCCAAGATAATATCAAAATCAGTCATATCCAGGATTACCAAGTCTACCCAAGTATGGAACCCCACAAACACAACAGAACAGTCACGATAAACATGAGTCACAATCACATACTCTCCAACTGGGGTAGAAACATGAATAGGGGAATCAAGGATATCACAAGTCAATTTCAGACCCAACGCAAAACTCACATATACATAAAAATATGTAGAACCTGGGTTAAATAATACCGAAGCCATTTTATCGCAGACAAGAATGGTACCTGTGATCACCGCATCTGATGCTTCCGCCTTGGTCCTCCCTGGAAAAGTATAGCAATGAGCCCGATCATCGATTCGAGCAACTTCTCAGACCGACTGCGCTGCAACCCTGCCCGCACCGCCGTTCCCTCTGTTGCCCCAGCCTCCCTGAAAGTTACCTCGCCCACCCTGTAGACGACCTCTAGCATTACTGCCTCTACCTGCCGGGACCACCACTCTAGGCTGCTGCTGACCTTGATTTCATGTTTGCTTGAGTGGGCACTCCCTTTTAAAGTGTCCCAGATCACCACAATGGAAACAACCACGGTCAAGTGTAGGCCTGCTAGCTGATGTATAAGACGCTCCCTGGCCTCTAGGAGCTGAAGACTGATTATGAGCTCCCTGATGACCATCTATAGTAGCTGGAAGAGCTGACTGGATAGGATGGGCTGAGTATACCTGCTGATTATGACCTCTGGAATGTGAGCTACCATAATTTCCCTCATTCCGGGGCTTCTTGGACAATGCCGTAGCCTGCACCGTTTGCCTGACTCCCTCAAGTTGCTTCACATAATCCACCACATCATTAAAGCCCTTTCCTGAAGAGTTCATATGCACTGAGAGTACCTGCATCTCAGTGTTCAAACCTTTCACAAACAAACGGAACCGTTCCTCCTCGGAACCCAATAGTTGTGTGGCAAAATGAGACAAGGCGTGGAATTTTGCCTCATAAGCAGAGACTGACATGTCACCCTGCTCCAAGTTCAAGAACTCATCTTTCTTCCGATCTCTCAAAGTACGGGGTACGTACTTCTCTAAAAACAAAGCGTGGAACTGTTCCCAAGTCAGTGGGGGTAGAACAGAAGACCGGCACTCCACATGGGACCTCCACCACTGCTTGGCATCACCCTGCAACTAAAATATGACAAACTCAACCCCATGCTGACGTACAATACCCAACTTGTGCAACCTCTCATAGTAATCCAAGATAAATTCATAAGCATCCTCCCTATCAGTACCCTGAAATGTAGGAGGTTTCAGCTTGAGAAACTTGGTCAGCATCTCATGCTCATTCCCTATCATCACTGGCCTAGCATTGGCCTGAAGAAGTCATTCGTGCCTGAGGCTGTATCCATCCTAGGCGCTGTAGTAGCCGCTGACTGAGTATCCAAGGCCTGGTTTGCAAAAGTCGCGAATATGGCTCCAGTACCAACCAAACCACTCAAAATATTCCAAGCCTGTTGAAAGGCTTCTGGTGTCATAGTAGGAAGGCCTGCACCCCCAACCGGTGCCGCCTCCTCCTGCGCCTCACCATCTTCAGCCACAACTTCTACATCTTTAGCAACATGTTTCTGAGGTGGGGGAGGGGTTGCCTCACATGCATCAGTAGCACTCGAGCCCCACCCTTGGCGGGTGTGGCTCTACCTCGTCCTCTGCCCCTTTCCCTACCTCTACCACGGACAGCCGAGCCCACTGCTAGGGCCGCTGCTCTAGCTCCGTTGCTCCTTGTGTTAACCATTTGCGGACAGAAGATTGAATGAGATTAGATATCAATTTGTATCACCAGATACCAATTGGAATCGAGTTATAGCACGAAGGAAAGAAGGAAGAGATAGTTTTCCTAAAGCCCCATAGCCTCTCGAAGAAAAGTACGGACGTATCCGCACCGTTCCGCAAGACTCTACTAGACCTGTTTGGTACAACGAGATCAATGAAATTAGGGCTCTGATACCATCTTTGTCATGACCTAGATCGCCGTGAGTGGCACTCACCCAACCCCCGGGTGAGCCAACCATCACTTCCCCGAACCTAATCGTTCTAACAGCTCAAAACTAGTGCATAAAAGTAAACTAGCAATTCAATGATAATAACAATAAAACTTCATTAAGTTAACCTGCAGAAATTACCCCCTAGAATCTGAAAGTCGCAGTACCAAACAATTCTACCAATATCTAGAGTGCGGGGATGCAACCCTAAAATAACAGAAATAGTCTAAGCCCGAACAAATGGGCTACAACTCTAATGATAGGTTCAAAGCAGCTCGATCGAAGCAGCTCATCCTTGAAGTCTGGAAGCGCTGGTACTACAGATGAGGTCGCGTCTCAGCCGCTGGAAGATTGTCTGTACTCACAAAAAGAAAAGCAAGTGCAGTATCAGTACACCACCACTGTGTACTGGTAGGATCATCAGCCAGTTCTAAATAAACAGTGTATAAACAGTACAGCAAATCAAGTATAAGTACGAAAAACATGCAACAAGTCAATAGGCTCCCCTAGACTACAAGTCTCTACCTAGCTTGTTCCCACCTGAACTCCACCACATACAACTCTAAGCCACAATCACATAACTCAATAAATCATCCTTTTCGCTTAGCCCGGACCCACCCTGGGATCCCTTCTAAACAATACCTAAGTGTTAAACAGACAACCCAACCTAAACCAAGACCAACTACACAGATAAAACAAGATTCCCGGTAACTCAAGGACCACCAACAAATATCACAGTTCAATAGAACAGCCAGGTCCACTCACGGAACCAATAACAATCAATGCAATGCAATAATATCAATGCAATGCAGCAATATCAATGCAATGATGCAGTAAAATAAACCCGTACCAGGCATGGTACCCGAGCTAACTGTTAGTAATTCATACCAGGCGTGGTACCCGAGCCAACCATTTGTTATACCCGTATTACATAACTCAATAAATCATCCTTTTCGCTTATCCCGGACCCACCATGGGATCCCTTCTAAACAATACCTAAGTGTTAAACAGACAACCCGACCTAAACCAAGACCAACTACACAGATATAACAAGATTCCCGGTAACTCAAGGACCACCAACGAATATCACAGTTCAATAGAACAGCCCGGTCCACTCACGGAACCAATAACAGTCAATGCAATGCAATAATATCAATGCAATGCAGCAATGTCAATGCAATGATGCAGTAAGATAAACCCGTACCAGGCGTGGTACCCGAGCTAACCGTTAGTATTTCGTACCAGGTGTGGTACCCGATCCAATCGAATGTCAACAATCCACAGTCAAAATAATGAACAAACATCTTGTAAAATCAGCAAGCAACACATCGTTCAATCCACAGACTGTAACAAGGACCCTTAGACATTCTAAACAATTCCCCTAAGCAATGTAATTCATACAAACACTTAGATAAGAGTACAAGAACATACAACATTCACAGGAATCGTAAGCCATCACCTACCTCGAAATGATCCAAGTTCTACTCAACCCGAGCTTTCTCGTGTTCCGAATTTATCTCTCGTTATTGGTCTAAAACAATATACAAGTACTCAAATTAACAAACAAGGCATGCACATTACCCAGATTACACCAAATCCCAGACCCCCAGGCCACCCATGATCATCCTACCCTTTTTCTCGGGCTTCCCGCCATTAATTTCCCTAGTTCTATTATTTTCATGGATAAAAATAGAGAATTTAGCAATATGTGATAATAAAACCTTACTTTTAACAATATCCAAGAACTTTCATGCCTAGAATCCCCCTTCTTTCCCGGATTCTACCATCCCTAGGTTATTTCAACTTTTCCCCAAGTTCTCTCCTAGCAATTCTACCGTGTAGAAAAAGTAGTACGAAGATTGGGGAGTAGAAACCTTACCTTTAGGTCAAAAAATAGTGGAAAACTGGTAGAAATCTCCCAAAATCGTCCCCTTCTTCTCCCAAAGCGTTTCAAGAAAAACTTAACTGCTTTGGGGAAGTTTCTGCATTAAATTTCATCACGCACCGCTATAGCGATCCGCTCCACTATAGCGGTACCTTAGCGAAGTCGTCCGCTATGGTGGAGACTGATTGACGTTGACTTTCGCTGTAGCGGTAATTTCTCCGCTACAGCGGAGGTCGCTATGGCGGAGCCGTTGCGCTCGTCACGGTCAGAAAGTTTAAAAATCTCCAAAATTTACCTATTTTACAACACACTTGCTTCCCCCGATGATCAGAAACAACCTTTTCACGTCAATCACAATTCCGGGGGTTCTACTTACCCGAATTTGATTCTGAAAAGTCCCCCGAACTCCTCTATGTGTTAGCTACGAGGAAAACTAGCTCAACACAAGACATCCAACCCAATCCTTACCCGGATTGCCCTAGACTCCACCTCACCCCAAAACCGGCCGAGACTAGCCTAGCCCAGAATTTCAAACCCCCAAAACCAGAGTTTTCTAACTCTAAAACTTGGCACGATTGGACTACCCATAACGACGGACCCGGTCGTTACATATGTTAACTTTTTTGTTTTGAATTTTGAACTTATGTTATCTTTTCAGTTTCAATTTACTTGTTTCACTAGTATTGACTTGATAATTCACATTGCAAGCCATTCATTTTTTAGTTAAAATTGATAGATTATCTTTTTGTCAAATGTTTTAATAATTTTATGACATTATATTTATAATATTAATTTTTTTTGTCAAACATGCATTTCATGATATTCTTAAAGATTATGTACTTTAAGTTTTTATGATTAATTTAATTAAAATATACTAATTTAAAAAATATAAATCAATTTTTTTTATAATATTAGTTAAGAACATATGTTTATTAATTAATATATTTTAAAAGACAATATATATATCTTAAATATTTAATTTAATATCATTTATAAAGGCCTTTATTTATCTAATATAAATTTTTAGTTTATGATAATTAACTATTATTTAAAAAATTTAATATAACTATGTGATTACACTTGTGCAACCAAACAGTACACTTGTATTACACTGTAATTACATTATGGCAAATAAAAAGGTCATCGTAATTACTAGGCTGTGTATTTACTTGGCTGGTAATTACTAGGGTAGTAATTACACCAATTCCAATTACCAAGTGACTTTCCAAACATACTCTAAATAAGTAAACATTTAGGCTTTCAAAAATAAATTGATCATATTCTTTCAAATTTGCCCTTATTTACATAAACAAAAATCATTAATTAGAAAAGATCACATTAAAAATATACATTAACATTTCATTAGGGATAAGGTAGTAAAAACACCTTATATTTTCTAGGTGTAAACAATTTCTTAAGGAATGTGCTCAACCTAAAATGATGACTTATTTGAAAACGGAGGGAGTACCTTGTTCGGGATCTCAAAATCTAAATTAAGAAAAGTCAACAAGTTGTTAAGACACCGATCACAATAATCTTATTTAAATCTGATGCATGTCATGAAAATTCTTAATCTTTTTCAGAACTTCGATTTGGTATCTTCTAATGAAATATGTCTTTATGTTACTATATAATTACGTAGAAGGTCATCGAACTTATAGTTCAATTGCAAGAAAATCATTAAACTAATTTCTCTAACAAAAACTTGCTCGACTTTCACTAAATATTCTAGAATATATCAATTTGATCAAAAACCAATGAAAATTGACCTTAACTCATCCAAAAACATTTTAAGTATAGCGAAATGGCATAGCATATATCAGTATATGCCACACTAAACCATAAGCAAGTTAGTGGACAAGTTTGTCTGACATCGAATTTGATAGTATTATTCATATTACAGTACGTACTGACATGTTTGCTGTCATTATGAGTTGAATGTGCAATGCCTTTGGGATTACTCTTCATCTGCTGATATATGCTCAATTGCTGACCCTCCAATTATTTTCCTTTCTCCATGTCTGAAGCAAAACTTCGTGGAACAGATTAAAAAAAAAAAGGAAGTAATTTTCTTTAATTAAGACATGTTTCTTAACGTGCAATTGGCTTTTTGTACTCCAATATTAATCGATAGTATCCAATTATCCACGTAAGAATTACTACTTCCTCCATTCATTTTTACTTGTCATATTTGTACTTAGCATATTCATTAAGAAAACAATAATTGATATGGTTATTTTACCACACTATCCCTATTTCTTGATGTTTAGTATTATTAGGTATTGAAAAATAATTTGAAGAGTAAGTAATTAATACTAGGGGTAAAACATGAAAAGATAATGGTCTTTTCTTGATATGATTAAATGTGACAAGTAAAAATAAAAATTTATTTTTAAAATAATAAAGTATTCGAATTAGAAATTGTCTTCTAATTGTATGTGAATGCGAATGCAGGCCAAGTCTTCTAGCTTCACTACTTTCTCTCTCTCAAATTATCTGTTGTGTTTCTTTATTATACCCCCAAAACATTAATTAAAGGAGATTTTAATTGTTTTATTCTTATTTATATCTTAAAACATAAGTTTTCTTCATTAAATATTTATTTTTAATTATTATTTTAAAAAAATTGAAACAAATAATTTGAGAGGAAGAGAGTATTAGCTAAGCAGTTTTTTGGAGTACAGAAAAAAAGAGTGATCAGGCCACGAAGTCAATTGTAATAGTTCATACCTACCTCTAAAAGATGTGATTCTAGGATGAGGTAGTTTCTCTCTTAATCATAGGTCACAGATTTGAGTCATGGATATGAAAAAATCTTTGATAGAGAACTGTTCTCCCAAATGAACCAAGCGTAAATTCAGATTAATCGGATTTATATTCACAACGCCGAGAAAAAAAAACAGTTGATAACTAATAATGTGTCAAGATTGGTTGCTTGACTTCAATATACGGCCATTCAAGTGAAATACTAATAATTTTCACTCCTGATTTTTTTTAATACTATTTCTTTTCAGGTGAAATTCTATCCAAACACAATTTGAACTCTCAGATATTCTTTTTCGACTTCAAATTTCTTTTCTTAACTTGAACCAAATATCATCCAAAATGGTGAAATTCCTACTTCAAGTTATGGCATGGAAAAATATACAGATCAACACACATCAGCAAGCTCCAAAGGTACATAGGATTTTTTATACATATAGATAAGGGAATAGATAATTGAACACTCCAACTGTATGATAAAATTCCCCAAAGAATTCATAGGTGTGAATTGAATCCACATGATATGGAGTTAGCAGATAACACAAGAAGTTGGATCCTCTTCTACACTGTGATAGTGATGATAACGAGCAGGAACAGGGGTTGGGTAATGCTGATACTGATATGGGTAAACTGGTGCTGGATATGCCTTTATTGCTGCTGCCTCTTTCTTCTTGTCATCCGTCTTATTTGCTTCCTCTTTCTTCGGCTCATCTTTTTTCTTCTCTGCCTCTTTAGCTGGTCCAACAAAGATTATCTCTGTGTGACACAGCTTCTTCAGTTTTGAAACTAATTCAACTGGATCTACGCTTCCTGTTACTGTCAATTTCTTGTCCTTTGTGTCTATCGAAATTGAGTCTACCCCTGCAAGTTCCAGACCAAAAATCACTCGAACTTGAAATTTTTCTGCAAGATTTGGGTTCCTTACCTAGCGTTTGACCATAAATTTTGAAAATTTATCATAAATATTTGTTTGACCATAATTTGATTTAATTTTATCTTCAACTCAAGTTCCCAAAAACTGGCTCCTAACAACTTTTGAGAGAACTTTCACTTTCACTTTCATTCACAAAATTATTTTCATTAACAAAATCAAGCAAAATGCATATCCGAACACAATTTCAAGTTTCAAAAATCACTTCAAAAAAATAAATTCAAATTTCAACTTTAAAATTTATGGTCAAACTCGAGCTAACATATTTTTTACAAAAAAAAAAGAAAGAATAATAACGTACCTTCGACAACAGAAACTTTTTTCATGACCTTTTGCTTGACTTTGTCATCGAGATACTCCAGCTTCAGCACTACTTTCTGTAAATGAATAACCAAACCAAAGATTAATTAAGTAAGCCCCAATCAAATCCATAAATTTATTAACATAGCTCCATCAAGAAACTCATTTTCCACCAATTTTAGTAGTCAATGTACTTTAAAACAGTATATCTACAGATACACATAACGTATATACTCGAGTAAAAGTGTGTGGTGTGTCACAAAAAGGGGAATTTAACTAACTTTTTTGAGAATGTGAAAAGATAAATAACTTTTAAGCTTAACAAAGGTAAAGAAGCAGAAATTTGGTAGAGAGAAAAAGCTAACCATCATCTTTTTAGCTGAGAGTTGAGACTTGGAGATCTGAGTTTAGTGTATCGAAGTAAGTAGCAGATCAAGACTTAATCTCTCCAACTTGACAAGGAAGAGAAAATAATATTCAAAGTAGTGAGAGAGAAAGAAATTGAAGTTGCAAATGAGTTAGATGGATTTATAGTTATTTATAGCACTCATTTGTGAGTACACACTACACACTGAAAGAGCAGGGAGGGGGCGAAGAAGCAACCTAGTCAACTAACAAGTCTTCTTTTTTTAATTAAAATAAATCTTTTTCAGTCAATGGTCAAATTTGTAATTCACAACACTATTTCATTATTTGTGTGATTATAAATTATTTTATTAAGGATAAAGAGGAATTATGAAGTTAAGTTATTTTTATTATAAAAAATGATATTTTTCTAGACGAACTATAAAGAAAAGAGTGCTATATAAATTAAGACGGTAAGAGTAATTTGTTAAGATGCATATTCATATTGTAACCTTTTGATTGTTGATTAGCTCGCGGATTTTAGATGCTAAATTAATGAAATAAAATATTTAAGTTCGATACATAGAGTCTATCATGACGCAATTTAAAAATTTAAAAGATTAAGAAGTTTATGTATT
Source organism: Jaltomata sinuosa (assembly GCA_003996215.1). Lineage (NCBI taxonomy): Eukaryota > Viridiplantae > Streptophyta > Magnoliopsida > Solanales > Solanaceae > Jaltomata > Jaltomata sinuosa. Next base: position 684,708 of record QJPP01000567.1, read on the forward strand.
CAGGTTTTAATTTTTTAAAGTTACTGAATTTTAAATTATTATTATTATTATTAATAATAATAATAATAAATATAATATATATATTTAAAATTATGTAATATAAAAATTAAAATTTGAATCAAAATTACTAGTAATTATATTGTAATTGAAGTGTTAGGTCTATCCCGTGCCTTCTTTTGGTTTGCTATTTAAAAGTAATAATTTTGACATTAATTTTTGCAGAAGGGGTTCGATTTGTAATTTGAAGCTTTGCATTGCCTAGCTCCCCGAGGATTCGTTCTGTTCCGTGAGCTTAGCTCCAATATTTGTCAATACACATTTAGACGACCGACACATAGGACATATAAAGATGAATAGTTGGTTGAGATAGTTTTTTACTCTCTCCATTCCTTTTTAGTAATTGTTCCAAAATACTTGTCAATTTAAAGAATTAAGAGAGAATTAAATTTTTTTTTCAATTTTATCCTTAACATTAATTATTCTAGAATTAAGAGACACATAAATAGATAAAGATTAATAAGGGGTATATGAGTCAAATTATACTCCTAATTAATTTTTCTTAATGGTCGTGCAAAATCTTATCATGACAACTAAAAAGAAACAGAGGGAGTAACTTGTTTTTTATTTTTTTATTGTATTTTTATTAATGATAAAATTAAACCAATTTATAAATTATCTTTATTAACTGAAAAGAAACACCTGCCCCGCCTTTTTACTTTTACCTCGAACGTACCTTCTTCTTTTTTTCAACAGAAACCTTCATCTATTAATTCATTAAGGGCATGATATGTCCAAAAGAGCATACATCATCACTCACTAATCAACTTGGGAACATTCTTTCCCAAGAAGATTTGCGCAACAAGGAAATGACAACTTTAGTCAAATTATGAGTAACAATATTAAATCTTCTAGGAATATGTAAAAACACAACATAATCTAGACATGAAAACATATTTCAAATGTCCTCACAAACTACATTCACGTCCCAAGTGGCCTTCACATTTTTCTTCAAGATATCTACGATAGTTTTCGCATCAGAGAAGATATAAAGTTTTCTCCATCCATTTTATAGCGCTTTTTCTATAACTGTTTTAATTGCACACGCTTCAGCAGTCATAGATTTTCCAACAAACTAAATCAGGGATCCATGGGCATGAAGCAAAACACCCTTGCTATCCATAGCAACCAAACCAATGCTTGCCTTCTACGACTTGACTTGTAATCATGCATCAACAAATAATCAAATCACATCTTCGGGCGCAATTAATTGATTTTCATAATCCATTGGTGAGTTAGCAATTGGGGAAGTACCAGGCATTATTTCAAGAAAATCATTATACTCAATTAAAGCTTGTGTCATTATGTCTCGAGGATCAGTTAACTCATTATTAAAATATCAAGTATTTTTAGACTTTCATATATGCCACATGATCATTACCGTTAAATTCAGAATACTAGCAGAGCAAGAATAATTTTTTGCCATAGTAATCTTATCATTTCATCATAGCTAGAAGTCACTAATATTATCAAGATCGCTCCAATTAATAGGGCTCATTTTTCAAATTATTTGAGAATCATGATACTTAAAAAGCATGTGTTCCATTGTTTCATCTTCTAGATCACATTTCTTACAAACAATACTCACATGATGTGATCGTTTTCTAATAATATTATTTACTGATAAGGTATTAAGCACACACCCTCTTAAAAAATGTTTATGTTTATTTTTTATTTTCATTGCTCATTGAAAATTTCAAAAAGCTTTAGAGAAAGCATGACTATTGAGCTATATTACCTTTACTTTTTCCCTGCTTGGTGATAATTTTTTCTAGGTGATAATCTGATTTAACTTCATAAGTTCTCAATTTTGTGTAATCATGAGGATTTGTGCATTATTGTGACGTATTATTTTTGTTAGAGAGTAACCTAGTGAACTAAACCTCCTTAAGGAATTCTGAGACTACAGTGAGTTTGTAGCAGGTTTTTACAGTGATTTGCACATTTAATTTGTGTTATGATGTCTTGAAATGATGTTTGTGCTGTGAAATAAAATTTAATACAATTTTACCAAGATTCTGTTTAATGAGGCACCGCTGCAGCGATAGATTTTCTGTTGCAGCGAGACCACTATAGCGGTAAGAGTTTTATCATAGCGAGTGTTAACGATAATATCAGGCCTCGCCATAACGAAGCATTGGTCATCATAACAGCACCGTCGAAGCGAAAATATCGACGCGAGACAGAATTGACCTTTAAGTCAGTTATTTTGATATCTCACCCTTATAACTTCAGAACTCGTTTCAAAGACCTGTGAGGCGATTTTTCCAAGGTTAGGGCAGATTTCTTCTTCGATGTAAGTTCATCTCGTCAACTCTTTTGTCTAGTAATCCTCTAACAAAATCTTTATTTTTTATTTACTTTCTTCATCATTCTTCTTGTTTTCATGACCTTACACCATCTTTTCACCATCAAAACAATACAAAGCTTTTCCTAATGATAGTTAAAAATACAAAAAAAAAATGAAAATTCATATCAAGAATCTTCTTCTGGTAATGATTGTTGACACCCAATTTTGACCTCCCTATACCTCTCTCGGGCTGTTATTTTACTAGTTATTATTATTTTTAAAGCTTATTTTTCTCGCGTATTTTATCGTCGTCTTGACACTTTTTTAAATTAGTATACGATTTATAAATATATAATTTATTTCTTAATTATTACTATTTTATCGTAAATTTCGTATAACATTACATGTCATTTATTTTATGTACAAAATATATACGTAATTTATTTACAATTTTAAATAATATTCTTTGTTTGACAATTATTGTTAGTTATTATTTATCTATTAAATTATATATGTAGTATTCTATTTATTGAATAATATCCCAATTTCTATTTATCTCTCGATTTATTTAAATTTCAGCTCTCTTTATCTAACTTCTTTCAATTGTAGCCTAAATTGAGTCAATATGGGTTTAATTTTAAATTTCAATTTCAATTGACTCAATCCGGATACCCATTTGTTACTATTTGATCCGACCTGCCTGACCCGGTCTAAAAACCCGATCGAATCTCAACCGTTGATCTTGTGTGATCAACGGCCAAGATTAAATCTCCATTTCTTTTCTTTTTAATCACACAAACCCTCCCAAACCCAAGCCTCATCTCTCATTCTCACTCCCAACAGCCGCCGCCCCTACACACACTCTCTCTCCGCCCTCTCTCTTCTTCTTTGCTCTGAAAACCACCACTGCCAGCAATCCTTGGCCGGTGAAATACCGGCGAACTCCACCGCCAACAAACCCCACCGCCACTGCCATCACTCTCTTCTCCTCTTCTCCATCGTCGGTGGCGCCCCGCCTCGTTTCTCTGACAAAAACCACCACCAAACAGCCATTCTCACCTCCACTGCTGCTTCGATGGGTCTCCGTCCAGCGAAAACCCCCTTCCCTTTTAGGGTTTTCTCCGAGAAAATTCAGTGTTACGAGAATGTCGCCTTTTTCCGACGAACGTCGAACTCCGGCTAGACGTGTGTTGCTCATGGGTCTTCGGACAGTTTTTGTTAAAACCTATGGAGGATTGCCACAAATAAACTCCGGGTTTGGTCCATATCATAATTTAATCCTCTTTTCTTGTTGTTATGTGATTTTTAGATGCAAGACTAGTAATTTGGCTTCATTTTGTGATTGGAATTCTGTGATGTTGTGATAATTACTCCATGTGGAGTGCCTTATGTGAAAACTTCATATTTGTTGTGAAATTTTATTTTTTTTCCAGCCGGATTCTGAAAATTCAAATATGTGTGTGTTTGTCTTATTGGTTAAATTGAGGTATAAGCATGTTGGATTACTATTATTGTGTTCTAAGTTTGAAACCTGATGGGTCGTCTCTGTATTGAATTCAATTTTTAATTTTTTGCTTCATGTTCTATGTTCGAATTTGTTTAGTTTACTTCTGGCTGCTGCACCTGTATCGTCCTAGTATGTTCTACATGTTGAGCCATGCCTTATTTATTAGTTGTTAGAATGTAGTTCATATTCATATTTTGTAAAATTATGCCTAGCTTCGAAGAGGTCTTATGTGGTTGTCAATTGCTGACTCTAGCATCTTAGGTTGTGATTTAGCTAGTCCAAACATGATTTAAGCTTCTCTTGCTTGTATGAGTAATTTTGGTAGTAGTTTGCTTCTAGCAGTGTTGATCTGTCTGACCCTTTACCTCCTCGAATTCAAATTGGGACGGGCCTAAAACTTGTCCCGTTTGGTAAAAAATTGATTTGTATTAATTAAATTCAGCATGTTTTGATTGATTCTCTTCTCTTTTAACGGATTGTAGCAGCTTAGCACTTGGTTAATCATGGTAAAATATTGATTTGATATTCCATAAATGATTCAATTACTTAATTCTGGGGAGGGACAACTGTGTTATCTGTTTATTCATGGTAAAGTCAACCTCCTTTTGTATTCTAATTGATTATGTGTGTTAATTAAGGTAAAGATTCCATTTGCTTGGTTGTTCTTTATTCTTGTATAATCTTATCTACTTTTTTTTATGGTAATTAAGTACCTAATTGATCTAGTTTTCGTAATTAAAGGTAATTCTTTTTCACATTTATTTATCTCTTTAACTAATGGTGACAGCTTGTAAGTATTTTTGGGGTACTTTGATTCATTTTAGCTAATTGATTGCTTTGATTAATTTAAGGGATTTGTCTAAAGAAAGGATGGTTGAGATTGATTTTCTTTCCTTAATTTTTTTTGGTGCTCTAGCAACTATAAGACAGCCCTCTCTTTTCATTTCTTCCTCAGACCTCGGACTTTGACACACTACTACTCTAATTTTTTTAACTTCTCTTCTTGGCTGCTAAAGTGGTATTGATTGCTAAGTATAAAGACTTTGAATATTTTCTTGTTACTTGCGGATAACTAGTTAGTGTTCTACCTCTGTATATTTCAATTCATATGCATGTTTACCTTTAGTTTAGAATGTGTAATCATCTGTGTTTATCCATGATTATTCTGTGAGTTGTTTATAAAAGTATGTTTATAGGACGTAAAATTAGAACTTATATTTCTATTTGGTTTGATTTCTTTTGCATTAAACTTCTGTTAGCACAAATCAGTTAGTTGTCTTATGTTGGCAGTTTTGTTGGCTTATACAATTAAATTTGGCTCTACTTTGGCTTGTTCTGTGGAATTTTGTGAGGTACGGAGGCCTTATCGCATCTCATCTCTTGACATAAGCACTGCCTAGGATCCTCGAGATCCTCAGGAATTCTGACATGTCAAGGGGCGGTCTTATGGGCTGTAATAAGGTCCTTCAAATCCTACATTGACATGTTCGACAGATACTCTATTAGAAGATGGGTTTGCACAATGGAGAGTTGCTCGGGACTGGGAGATTTTTTTTAGAACTTAGACTTTATTAATTCTGTTATGCTTTCATATTTACTCATTTGGGTCTGTAATAATTATTGTATAAACTCCAACGATAAATAAGATACTTTAGGGGACTGCTATGGAGGAGGGGAAAACTACGTGCTATTTTTCTTAGTTGTTTGAAAATGCCTAGAAAATATGCTTATAGGTTTAAGTTTGTTTCAGCTTTAAAATTAATTATCATGCTCTATGGCTTAAAACCAGTTTTCAGTTCTGTTTAGTTGCCATGTTTATAAGTTAAATATGTTTCAGCGTTTATGATAGTTAGCTACCATGTTTTAAGTTGTAAAAATCAGTTTCAGCATATAAAAAACAAAGCTAGTTACCATGTTTAAAATCAGCTTCATCTTTTAAATAAAATCAGAATCATGTCTAGTTTAAAAATCGATTTCAGCATCAGTGTTCTGTGTATTTTAGATAGCATGCCTATAGGGTTAATTCAGTTTTTGCATATAACACGACTAGAAATCATGCCTATAAGATTCAGCACGTTGAAACTGTTTCAGCATGTTAAAATCGTTTCATCATGTTAAAATCAGTTCAGCATGTTAGAAACTGTTTCAGAATGCTAAACCTAGTTCAGTATGTTTCAGCATTTTAAAACTAAGTAGTTACCATGCCTATAGGACTAAATAAGCTTTCAGCATGTTAAATCATTTAGATAGCATGCCTATAGGATTTAAATTTGTTTCAGTACATTATTTCATTTAGATATCATGCCTATAGGCTCTAAATAAGGTTTCAACATATTAATTCGTTTAGATACCATGCCTATAGGATCTGAATTCGTTTTAGCAAATTAATCCGTTAGTTATCATGTTATAGAACTAAAAATCAATTTCAGCATTTAACTAACTAGTGGCCATGTTATAGGATTAAAAAATTTTATTTTATTTAGTGTCTTAAATAATCAATTGCCTAAATTTATTCCTGCATGTAAGCTAATAACTATGATTGTAGGTTTTAAACTTGTTTTAGCAGTAATGTAATTAATTTTCATGTCCAATAAATAATATGTGTCAGCATGTTTAAAATCAATTTAAGTTCAGTTCAGCATGCTCAAATCATTTTCAGCATGTTAAAATTAGTTTCTGCATTAATTAGTCATCATGCCTATAAGTCTAAATCAATCTTATTCCTGCCTATCTCAATCCTTAGATATCATGCTCATAGGTTTAACTACATAAAAATGTTAATTGTATGAATTGTGAGGCCTACTTGAGACCATTATATGCTACTTGTTTTAAAAGTTCTTGGAATGTTCTGTATGACGCTTAACCCCGTGTCTAATTAGAAAACCTAAGATTTTATTTGTCTAGATCCATATCCAAATAGTAAGTCCAAATGCCTCTTGGACGTTAAGTTGGGACGGGTAAGCATCTTAAGACGCGTTAGATTTTTCTCATTTCTTTAGTACGCATTTAGGTAAAATAATCTTAATAACCAACTTAGGTGGGTAGATAGACGGATATGATAAAAATTGACTCAAGCAGAAATGACAATGACTTTGAAATTGTCTTCGGTAAATAAGCCGGGCGCTGATCCGAATAGGTTAAAATTAACCTAAGTTTATTTCTTATGTTCTTATGTGTTTGGGGTAGTATTAATTAAATCATCTTATTAATTAGGTTATTTTCTTTATATTTGTTGTGTCAATTCTGTCTTCTCGCTTATCGAATTTCTTTCTTTATTTATTTATTTTAATTGTATTTAGCATGCTAATCCTTTCTCACCTAGATTTTATTAATAATCAGCTTAATTTACCTATTTCTTTAAAATAAGGTTTTCTGGAATTTATTAGCTCGACCTTTGCTTATCACATGTTTCCCCACATAAATAACGAATCTGGCAGGGACCCACATTTATAGACCTCGAAAGGTGCTTAACACCTTCCTTTCGAGGTAACTTGAACCCTTACCCGATTCTCTGGTGACGTAAGCTCTTAAAATAAGTTTAATTTCGTAGTTAGTTTAAAATGGTGCCCTAACGCGCCTTTAATTCGTTAGGTGGAGACTCTTCACCCTCTTGTTATCCTAAAAAGAGAGTTGTCACGTCGATGGCCCACTTTTCGCGAGAAAATTGGGGCGCGACAATGATTTTGAACAAAAAACATTACTTAAAACTCCTAAATATTAGGAGAAAACTTAGTCCTTTTTAGGAGTCCTTCCTTTTTTCACGGTTCTTCCCATATATTTCAGGAGTCTTTATTTTTCTCCTTACGTATAATATATTCTTCATGTTTATACATAATTATAATTGTATAATTCAATAATAATTTAAGAAAAATAATAAATAACAATCTTGTCTATTGTAGGGTCTTTAATGAAGGACAAAAAGTTCAATTAACATTTTTAAGGACCTTCATACTTTTAATATAATTAATTTAATATACGTGTTTTGCACGTGTGTATTACGTTAATTAATACATTTCAAAAAAATATTGTGTGTACTTTATATTGTTAAGTACAATAGTTAGATAGATAAAATATAAAATAGTTTAATGTGAAACTTATTTTTAAGGGTAAAAAAAGGAAAACGAATGACATTCCGCTAAGGTGATTTATGCTTGCGTGTATCCTTATTATTAAATAAATTTTTCAATAAAATTTGAGTTCCTGAAAAAATGAATTAATACCAATTATATGTATCTAAAGCGTCAAAATTGAGTGTTATTATATTGATGGAGGAGTTGAATGCAAAATAATCCGATATCATGTGAACTCGTAAAAATGAAGAATTTAGTTTAGTTAATTCTTTCGTACAAAATTTTAAAATTTTGAACCCCAAGAAAAAAGAAAAATAGATCACCCAAAAGAAAAATCTAATAACACTTAAAGAGTTTGAAATCTTTTCCATGTCCTTGTAAACTCTTATTCAAGATTAGTTCTATCACAATCCCAAATTATAAGTCGTGATGACACCTATATTCTCAACCTATAAGTAAGTTAACCCAAATATTTATCAATTCAATTCAGTAAATCTAGTGAAAAGGTAAAGTGACAAGCCAAATATCTTAAATATAAGTCTTTCATAAATGAAATATGGAACAACTGAAATACCACACAAGATTTGGTGTCATAAGTACAAGAGCTTCTATAATACAATACGAGTCTGAAATTAAAATGACAAGTCTAAATATAGATACCCTGACTGAATACTAAATGACAGAATAAATAAAGGATAGATGAAGGTGTGGGTCACAGAACAACCAATCAGCTCATCACAACTCCAAGTAATCCAAGATCGGACTCATAAAGCTTCACGAGGTGTGCTAGTGCTTGAAATTGAATCTGCATCACAAAAGAGTGCAACAAGTATAATATGAGTAAGAAACCACGTGTAACCAGTATATCTCATAGACTGACAACGAAGAAGTAGTGACAGGATAAGCAATCATTCTCTAAATTTACAAGTCTACATTATACTTAACAGTCAAGTTTTCATCAAAATAGGATAATCAAATGCCACATAATGTTAAAACATCAATTAAGCACATAATCAAATAAGAATGAAGGATGTAATGTGATGCAATGCGATGTAATGAGATGACTATCCTCAAATGCCCAGTAATCTCTCAGTTGTATATACACGATACTCCTCGATAATACATCGAGAGTTCGTGACCCATGAAGGACTCGTGAGGTCTATATACCAGCACAGATGGTCTTCACGTGCTATCACAAAATCATTCAATCCCCACATGGACGATCTCCACGTTCCAAACTCATAATCAATCCCCAGCACGGACAATATCCATGTGCCCAACTCATAATCAATCCCAAGCACGGACGATCTCCACGTGCTCGATCTTTACTCACACTCAAACTCAATGTCAATGCCAATGCATATGCATAATATAATATCAATGAAATAGGGGATGATGATGCACTTTATTTATCAAATAACTAACAGAAAATATATTTACTTCGACTATCACAAATATATGGGTTAAATGAACAAACATGAACACACATAAACAACTAAGTCAATAATACATCAGCTAACGCCCATATGCTTTGACATTCTCGAATTATATAATAATATATTTTTTATAACACCGATACTCGTACCAATGTCCGTCACACCACGAATACGAGACCCCTATTTTTTGTCCTTACACATTCTCTATTTTAATTTTATCTTTTCTTAGCAAAACGTCCCTCAATAAAGTTTTAAGATACTTCGAATGTCGAACACGGATCACGAGCCCTCAAGACTTTGCTTTTTTCTTCCGCAAAGCTTTAGAACATTCTCAATCTATTAAATATGCATCATTCATAAGTAAACGAGTCCAACTCTATAATCAAGTTTCAACCTTGATTTTAGTTAATAGGTTAAACTTCATATTTCTTAAATTTCAAGTCTATGGCTAAGCCTCCATTTTTCTCCAAATATCATAAATCTAATGATGTTCACATAATTTAAAACACCTAATATTCAATTACATATACCAATATGTCAAGACCTGAATTATGATATGATAACTGCAAAAAAAAATTGAAATTCGGATAAGCTACACAAACAATCTCTAAAACAACGAAACGAGTATTGACCACGAACAAAGAATGCAGTAGCTTAGCCTAATCCATTATTGCACTAATCATATATATATTCTTCAATCATTAATCCATTATTGCACTAATCATTACTTTCCTCAATTCCTATCCAAAATCAACCCACCAGTGAACAAAACCCACGTTAGCAGCAACTACTAATTCCCACTTCAAATTCCTTTTCTTTTTCCTACACAACAATATAATAATGTTAAATTCCCTCCATCAATTAACATATACCTATATAAGGATTGGATCCTAGATAAGATTTTTACCTGAAGCATATATCGATTTCTTCATTATGCACTTCGTCGACGAGCAGAGCAGTGCTAGTTCGTGTGTACCGCATCATTTTTGTGGTATGATAGAAAAAAAATATTAACCTCCACTTCTTTATTTATTTATCCCTTTGTTTTCTTAACTCATGGTCAAGTGGCATAGAGTAATAAATAAAGGAATTTTTACATAGTAATGTCTTATGAAAATTTTATTACGCTTTTTTAATGGTGCTTTAAATTTATTACAATCTATAGTCTATTTTTACTGTTAATAGCCTACTTTAAATTTACTTTCCTCCTTCTTCTCTCTGCTCAAACCCACATCTTGTCTCGCTGATTGATTTTTCTGGCCAATTTTTTGAAAAAAGGGGTGTGAGGTTTAGGGTAGAGTTAAGAAAAGGAAAGAAGAGAATGGAGGATGTGGAGTCTGTTTGGTGGTGAGAAAGGGGAATGGATAAAAAGATAGAGGAGAAAAGAGGTGCGTCGGAGAGATGAAGGGGTTTCACCGAAGTTTGCCAGACTTAGGGGTGACAGAATCAGCTAGTTGTGGTGGTTTCACCGGCCAAATATGGACTTTGAGATAAGAGGAGTCAAGGAAAAAGTGTGGCGATTTCACGGTGGCTAGTGGTGGTGGCTCACCGGTAGAGCGATGGCCGGCAGCATTTAGTGGAGATGAGTATATGAAGTGGAGGAGGAGAGGAGAGGAGAAATGAGGCGAAGGGTGTTGGGTTTTCTAGGCGAGCGTAGTGGTCTATGGTAGCTAAGAGGTTACATGAGGTTTTTCCGATGGTGTCACCGCTGGAATCTATAGAGATAGAGGCAGTGACGGAGAAGTGAAATCTCGTTAAGAGGAGGAGGAAGAGAGGGGAGAAGGGTGGAACATGGAGAGAAGAGCCGACGAGCAGCGGAGTGGTGGAGTTGGGTCTCGTCGGAGCAGCCACGACAGCAAAAGGTGGTGTGATGAGAGGTTGAGAGAGGAGGGAAAATGATATTAAGGGTTTAGAGGTTTAGGGTGGTATGGTGATGGTGATTCACCGGAGAAGAAGAGGTGAAACTTTTAAAAGTTGTATTATAACTATATTAAACATAAACGATAATTGTAATACAATTCGAATTCAATATTATACATTGTTATGAATTCAATTATTATTATTCTAAGATATAAATAATACATTTCTAACAACGTAAACTAATTTAAATAGTATGAGAATGTTTGAAATTCACATATAATACTTAAAACATATTTGTATTAAAGAATTTTTAGTTATGTATTTATCACGTGCATTGAAACATGACTATAATATGTATAATATATTGAATTCAAAATGTATTACAATTGTCGTTTATTTTTTTCTCTTATTAATGATGTTAAAAACGTATTATACCTGAATTTCAAGTATTCAAATTAGTTTATGTGTTAATACATTAAAATTGTGTTAGAAATTTATTATATATGTATTTAGCTGATTTTACTATTTTTGGTAAGAAAAAAGTAAGGTTATAATCTATAAGAGTAAAAGTTATACTATAATTCGTAAATAAGACTTTATAATACACTATATATGTAAAAAGGCCTTAAATAAAAATGGACTTGGCTCGTTAACTACCAACTGAATTAACTATTCAAAATTTCTCATAAACTAAATAATTGTAGTTATACGAATGGTTCAAATTCTCATTTAAAATTGACGAGAAGAATCTTTTGTGAAAAAGGAGTTTTAGTACTCAAGACGACCTAACAGGTCGTTACAAGTTCCAACTGTACTTTTTATATAAATTAAATCGTGCGCAAACAAATTTAAAAAATATGTGAAAGTTGATAACATTGACAATAAATAATAAACAAAATTACGTACTTTGAAAGAAATATAAGGGAATTGCACAATAACCAATGTATGAATATAAATAATAACATTAAATTATAGAATTACACACCTAATAACAAATAGAAAAGAAGAAATAATACAATAGAGGAGAAGATAATTTGTTTCACGCGGACTTCGTCATCCAGTAAGTCCAAGATCTTGATATACACTTAGAATATGATTAAACTTAAATTATGAGAATACTGTTAGAATTGAAATAAATCGTATAGGAGTCAACAAAGAAATCTTGAACGATGATAACAAAGAGAAAGTATATAAAAACTCATAATATATTAAATTGGCTAGATCAATTAACTATATGACTGCTATAAGAAAAGTAATAAAATTATTGAGAAAATAATCTCCCTAAAAATAAGACTTTGTCATTGTAGAAAGGATAGATCCTCAATTCATAGAAGTTCAAAACATTTTCCTCCAAAAAAGGAGTTACCCAGATATGGAATTTTTTTATTTTTCTATTGAAAAAAATAAAAATCAATTATTGTATCAAATTATTTATAGTAGTGTTTTATTATTTTACTAAGCAAATTGTTTATGCTATTAACTCATGTAATTTTTGTCATACAAAAGAAAAAAATTAAAACATTAAATATGTGATGAAAATGTTTACCCAAAGACAATTATGATTAAACCAAGAATTAATACAAACAAAGAAATTCGTAAATAATTTAAGGAAATAGTAAATGAAGTACATAGGAAAAAAGTTACCTCTTGCCATATATTTTTAGGACTCTTTAATTTAGGAAAAAGTCTTATCATATATTTTAAAGTCTTGATCCCATATATTTTAGGACTCAATATTATAAAGATAATAATATAATAATTATTTACTATATTATGGATGATGTAACGATCCTTCAAGTCATTTTGTGAATTTTTACTTATTTTTCCCGTTTTAACCTTCTCGTAGTCTTCATATGTGATTTATAACTTTCGGGGATGGATAGTACGAACCTTGGAGTGTTCGAGAGCGATAATCACGGCCAACCTTCGGTTAAGACGACCTCGAATTGGTGTTTTACTATTTCTTAATAGGTCCAGAACGTGCTTATTAGTCAATTTACATATTTAATTTATTTTCATGGAATTTTGAATAAATTCCGAGGATCTATTTGAAGAATTTTTTTTTTTTAAATAGCTAATTTAATTGGTGATTAATGGACCGAAATCAAAGATATATAATCGTGCTAGAAGTGGTCTAGACCCATTTTTTTCTCTTGTTGACCACGTGAGATGACCTAAGGTCAGTAGAACTTAATGTGCTCAATTTATTAGAAGAAAACCAAGGAAAGAACAGACGAACTATTATTGAATTTGGGGCGGAGAGTCATGGCATCGCTCGGATTGTTACAAACTCGAAAGTAAATCTCCCGGGTATTATAAGAATTTGATGTCACTTTTCAATTATCTTGGTCAATTAGCTAATGATTACAAGATGCTATATAGGAATTATATTAAGCCACTATTGGCAGTAGTGATATGGCAATGCAATCAATTATATGCCATTATTGGCAGTGATATTAGGATGGTGTAAGGGTAGGTTATATAATGGTATATGATTTGGCAGTGGTGTTGGTGAGTGAAAGTTAGGCAAGGATCAGTATTACGGTGTTTTGTCTTTCTCGTACAATTAGAATAGAGAATTGGTTGATTAATGTAACGAACTGTTCCGTCGTTACTGAAAATATTTGCGGTTAAGGCAGGTGTTTCTTATTCGTAATAAGCGTTAAGATTAATTCTTTAGTATGAGAGTACATTTAGTATGTACTAAGGTCATACAATACTCCTAGCACAAAGTTAAGTTGAAAGTTTCCTTAGCGATTTAGTTTCGGACTAAGTTCAAACTAGGATTAACTTCAAACGAGCATTCCTCCTAAAATATAATGAGTTAGGGATCCCAGTACCCACCAAATTAAAAATATTTGGGTCCTCTTTCCAATGCCATCGACCGTTTGTTAATTCACTTTCCGAGTAAAAAGTTATGACTAGTTTACTGAAGATTGTCCGTGCTAAAAGTTGAGACCGTTGTAGCGGGAATTAGGGCGCTATAGTGGTACCGCGGTAGCGGTTGGCAGGCCGCTATAGCGGAATGATGGGACCAGAAAGCCCAGAAATGGGTTTTAGAATCCCATTCTCTCTTCTTCAGTTAAAATTAGATGAGAGTTGCTCCAAAAACCCTCCTAGGTTGTTGCAAAGCTTGGGAGCCATGGGGAAGGGAGATTTCCACTAAGGAAGGGAGAAACCATGGATTCCAGACTCGTTCTCCATCAGGAATCATCTTTATGGAGCCAGAATGTGGCGTTCAGATCTCTTTGTGCAACTGCTTGGCGTCCAGGTAAACTAGGTTTAATTGAGTAGCTAGACCCGTATTTTCCTGTATATTATTGTGTAGAATGACGGGAGGATTCATGCCTAGGCCTTCGGGCACGGAGTTTGGAGGAATAATGTGGTGTTTGGGCTGCCTGATTTATGAAGGAATGATAATGTTGTGGGATTTCGATCCAATTCTTGTGTATCGTATTGCGTGATGCTAAATTCTAGGGAAATAGATTGTTGGGTAGGTTCAGGGAAACAAAAATATTGTGAATCAAATAAGTGGTTGATTATAGTGGGTTTTCAGAAATAATTCAATTAAAGGGAATGGGATGAACGGGAAGAGTTGGAGCCTAAATGTTAGGGGATATTTTCCCGGAAGTGTGTTGTCTTTAAATAAGGGTCCGGAGTTATTGTAAATGACTATATGTGTCTATAGTATAAAACCAGGAATTAGTCTTTGGACGGATTAACAAGGTTGAGGTTATGACCCATGTTGCCGGGTAGGTGATGGTTAATGTCTTGCCAAATGCAATGTATATACATGTAACTGTAGCTTAGTATTGTATGTGCTTTCATGCTTAGGAAAGGAAGTTAAGAATATACAAGTGTTTGGGGTGTCAATTATGTGAAATGAACTTGATTGTTGCTTGTTGGTTTACAAGGGTGTTTTCTGCTCATTTAAGTATTGACTGTTGGCTTTGTGTGATATTCGGGTGGCTCGGGTACCACACCTGGTACGGGATACTAACGGTTGGCTCGGGTACCACGCCTGGTATGGGATACTAATGGTTGACTCGGGTACTATGCTTGGGACGGGATACTAATGGTTGGCTTGGGTACCACACCTGATACAGGTTCTATATCGGTTGGCTCGAGTACCATGCCTGATACGGTTTTTTTTGCATTGTTGACTGTGTTTGTCGAAGATTCCATGAGTGAACTGGGTTAATTGTTGAATTTGTGATTTCTTATATTGGTCTTTGAGAGGCCGGAATGTTACACTTAAACATGGGGATGATCCTGGGGTGGACCGGGCATCACAGTTAATACTTAGGTGTTGGTCTAGGGATCCTTGATTCGTTCGGGTAATGAAAAAGGGTAAATATCTTATTTATTGTTTGTTGTTAAATGATTGTTGAACTTGTTCCCTGTGGTTGATAAGTCAGAAGGTAGACTGAGAGTGTGGAGTTATATTACTGAATGTTACTACATGTTGTACTGCTTTACTCTGTACGGGTTTACTTATTGTTCTTTACATGATGGGTTCCTGAAAGGGTCGGGATTTATTATTACTTGACATATATGTTGGTCCTTGGGAGATTCAGGTAACTTGAAAGTTGTGACACAATATTAGGTGGTCTAGTTACTTGCATAGATGGGCATGACTTGTATAGTTGTTGAGTCCAGTTGTTGGCTGGTGGTCTTATTGATAGTCATATAGACTCGGCTGTTCATATGGTCTGGTAGTATTCTGTCAATATCGTACATTTGTAGTTCTAATTTGATAAGAGTGGCAGATCGGCAAACGGTGATGTCTGGGCTAGTTTGGCACAGGACTAAAGGTGGTGAGGCGTATGGCTTGACGGGTCCAAGATGGGTGAGCTTGGAGGAACTGAGGTCCTAGGGAGTCAGGTTTGACTGGTTAGTGAAACTACGCTAGTATTCTATGAGTGCTTGAACCGATAAAATGTCAAGGGTAAGGAATCTTGGGGGGTTGAATAGCAGAAACTCACAGGTAGTCCATTATTGTGGGCTAAGGGTCAAGGTTGTTGACTTAGGATCTTAAGCCAGGGTGACAGACCTACTAACAGGGTTAGTTAGTAATGTAAACTACGGGATTGAAGTGATAAGGTAGTCCTAGTGTTAAATGTGACTTGGGAAGTCCTAGTGCTAAGTGTGACTTGGAAAGTTCTAGTGTTATGTGTGACCATTTGGCTTGCCCAGAATAGAAGGGGAAATGCCTGCTAATGATGGAGTTGGCAGGGAATGAGGTAGGGAGGCTTGGGATGGAACGTATGAGTTCTTAGTGTTAATATTATGGAGGGTAAAGGTGGATTATGAAAAATTGAATACTTGTAACTTATTGCATATTTTCTCTTGATTTCTTATATGATGGTATACGGTGGATTCGAGTTGACCGATGATGCCTACCAGTACGTGTTGTATGTACTGATACTACTCTTGCTATACTTTTTTGGGTATAGTCTGGTTGCAGGATCAGTGATGTTTCTAAGGTACAGGATGACGATGATCTCCAACAGCTTCTACTCTTTGTCTCCATGATGGGAGTTGTATCTCTGTTTATTTCATCATTGTACTTCTCATTTAGTAGCTCTTGTACCTGTTTTAGACTAGTTCCTAGGGAGGGTTGTATTCAAATATTATAAAGGATTTTCCCGAAATAAGAGTTTTAAATGTTTTCTTGATTTGAAAAGAAGGTTACTTTAAGGTTTTACTTTGTTTTTTGCATTACCTATTGGATCGGGTGGTAAGAGTTCTCCTATTTAGATGAATTAGGGTAGGTGCCCGCACAACTCGGTATTTGGATCGTGACAGTTAACAATGTCTCACATAAAAATGATATAAAGATGAACCATTGTCATTAATGATTTTATATGATTATGGAGTTATGATATTGAAATAGTTTGAGAAGTTAAGGTTAAGCCATCGAGTTTGGCAGCTACTGCGTCAGTTGTTTCTCTGTGTATTTGAATGGGATCCTAATACGAAATATGCAAATTTTGATTATCGTTTTGGAATACGGGTATTAATATATTGGTCATAATATTCACTAATTACGTTCGAAATGGTGATATTGAGACGTGTTTAGTGTAGATTGTTATGATTTAGTTCTAAATTTAAAATTTACTAAAATTGAGATTTGATTCGATTTTTGAGCCTAAAATAAATATAGCAATATTGGGTATCATCAGATTCGTATTCTTATAGGGATATATTTGAACAGATTTTGATCATTCGGAAGTGCTACGTAAGGGCAAGTTCATAAATTGACACTTGGGCTTTGGTTAAGGTAAGTAGAGATTTCTAATTTCTTTTCAAAGTGTTAGTTTATTGTATTAAATGGAATTAAAGGTAATGGATAACAAGGGGGTCTCGTATAAATGAGATACGAGCATTTATACCGGCACCAGTGCCATGCTATGGGAAATTCTTACAGAATTATTATCGGTTGATGGAATCTTATAAGTTGTGATATAATGGAACTATTGAGAATCGTGAATTATGTGAACTTAATTGTGATTGATAAACTCATATTAAATACTTGATCATATATATTTATTCATACCACTCTTATTGTTGCATTATAATTATTGGTTGATATTACCCACTGAGTTATTTGTAAAATTCATATTCTTATTAAGCTGATCGGAAATGGTTCTGACAAGTGACATCATGCAAAGCCGATGGAAAATAGTTCCGGCAAGTGGTACTGTGATTATTATGAAATTTAGGTTCTTATTATGCCGATGAAAATGATTCTGGCAGGTGTTATTAGGCTGATGAAAAATAGTTCCGACGGGTATATGGACCTCATGAGTCCCCCCGAGTCCCGACTATCTGACGAGAAAACGGGTGTATACCAATTTATTTTTGGTCAGTGCATTGCATTGTATTGCATTTCATGTGCATTGAATTTTATATTAATTTGTTGTTAGGTTGCTGAGATGGTTGTGATATTGGTTTGACTAGATATATCTGAGGTACATTGTGATATTATCAATGGTGCAACTGTTTTTGAAAAATACATGTTTTAACTCTTTAACTGTGGTGACTTATTTTATGACATCATTATACTTGTAGAAAAAGAAATTATTAGGATCTCTTCATCGCTTCAAGAAGGATTAGTAATCAAAGTTTGTTAAGTACACATATTTTTTGTAATCACTCTATACTTGCTGGACCTTTTTGCGTGCAAAAACTGACCAAATACTAAAAATTACTTGAATTTGCTTTACGTTCGAAGATGTTGCTGTTAGGTTTCAGGGTGAGCTACTTTCTCTTCAGCAGTACTGGATTTCATATACTTTTTAGTTTTACCTGTCTTATTTCTTTCTAGACAGTTGTTTTAGCTTTTCTAGACTTGCTTATATTCGTAGATGCTCTTGTACTAGTGTCATCATGTCTTGGGGTAGTTTGAATTTAAACTCATTTATTTCGCATTTATAAGAGTTGGCTTCTTACTTTTATATCACTTTCGCATTATTTATACTATTAAATGGTTAATAAAGGAAAGGGGTTCACCTACGGGGATGGTGGGTGCCCTCACGGTCTAATAAAATTTTGGGTCGTGACAACATGGTATTAGAGCATGGTTCGTTGGTCCCACTAAGTATAAGAGCAGAGTTTAGTAGAGTCTTGCAGATTGATACGGAGACGTCTGTTACTTATCTTCGAGGGGCTATAGGACTTTAGAAAACTTCTATTCTTTCATTCATTATCGTGCATATGTGATTCTATTAAGGTCTAAACTCCTTCATTCTATTTTTTCATTAATTCTGAGGAAATGTTCTTAAATTCGCACACTAATGATATAAGATGACGTAATGCGATTTAGTGTGAGACATTGTAACGTGGTTAGCAAGATAATTAGGTAATAAGTATTATGACTTTAAAGAACACAATCGAGGAGGCTGTACATAGTAAGGATAGTTTGCTTGAGGTGTGATTTAGGAAAGAATACTTCAATTTCATTTGGATTATTTAGACAGTATTATGACACGTGTGTATCAATGACAAGTAACAATTCAATAATATAATGCTATAATGTGAATGTCTTAAAGACAAGTGTAAAATTGGGAGAATCAATCAATTAGATGAGAGAATAAAAACTATGATAAGATTACGAAAAAAAGTTGAGAAAGGACAAAGACATGAAAGATGATCCTTTGTGACAAAATATGGGAGTATAGTACTTGTTATAAGATTCGTATAAATCATTTTCTTTTTATCTTCTGGAGTGGTGGTGTGCGAAAGAGATAATGAAAGGCTAAGTTATGTAACAATCAGTAAGGACATTTAAAGTGGTGGGTTGATAGTAGATACTGACAATTCGCATTGTGAGGTATCTTTTGGAGATTGAATTGAGGATCAGTAATATTAGTTGGAATCAAGAGGAAAAGGAATTGTTATTTAAGGGATTTTAGTAAGGATATTGTATAAATTTATATAGAAATATTTGCAGAGACGTGTATAATGGTTAAGAATCTCCCTACAGATCATGGACTAGTGTAGTGATGGTGAAAATATTACATTGATAAATAACTAACTCTGTTGGAGTAACTAGGGTTGTCCCAAGTATTATTGAGTATCCCCTCGACCTGCCGCATTTTAATTTCAACCATGGATCTACTTCATTTTCTGTAATCATATACTTTGTTTTGGGTTTGAATATACTTTGTGACTCTTCTTCTATATCTGTACGTGTTCCTACACTCGTAGATGATTCTTAGTGGTGGATCAATTATATCGATCATGTGTAGTTGATTTAGCAGTACACGACACGTGGATAAACTTAATAATTCTGAATATAGTAGACTTCGACATCATATTAGGTATATATTGACTTTTCCCCACCATGCAGTTTTAGACTATTATACCAAGATATTGACCTTACATATGTCGAGTATTCCTAAATTGAAATGGCATGACACTCTCAATACCTATCTGAGAAAGGTAATTTCATTTCTAAAGGCTTAACGTATGGTTGAGAAGGGATGTCTCACTTATTGTAACGACCGGGTCCATCGTTGTGTTAATTTTTTCTGATTTTGTAAATTTGAGGAAAATGATTAAAAATTTATTCGGGGTAAGTAGGGTGACGTCATGGAAAATTTTTGATTTTCAAAAATAATTCAAGCTGACGTCACTCAGCTATAGCGGTAATTATTCCACTATAGCGGAATCATTGTAGCGGAGGGACGGACCGCTATAGCAGAGCTACGGGAGGCAGTAGCCTATGACGGGATTTTATTAAAAAGTCTCTTCTCCTCAGTTGGAAAACATACGAGGGTTCCTCGAAAAATCCTCCCATGCTGCTCCAAGGCTGGGGAATCATGAGGAGGAGGGATCATGGCTGAAGGGACGCGGAACAGTGGATTCCAGGACCATCGTTCAGTCGGGAACGCCTTCACGGAGCTAGAAACGCACCGTTGCAGCTGCTTGGCATCCAGGTAGGCTAGGTTTTCATGAGTAGTTAGACCTGTTTACTTTCCATACTTATTGTATAGTGGAAATGGAGAATCCATATTTTAGGCCTCTGAGCACGGAGTCTGGCGGATTCGGGTTCGGTTATGCTAATTCTAGGATGTACGGAGTAAATGGCTGGTCTTGTGAATTGTATAATATGATTATATTATTTGTATTGGAGTGATAAAATTATAGGTTAAGGGACTGGTATGTCGAAAAGGTTTGAGGTACTGGGAAAGCGCTTGGGAGCTACGGAAAAAAGGAATGGGAAACTCCTAGGTGGGGTTTCGGGGATGTATATGGTTTGAGGTGTAGTGGCGGTCTTGCTAAGGGTTAGAAAAGGGAAATCATGTGGTTGTTTATATATAAATTGAAAAGTGGAATCGCTCGTTGCATGTTTAAAAAGGGGGCAAACCGGGTTAGTCTTCGGACGGGATTTGACGGTTCACCGGTTGCCCAAAAATGGGGTAGGTGATGGCTTACAATTCCTGTGAATGTTGTATAATTTTGTACTCTTATCTAAGTGTTTGTATGAATTACATTGCTTAGGAAAGTTGTGTAGAATGTCTAAGGTTCCTGTTTTACAGTCTGTGAGTTGAACAGTGTGTTTACTTGTTGGTTTACAAGTTGTTTGTTCATCTATTTGACTGTGGATTTTTGACATTCAATTGACTCGGGTACCACGCCTGGTACGGGAATACTAACGGTTGGCTCGGGTACCACGCCTGATACAGGAATACTAATGGTTGGCTCGGGTACCTCGCCTGGTACGGGTTTATTTTACTGCATCATTGCATGTATATTATTGTGTTGCATTGACTGATATTGGTTCCGTGAGTGGACCGGGTTATTTATTGAAATGTGTTACTTGTTTGGTAGTCCTTGAGTGACCGGGAAATTCTGTTATATCATTGAGTTGGTCTTGGATTAGGCCGGGTTGTTCATTGACACTTAGGTGTTGTCTAGAGGGGATCCCGAGGTGGGTCTGGACTATGAAAAAGAGGAGGTTAAATATATATATATTATCATCATTGAGTGTGTCTTTAGCGGTTGGGGATTATTTGTGGTAATCAAGCTAATGGTTGGTCTTGGTGTAGACCGGGGTAGCCTGTTGGGCACTTAGGTGTGGTTGGGGGATCCTTGGAGGGTCTGGGTTACGTGATTTAAGAAGGAATTTAGATGTAACTTTAACATTGTCAATAAATTTAGCAAGGGTTGCTAGGGGGATCTCATGTGGTGGTTACAGTGGGAGGGAGACTGAGAGTCTGGGATTGTAGTTTTTGGTTGTCACGGACATGTTGGAGGATTGTCCTAGAGGTCCGTGAAGGGGTTGAATACTGGTAAGTAATGCTACGGGTATAAGTGGTTGGGTTGGGCAGTTAGCCGAGTTAAGTCTGAATGTTTAGTCAGAGCAGTTGATTTGGGTAAGGGAAGGGTAGTCCAGGCATGGACATGGATTTTGGTGAAGGGTAATGTGACTCGGGAAGTCTAGGATTTTATGACTTGGGGAGTCTAAGGTTAGCGTGACTCGAAAGTCTTGAGGATGAGAGAGCTGGCAGCGGAAGAATGTTAGAGGATGGGAATCCAATCCTATTATTTACAGTCATCTTTTTCCCTGTTCTTCTTATATGATGGTAGGAGTGGATTCGGGTCGACCGATGATGCCTACCAGTAGGTAAGTTTGTACTGACTCTACTCTTGCTATACCTTTTTGGGTATAGTCTGATTGCAGGTTGGTGATGTTTCATAGGTTCACAGCTATAAGGATCTCCAGCAGCTTTTGTCCTTGATTCCATGGCGGAAGTTGTGTCTTTTCCCTTCCTGCTATCATCTTGTAGTAGCTCTTGTACCTGTTTAGACTAATTCCTAGGGAGGGTATTTTTAAGGATTATAAATGTTCTCCGCAAATTCTTTAAGTCGTTATTTTTCTAATCTATTTGTAAGAAAGAATTTCTCATGTACGAAATTGACTTATTCTAATGGGTTATTTAAATTTCCGCAATGTTACCTGTTGAACTGGTGGTGAGGGTTCATCTATCTAGGGGGTTAAAGTAGGCGCCCGCACGATCCGGTAGGTTATGTCGTGACACTTATTCGACTTATGTTCATAATACTAGTGTTGATACTCTTTCTTCTTTGGAGTTAGTGCCAGTGGTTAATGAGTTTTTAAAGGTGTTCCCAACTAATCTTCTAGGCATTCCACTTGATTATGATATGGATTTTGATATTGACTTAGAGTCGGACACTCAACATGTTTCTATCTCTCATATTAAATGGCTCCAACGGAATTGAAGAAACTAGAGAAACAGTTGTAGGATTTGTTAATCAAGAGGTTTATTAGACCAAGTGTTTTCCCCTAGGGTGCTCTAGTTCTATTTTTGAGAAAGAAGGATGGCACTATGAGGATGTGTATTGACTATTGACTACAAACAATTGAACAAGGTGATGATTAAGAACAAGTATCCTATTCCATATATTGATGACTTGTTTGATTAGCTTTAGGGAGCCTCGGTATTTTTCAAGATTGATTTGAGGTTTGGTTACTATCAGTTGAAGATTAGGGCAGAGGATATCCCTAAGAGAGCCTTCAGGACCCGTTATGGTAATTATGAGTTCCTGATTATGTCTTTTGGGTTGACTAATGCCCCAACAAAATTCATGGGATTGATGAATGGGGTGTTCAGGCCCTATTTTGATTCCTTCTTTATAGTCTTCATCGACGTATTTTGATTTACTCTCGTAGTAGAGAGGAGCATGAGCAACATTTAAGAATTGTGCTTCAGACTCTGAAGAAGGAGAGACTTTACGCAAAATTTTCCAAGTGTGAGTTCGGGATCAGTCCTGTGACCTTTTTGGGGCATGTGGTGACCAAGGATGGTATTATGGTCTGATCCAAAGAAAATTGAGGCGGTTAGAGATTGAGCTAGAGCTACTTCACCTACCGAGTTTTGGAGTTTTATGGGCTTGGCTAGCTATCACAGATGATTGTAGAGGGTTTATATTCTATTGTATCTCCACTGACAAGACTAACTCAGAAGAATGTGAATTTTCAGTGGTCTGAGGAGTGTGAGGCGAGCTTTCAAAAGCTCAAGACATTGTTAACTTCAGCCCCGATCTTGACCTTGCCAGTAGAAGGTGAAGGCTTCACAGTGTATTGTGATGCTTTACGGGTTAGTTTTGGGGTGTGTTTTGATGCAAAAAAGTAAGATAATAGCATATTCGATGTTTTATGAGTGGAACAACCCTATTCATGACTTGGAGTAAGCAACAAACGATTTTTGCTTTATAAATTTGGAGGCATTACTTATATGGAGTGCATTGTGAGGTGTTCACGGATCATTGCAGTCTTTAATATATTTTCAGCCAGAGAGATATAAATATGAGACAACGGAGATGGTTGGAGTTGCTTAAGAATCACGACATCACTATCTTATATCAGCCAGGCAAGGCTAATGTAGTAGCAACTGCTTTAAGTCAGAGGTCAGTTAGTATGGGCAACTTAGTTATGTTGCGAATGGATGTTCAATCCTTGGATAATAGCTTTGTAAGACTTGATATTTTGAAGTTTGGTAAGATTTTTGCTCGTGCTGAGGCATAATCTCTTTTATTGGAGTAGATCAAGGTTAGACAGTTCGAAGATGAGAGGTTGAAGATAATTCAGGATAAGGCGTTAAAGAGTGAAACTAAGAAATCAATTCTAGATTCGGAGGGTGTTTTGAAAATCAAGGGTCATAGTTATGTTTCTAGAGTTGGTGATTTGACCAAGTTAATTATGGAAGAGGCTCATAGCTCTAAATAGTCTATTCATCGAGGAGCAGTGAAAATGTATTATGATCTGAAGCAACATTATTGGTGGTGTCGAATAAAGATGGGTGATGTGAAGTATGTTTCTCGATCTTTAAATTGCTAGCAGGTATGGTATGAGCACTAGAGACTAGATGATATGACTCAAAGGATACTTATAACTGAGTGAAACTAAAATTGTATTGCCATAAAATTTATTGTATGATTTCCATAGATTTTGAGAAAATTTAAGACTATTTCATTCATCGTAAATAGATTGATCAAATTAGCTCACTTTGTGACAGTTCAGACTTCATATAATGCAGAGAGGTTGGTTAGAATTTACTTCCAAGGGATAGCATTTTTATATGGTGTGTCCACTTTTATCAGTTTAGATTGAGGTACTAAGTTGACATTATTTCTAGAATTCTGTGCAAGAGGAGTTAGGTACTCGGGTGGAGGTTAGCATAAATTTTCATCCAAAGACGGATGTCCAGTTTGAGCAAATTATTCAGGTGTTGGAGGATATGCTACGGGCATGTGTAATTGATTTTGGTGGTCATTGGGACCAATTCTTACCGTTAGCAGAGTTTGCTTATAACAATAGTTACCATTCTAGCATTCAGATAGCCCCATTTGAGGTTTTGTATGGTAGGAGATGTTGTTCTTTGGTGGGTTGGTTCAATGCGTTCGAGATCAAGCCTTGGAGTGCAGATTTGTTGAGAGATTCGTTAGATAAGTTCAAGTTGATTCAGGAGAGACTTCTCATAACTCAGAGTAGACAAAAGAGTTATCTAAATTGGAAGGATCGCGATTTAGAGTTCATGGTTGGGGAGAAGGTCTTGTTGAAAGTATCACCTATGAAAGGTGTTATGAGATCTGAGAAGAAGGACAAACTCAATCCTAGGTTCATTGGTCCATTTGAGATACTCTGGCGTATTGGGAAAGTGGCGTATGAGTTGCCTATGCTACCATACTTATCAGGTGTTTATCCGGTATTCCATGTTTTAATATTGAAGACTATCGTGGTGATGGTTCCCATGTGATTCAATGAGACTCGGTGCAGTTGGATCAAGGTTTGACATTTGAGGAAGAGCCTATAGATATTCTAGATATGCAGGTTAGAAAGCTGAGATCCAAAGAGACAGCATTTGTAAAGGTGCAGTGGAGGCATCGTCCTATGGAGGAAGCCACTTGAGAGGTTGAATCCGACATGCGAAGCAGATATCCTCACATTTTTGACAATTCAGGTACCTTTTTTTTCTTTTTCTTACATTCGAGGATGAACGTTTATTTTAGTGGTGGATGATGTAACGACCCTCTAAGTTATTTTATGATTCTTACTTATTTTTCCATTTTAACCTTCTCGTAGTCTTCATATGTGATTTATAATTTTTGGGGATGAATAGTATGAACCTCGAGGTGTTTGAGAGCGATTTAAGTCATTAGTTGAGATCTTGAGTTTTGAAAAAGATAAGTTTAATCATGGTCAATCTTCGATAAAGACGACTTCGAATTGGTGTTTTAGTGTTTCCTAATAGGTCCGGAACGTGTTTGTTAGTCAATTTACATATTTAATTTATTTCTATGGGATTCCGAATAAATTCTGAGGATCTATTTGAAGTTTTGACTTTTTTAAAATAGTTAATAATTGGTGGTTAATGGGCCGAAATTAAATAATCGTGCTAGAAGTGGGCCAGACTCATTTTTTTTTGTTGACCACGTGAGATGACCTAAAGTCAGTAGAAATTAATGTGCTCAATTTATTAGAGGAAAACCAAGGAAAGAACAGATGAACTATTATTGAATTTGGGGCAGAGAGTCACGGCATTACTTTACTTAGATTGTTACAAACTCGAAAGTAAAGCTCCCAGGTATTATAAGAATTTGATGTCACTTTTTAACTATCTTGGTCAATTAGCTAATGATTACAAGATGCTATATAGGAATTATATTCAACCACTATTGGCAGTAGTGATATGACATTGGAATCAATTATATGCCATTATTGGCAGTGATGTGAGGATGATGTAAGGGTAGGTTATATAATGGTATATGATTTGGGCAGTGGTGTTGGTGAGTGAAAGTTAGGCAATAATCAGTATTACGGTGTTTTGTCTTTCTCGTGCAATTAGAATAGAGAATTGGTTGGTTAACAACGTCAGACATAAAAATGATGTAAAGATGAACCATTGTCATTAATGATTTGACTATAATTATGGAGTTATGATATTGAAATAGTTTGAGAAGTTAAGGTTAAGCCATAGAGTTTGACAGCTATTGTGTCGGTTGTTTCTCTGTGTATTTGAATGGGACCCTAATTTCAAATATATATATTTTGATTATCATTTTAGAATACGAGTATTAATATATTGGTCATAATATTCACTGATTACGTTCGAATGGTGATATTGAGATGTGTTTACCGTAGATTGTTATGATTTAGTTCTAAATTTGAAATTTATTAAAATTTATTAAAATTGAGATTTGATTTGATTTTTGAGTGTCACGACTCAACCTACTGGGCCGTGCGGGCGTCTACTCTAACCATCTAGATAGACGAACCCTCACCACCCGTCCAACAGGTAACTCGCGAAAATTAAAGTAAACCATTAATCAGTCTATTTTTATACATGAGAAATTCTTTTACAGAAAATGTTCATAAAATAGACGACTTAAAGAATTTGCGAAAAATCTTTAAAAACACCCTCTCTAGAACTTAGTCTAAGCAGGTGCAAGAGCTACTACAAGAATTATACAGAACATGTAAAAGAGACACAACTTCCGTCATGGAATCGAAGGACAGAAGCTGCTGGAGATCACCATCGTCATGTACCTATGAAACATCACCAACCCTGCAACCAGACTATACCAAAATGGTATAGCAAGAGTAGAGTCAGTACAACCACCGTACTGGTAGGCATCATCGGTCGACCCCAATCCACACGTACCATCATATAGAAAAACAGGGAAAAACATGAAAATAAACATTATAGCTCCCTCCTTCACCTTTAGCCTTGACCCTGACATCTAGGAATTCCCAAGTCTCACTCATAAATAGACTTCTCAAGGTCGCCTTGTCACCCAGACTTCCCAAGTCACCTTGTCACCTAGACTTCCCAAGTCACCTTAACACGTAGACTTCTCAAGTCACCTTTAACCTTTACCCCAGTCAACTACCTTGACTAAATACCCAGACTAAATCTGGTCCACTGCCCAACCAAACCACTTATACCCAAGTATTATCTACCATTTTTCATACTTTCTCGGACCTCTAGGACAACTTTACCACCTGGTTATATTAACCAACAACCACACCCAGACTCTCAGTCTTCCTCTATATTTACCAACCACATGCAATTCACCTAACAATCATTGACACCTTCAATGACCACCATAGAGCTACATCTAAATCCCTTCTTGGATCACATAACCCGGACCCTCCAAGGGTCCTCCATCCACACCTAAGTGTTCAACAGACTACCCCGGTCTACACCAAAACCCACTCTTAGCTTATTAATCATGATAATTCATGACCGTCATTATTACACTTAATGACATCAATTTATGAGCACATAACCTCTTTTAAATAGTCTGTACCCACCCGGATCCCCCTCACACATCTAGTGTTAATATGACAAACCCGGTCTACACCAAGACCAACTAATAACCAACATAATAACCTGGTCTACACCAAGACCAACTAATAACATAATATAGCAACCCGGCCTACACAAAGATCAACTCACAATATACTACAATAACCCGGCCTACACAAAGACCAAACTAGTAACATAATATAGCAACCCGGCCTATACCAAGACCAAACTAACAATATACCATAACAACCTGGCCTACACCAAGACCAAGCTAATAACATAATATAGCAACCTGGCCTACACCAAGACCAAACTCAATAGATATAACAGGATTTTTGGTCACTCAAGAACCATCAACAAATATCACATCTCAATAAAATAGCCCCGTCCACTCACGGAATCAATAATAGTCAATACAATACAGCAATATCAATACAATGATGTAGTAAAATAAACCCGTACCAGGCGTGGTACTCGAGCCAACCGTTAGTATTTTGTACCAAGCGTGGTACCCGAGCCAACCATTTATTATACCCGTACCAGGCGTGGTACCCGAGCCAACCGAATGTCAAATAATCCACAGTCAAATAATGAACAAACAACTTGTAAAATCAATAAGCAACACATCGTTCAATTCACAGACTGTAAAATAGGACCCTTAGACATTCTAAATAATTCTTCTAAGCAATGCAATTCATACAAATACTTAGATAAGAGTACAAGAATATACAACATTCACAGAAATCGTAAGCCATCACCTACCCTCCTTTTCGGGTATATAACTTAGCCTCGACCTCCGTCTGGAGGCCAAACACACTCACCCTTTATTTATGAATAATGAACAGTTTCCTTTTTAGCATAATTTAACAACCATATTGATTTCGGACTTGCATAAATAACAACAATGTGAATTACCACCCCTTAGCCCTTAGCAAAATCAACACTACTTATCATGCCCTTCGTATTTCCGAAACCTCACCTAGGAGTTTTCCATTTTCATACCCATTTAGTTATCCTTGCAATACCCGATTCCCTGAACCTTCCCGACATTCCAGTCCCTGAGCCCTATCGTCTTATCATACCAGAACAACATAAACAGCCTCAAATAATTATTAATAACCCACAATTCAATCCAACCAATTCCTAGCACCTACATAACCAACACTGAATCCACCAGACTCCATGTCCGAAGGCCTAATTATGGATTCTCCTTTCCGACTATACAATAAATACAAAATGCAAGCAGGTCTATCTACTCAATGAAAACCTAGCCTACCTGGGCGTCAAGCAGCTGCAACCGTGCGTTTCTGGCTCCGTAGAGGCGTTCCTGGCGGTCATGCAAGCCCAAATCTGAGGTTTCACGTCCTTTTTACCGGAATTCCTCCTCCCCATGGCTCCCAAGCCTTGGAGTAGCCTAGGAGGTTTTTTTTTGGAATAACTCTCATCTGTTTTGGGGCTAAATGGGAGAAAATAAAATCAAAAATCCATTTTCTGGGTTTTCTTCACGTTGCTCCGCTATAGCGGTCCTCGCTCTGCTATAGCGGTACCGCCGTAGCAGACCCTGCCGCTATAGCGGTGTTGACCCGCGTTGACTTCCGCTATAGCAGTAATTTCTCCACTATAGCGGAGGTCACTACAGCGGTGTGTCAACCGCTATGGCGGTTGACACGGATAGCGGTTGACACGGGACAGAAAGTCGTAAAGTCCCACAAAAGTGTCCATTTTACAACACACTTATTTTTTTGATATTTTGGAACAACCCCTTCACGTCAACTTCGATTTTGGGAGCTCTACTTACCCGAATTCGATTCTTAAAAGTTCCCCGGACTCCTCTATGTCTTAGATATAAGAAAAACTAGCTCGAACCAAGACGTCTAACCCAATCCTTACCCGAATTGCCCTAGACCCTATCTCACTCCAAAACTGGTCGAGACTAGCCTAGTCCAAAATTTTCAACTCCCAAACCCGGAAGTTTTCTAACCCAAAACTTGGCACGAATGGTTTATCCATAACGATGAATCTGGTCATTACAACAAATATCAATTTACCCATCGTTCATCCCCGAATGATCTCTACGGCGGAGGGAAAGAATAAGCATGTCCCTCAATCTTAATGCTTTATCATGACAGCGTAAATATAACCTTACGCAAACCACCAAAAACCTCCCAATCCTAACTCAGCCAAAAATTTAACCCACTTCCGCTCTATCAAGGAATTCCTTTCTTCGAGCTGCACAAGGCAACTAGATTACCCCTCCCCGAGTGCCCAAGAAATCGGGGGCCTCATCAAAATACCGGAGCGAAAGAAACTCAACAAATGGCCCAAAGCAATTTCCATGACAAGGGAACCAGATCCCACCATGGCGATCCCTTTTCCGCTATACCCGGAGTTCTACTAACCGGAACTTCATTCCGAAAGCTTCTTACTGGGTACTATGCCCATCACTTATCATCCTATCACCTTAATCCTATCAACACTATACCCCGAGACACCAAATGCCTCTAAACCACACAACATCAAAAATTCCATTGGAACCCATCCTAGCCTGAGGTTTGTCAACTCTCACCTTAGAGGGAACTCTATCTGGGCACTTACACCCTAGCCGAGGCTAAAACCGGTACACCCTTACCTCTCAAAGGGCAGTAACACTGGGTATTATCATGGTCAAGAAGAGAGACAATAATGCTAAAGAATCCATTTTAATAACCCCACTCCTTCGATCGACCCTACCACTAAGGATTTTCAATAATACACCAGTCAATAATCACCCTCATAACATAGCCTATGAGCAGTGTCCAACACTACTCAGTCAATTACGGGTCATCTTGTTAAATTCCACATGGGTGACTATACTCACCAATGGTCAATCACAATCTTATCAATACCCCAGGCTACCATGTATACCCTTTCTTTTCTTCGTGTATGGATGCTAAATTTCTGACAAATTCCCTTCTACGCGTACTATATTAGCTAAATCATTGGTTTCCTTGTTTTACAAAGCAATTCGCAGCTTAATACTTGCTTTTACATTGCCCCCGAGAATAAATGAGAACATGGGAAAATACGGTGAGGCTCCTACCTCGTGCCCTTTCCGCATAGCAGTGGTCACTCCGCTATAGTGATTGGCTTCCGCTATAGCGGTCCCGACAGTAACAGTACATGAAATTTTTATTTCCAGCTAAATGCACTCATCCCCCTTCCCAGTTATCACTATCTAAACCTGTAAATCCCGTCATGGTCTTAAACCACTCTCAAGACCATTCCCAGAATTATCGCATCACAAATCAACATGACACATCATGAAATACAAAGAAATCACAACAACATTTGCTTCCCGACAATATCTTCCCCAAATTACACATTAATGGCTCCCTAGTTCCGTTGGTTCCCAATCAAGTCTCGACTGTCCTGAAACTGGAGTTTCCCTATAGTCCACAATCTCTTTTTGTTTCCTTACCATCTATATAAATGGTAAGCCTACACCCGAATGTAATGCAAACAATTCCAATTAAGGCATATCACAATTTATTATTTAAAACAATCACAGTTTTCAAAGCTGGAAATAAATTTTCCTTAAGTTACAAACATGAGTTACCATAAAATTTTCCTTACCGCCGTTCCTACCATAAAGCAATGATAGCTCTTTTTCCCTCATGGTTCCTAACCAATCCCGACTATCCTGAAACTAGATTTTCCCTACAGTCGTAAGCCTCGTCTCCTTACCATTTTTACCAATGGCAAGCCCGTTTCCGAAATATAACACCACTTTACTGACCAATTTTAAGTACACATAAAAGTAATTATCAACCAAAGCACACCAATTCAAGTTATGACTCCTCCCGGGCCAAAACATTCACAGCAAATCAAATAATTGCACACCACACATTTGCAGTCACTCAAACAACATCAATACTCATAAGCACAATTTCAAGTCTCAAGCTTAAACAGTCAATCAAATCAGTTTCATTGATTTTTATTCGCCTCATGGATGACCATTAGCCTATCCATCCATACATTTACATAGCCTCCCCGTCCAGATACCAATTGGAACCTTCCCGGTTTCAATTTTTCTTGCTTGTTTGTCATACCCGGAGTCAAATGACATCCTTTACCTTGTTGAGATACCAATTGGAATCGAGAGATACCAATTGGACTCAACCCATACAAGCAAGTAACAAAACCGCATGAGAAGGAATAAAAGAAGGGAGATGTTTTCTAAAATGTCTCATAGCTCCCTAAAGATTAGATGTGGATGTCAATACACCAATCTGTAGGACTCTATTCGACAATTTACTCTTGTACTGAGAGACCGATAACCTAGGCTCTAATACCATCTGTCACGACCCAACCTACTAGGCCGTGCGGGCTCCTACTCTAACCACCTAGATAGATGAACCCTCACCACTCGTCCAACAGGTAACTTGCAGAAATTAAAGTAAACCATTAATCAGTCAATTTTTATACATGAGAAATTCTTTTACAGAAAATGTTCATAAAATAGATGACTTAAAGAATTTGCGGAAAATCTTTACAACTTTTAAAAAAAAACTCCCTAGGACCTAGTCTAAGCAGGTGCAAGAGCTACTACAAGAATTATACAGAACATGTAAAAGAGACACAACTTCCGTCATGGAATCGAAGGACAGAAGCTGCTGGAGATCACCATCGTCATGTACCTATGAAACATCACCAACCCTGCAACCAAACTATACCAAAAAGGTATAGCAAGAATAGAGTCAGTACAACCACACGTACTGGTAGGCATCATCGGTCGACCCGAATCCACACGTACCATCATATAAGAAAATAGGGAAAAACATGAAAATAAACATTATAGCTCCCTCCTTCACCTTTAGCCTTGACTCTGACATCTAGGACATCCCAAGTCTCACTCATAACTAGACTTCTCCAGGTCGCCTTGTCACCCAGACTTCCCAAGTCACCTTGTCACCTAGACTTCCAGAGTCACCTTGACACGTAGACTTCCCAAGTCAGCTTTAACCTTTACCCTAGTCAACTACCTTGACTAAATACCCAGACTAAATCTGACCCACTGCCCAACCAAACCACTTATACCCAAGTATTACCTACCATTTTCTGAACTTTTTCGGACCTCTAGGACAGCTTTACCACCTGGTTATATTAACCAATAACCACACCCAGACTCTCAGTCTTCCTCTATATTTACCAATCACATGCAATTCACCTAACAACCATTGACATATTCAATGACCACCATAGAGCTACATCTAAATCCCTTCTTGGATCACATAACTCGGACCCTCCAAGGGTCCTCCATCCATACCTAAGTGTTCAACAGACTACCCCGGTCTACACCAAGACCCACCCTTAGCTTATTAACCATGATAATTTATGACTTCCATTATTACACTTAATGGCATCAATTTATGAGCACATAACCTCTTTTAAATAGTTCAGACCCACCCGGATCCCCCTCACACATCTAGTGTTAACATGATAAACCCAATCTACACTAAGACCAACTAATAACCAATATAATAACCCGGTCTACACCAAGACTAACTAATAACATAATATAGCAACCCAGCCTAGACCAAGACCAACTCACAATATACTACAATAACCCGGCCTACACCAAGACCAAACTAGTAACATAATATAGCAACCCGGCCTATACCAAGACCAAACTCACAATATACCATAACAACCCAGCCTACACCAAGACCAATAACATAATATAGCAACCCGGCCTACACCAAGACCAAACTCAATAGATATAACAGGATTCTCGGTCACTCAAGAACCACCAACAAATATCACATCTCAATAAAATAGCCCGGTCCACTCACGGAACCAATAACAGTCAATGCAATACAGCAATATCAATGCAATGATGCAGTAAAATAAGCTCATTCCAGGAGTGGTACCCGAGCCAACCATTAGTATTCCATACCAGGCGTGGTACCCGAGCCAACTATTTGTTATACCCGTACAAGGCGTGGTACCCGAGCCAACCGAATGTCAATCAATCCACAGTCAAATAATGAACAAACAACTTGTAAAACCAACAAGCAACACACTGTTCAATCCACATATAGTAAAACAGGACCCTTAGACATTCTAAATAATTCTTCTAAGCAATGCAATTCATACAAACACTTAGATAAGAGTACAAGAATATACAACATTTACAGTAATCATAAGCCATCACCTACCCTCCTTCCCGGGTATATAACTTAGCCTCGACCTCCGTCTGGAGGCCAAACACACTCACCCTTTATTTATGAATAATGAACGGTTCCCTTTTTAGCATAATTTAACAACCACATTGATTTCGGACTTGCATAAATAATAACAATGTGAATTACCACCCCTTAGCCCTTAGCAAAACCAACACTACTTATCATGCCCTTCATATTTCCGAAACCTCACATAGGAGTTTCCCATTTTCATACCCATTTAGTTATCCTTGCAATTCCTGGTTTCCCGAACCTTTTCGACATCCCAGTCCATGTGCCCTATCGTCTTATCATACCATGACAACATAAACAGCCCCAAATAATTATCAATAACCCACAATTCAATCCAACCAATTCCTAGCACCTACATAACCAACACCGAATCCACCAGACTCTGTGCACGGAGGCCTAATCATGGATTCTACTTTCCCACTATATAATAAATACGAAATGTAAGCAGGTCTATATACTCAATGAAAACCTAGCCTACCTGGGCGCCAAGCAGCTACAACCATGAGTTTATGGCTCCGTGGAGGCATTCCTGGCGGTCCTGCAGGCCCGAATCTAAGGTTTCGCGTCCTTTTTATCGGAATTCCTCCTCCCCATGGCTCCTAAGCCTTGGAGCAGCCTAGGAGGTTTTTTTTTGGAATAACTCTCGTCTGTTTTGGGGCTGAATGGGAGAGAATAAAATTAAAAATCCTTTTTCTGGGTTTTTTGGTCACGTCGCTTCGCTATAGCGGTCCCCTCTCTGCTATAGCGGTACCGTCGTAACGGACCCTACCACTATAGCGATGCTGACCCGCATTGACTTCTGCTATAGCGGTAATTTCTCCGCTATAACGGAGGTCGCACGGGACAGAAAGTCGTAAAGTCTCCCAAAAGTATCCATTTTACAACACACTTATTTTCCTGACGTTCCGGAATAACCCATTCACGTCAACCTCAATTTCGGGAGCTCTACTTACCCGAATTCGATTTCGAAAAGTCCTTCGGACTCCTCTATGTCTTAGCTACAAGAAAAACTAGCTCGAACCAATATATTTAACCCAATCCTTACCCGGATTGCCCTAGACCCTACTTCGCTCCAAAACCAGTCGAGACTAGCCTAGCCCAAAATTTTCAATTCCCAAACCCGAAAGTTTTCTAATCCGAAACTTGGCACGAATGGTTTACCCGTAATGACGAACTTGATCGTTACATTGAGCCTAAAATAAATATAGCAATATCGGGTGTCATCAGATTCATATTCTTATGGGGATTATATATTTGAACAGATTTTGATCATTCGAAAGTGCTATATGTAAGGGCAAGTTCATAAATTGATACTTGGGCTTCAATTGAGGTAAGTAGAGATTATTAATTTCTTTTTGAAGTATTAGTTTTACTGTATTAAATGGAGTTAAGGGTAATGTGTAAAAAAGGGATCGTGTATAAAGAGATAACAAGTATTTATACGGGCACCGGTGCTATGCTATAGAAAATTCTTACAAAATTATTATCAGTTGATGGAATCTCATAAGTTGTGATATAATGAAACTGTTGAGACTCATGAATTATGTGAACTTGATTGTGATTGATAAACTCATATTACATACTTGATCATACATATTTATTCATACCACTCTTATTGTTGCATGATAATTGTTAGTTGATATTACCCACTAAGTTATTTGTGAAATTCATATTCTTATTAAGCTAATTGGAAATGGTTCTGGCAAATGATATCATGCAAAGCTGATGGGAAATGGTTCTGGCAAGTGGTATTGTGATTATTATAAAATTCAGGTTCTTATTATGCCGATGAAAAATGGTTCCGGTAGGTGTTATTGTGCCAATAGAAAATAGTTTCGGCAGGTATATGGACCTCATGAGTCCCCTTGAATTCCGACTATCCGACGAGAAAGCGGGTGTATACCAATTTATTTTTGGCCAGTGCATTACATTGCATTGCATTTCATTTGCATTGCATTTGTATTACATTTCATATTGATTTGTTGTTAGGTTGCTGAGATGGTTGTGATATTAGTTTGACTTTATATATCTGAGGTACATTATGATATTATCAATGGTGTAACTGTTTTTTTAAAAATACATGTTTTAACTATTGAACTATGGTGACTTATTTTATGACATCATTATACTTGTGGAAAAAGGAACTATTAGGATCTTGGTAGCGCTTCTAGAAGGATTAGTAATCAAAGCTTGTTGAGTACACGTATTTTCGTACTCACTCTATACTTGCTGCACCTTTTTGCGTGCAGGGACGGACTAGGTACTAAAAATTACTTGAATTTGCTTTACGTTCGAAGATGTTGATGTTAGGTTTCAGGGTGAGCTACTTTCTTTTTAGCAGTACTGCGTTTCATAGACTCTTTAGTTTTACCTGTCTTATCTATTTCTATACAGTTGTTTTAGCTTTTCTAGACTTGCTTATATTGGTAGATGCTCTTGTACTAGTGTCACCAAGTCTTGCGGTAGTTTGAATTTGAACTCGTTTATTCTGCATTTATAAGAGTTGGCTTCTTACTTTTATATTACTTCCGCATTATTTATATTGTTAGATGGTTAATAAAGAAAAGGGGTTCACTTACGGGAATGATAGATGCCCTCACGGCCTAATAAAATTTTGGGTCGTGACAATATATACCCTAAAAGTAATAACACATCCATCCTCCTAATTCACACACACACACCAAATGTAGAGCTCTGTTTTGAAAAAAATTCTGCTTTTTGATGGAATTAATTGAAAACATCTGGACAACACTACATACAAAATTTAAGGATTATTAGAGGTGACGCAATATAAAAGAGTAACACATTTTTCCCTGGTGTAAGAGAGTATGACTGAAATTAATTGAAAACATCTGACTAATACTATTTTAAAATTTTGAGGAAGATTAGAGGTGATTTAGATTGGTTTGTAGTAAAAAAAAATCAACGTAAAAATGTTACTACAACATGTGTATCAACATGATATATCGTGTATATATGTGTATACCACATGCACAAATTTTTATAGACATTACTGTGATACGTGTATATCAATGTATATATACCACTAATTTTTATAAATATACCCGCATACAAATGATATATAAAATATAAACTAATATATAATGAGATATACTCTGATGTACATGGAGATATATACATAATATAGTAGGTGATATACATATAGAGTCGTCTTTAACCTGGAGTTTGCAATATGAAATTGAGCTCAAATATGCTTCTAACCATATTCAAACACATCCAAAATTAATATCCAAGCTCCCAGGATGTTTTCAACAATACTTGATATTACACAATCAAAATCAGAGTCCTTCTCTACCTGAATAAATGATGATTTGACAATCTTTTTTAATGCACATGTCGAAACTTTTGAAAATCTAATCCCCTTAAAAATCTTATTAATTTCAACCTAAAGATTTGAGTATAATGATAGAGAGATTTAATTTATTTGAAGAAAGTAATTGGATAAAACCTTTAGAAGAGATAGATAAAGTTTGAGTTTTTATAACTTTTTGAGGAATGAAGTTTTCGGTCATAAAATATTAATTTTTAGCTTGAAAAGTGTATCTTGACTATCGGGTGTCATAAAAAAAATGTCACGTTGTTCTTAGTTTCCTTTTCAATTTAATTTTTTTGAACGTGTATTTATATCTCAACAACAAACAATGAGTTTGGTGATAGCCTAATTTGATTAGTGACTAGTGCTTATTTTAGCCCAACCAAGTTATCCATAATATGGATATGAATACTGGCTTGTTATAAATTTCAATTCATTCTGTGGATATTTATTCAATGAATGATTTATTTGTACATGTATTTAATTAATTTCAGATTTAATATTTGTAATTCATAAATATTTTTTTATCCTATAAAAAGTGTTCTACCTTCTACATTATGACACACTTGTAATTTAAGAAAAAAACTATCTACTCTGCCTTATATTATTTTATTCGCTCTTAATTTTCAAATTTGCTCGTATTTGCCTAATTTTCTAAAGGAATAACTTCAAAGTTTATTTCTTAAAAATTATTTTGCAATAATATTTTTTTATAATTTATAATATTGTCTTACCTCCTTTTTAAAAAAAATAATTTCTTTAACATATTACACAATCAAAATCAGAGTCCTTCTTTACATGAATAAATGAAGATTTGACAATCTTCTTCGATGCACATGTCGCAACTTTTGAAAATCTAAACCTCCCTAAAAATCTTATTAATTTCAATCTAAAAATTTGAATACAATGATAGAGAGATCTGAGTTATTTGAAGATAGTAATTGGATAAAACCTTTAGAAGAGATAGAAAAAGTTTGAGTTCTTACAACTTTTTGAAGAATGAAGTTTTCAATCATAAAATATCAATTTTTAGCTTGGAACATGTATCTTGACTATCGGGTGTCAATTTCACCAACTTAAGTTATTTTATATCATTTAGTAGGCCATAGTATAACTATCATGTCAATTTTTTTTAAAATAAATAGTATCACATTGTTTTTAATTTCCTTTCAAATTTAAATTTTCTGAATGTGTATTTATATCTCAACAACAAACAAAGAATTTGATAAAAGCCTAATTTGATTTGTGACTAGTGCTTATCTTAGCCCAACCAAGTTATCCATAATATGAATACTTGCTTGTTATAAATTTCAATTCATTTTGTGAATATTTATTCAATGAATAATTTATTTATACATGTATTTAATTAATTTCAGGCTTAACATTTGTAATTCATAAATGACTTTTTATCCTATAAAAGGTGTTCTACCTTCTACATTATGACACACTTGAAATTAAAACAAAAAATTATCTAGTCTGCCTTACATCATTTCATATTATTTTATTCGCTAATAATTTTCCATTTTGCTCGTATTTTCTTAATTTTCTAAGGACTAATTTCAAAATTTAATCCTTAAAGTTTATTTCGCAATAATAGTTTTTTGTAATTTATAATATTACCTTACCACCTTTATTTTTTTATAACAATTTCTTTAACATGTTTATCATTAGAGTAAAAAATTGTGTTTTGACTATTTTTTATTTTTAATATATTATTTGTTCAATTAATTTTATATAAGAAAATTATTTTGTTCCCATCTCATGTTAATGGAAGAAGGAAATGACTCCAATGTAGTGACAAATTTAGAATTTTTCACTATATAGATTTAAAATGTAAAAAATTAGACACACAAAAAATAAAGAAAATTCAATATATAGTATACATTAAAAAAAATCTATTTATGTAGCATAATTTTCTGATAAATATATAGGTGTCAATTAACTCCACTTGGACAAAGGGTAGCATCGCCCATCCACCCCCCTCCCTCTCTTCAATTATATTCATAATTTGAGATATCATTTACATAAGCATACAATTGAATTATAAAAATTGTAACGATCGGGTTCGTCATTACGGGTAAACTTTTTGTGCCAAGTTTCAAGTTAGAAAACTTTCGAGTTTGGGAGTTGAAAATTCTGGGCTAGGCTAGTCTCGAATGATTCAGAGTGAAGTATGGTCTAGGGCAATCCGGGTTAGGATTGGGTAATGTATCTGGGATTGAGCTAGTTTTTTCATTAACTAAGACATAAAGGGTTTCGGGGGAATTTTCAGAAGCGAATTCGGCCGATGATTTTATCAGTACACGGTGGTTTTGTATTGATTCTGCACTTGCTTTTCTTTTGTGAGTACAGGATATCTTCCGGCGGCTGACATGCGATCTCACTTGTAGTTCCGGCGATTTCAGGATTTAAGGGTGAGCTGTTCTTTCGGGCTACCTTGTCATCGTCCATGTTTAGTTATAGCCCACTTGTTTCGGGCTTAAACTCTTGTTTTCTTTTGGGGTTGCATCCTTGTTCTAGACACTTGGTAGAATTTTTTGGTACGACGACTTTCAGGTTCTAGAGAAATTTTCCGCAGATTCTTATTATGTTAGTGTTTTGAGATTGTGAATGATAGATTATTTATTGCAACTGGTTTTAAGCTGTTAGATTTTCTAAGTCTTGGGTCGATATTGGTTCGCTCACCCGAGGATTTAGGGTGGGTGCCACTCACGATGGGTTGGGTCGTGACAAAGATGGTATCAGAGCCCTAGGTTCGTTGATCTTATCGTACCAAAATGGGTCTAGTAGAGTCTTGCGGAATGGTTTGGAGACGTCTGTAGTTTTCTTCGAGAGGCTATAGGACTTTAGAAAAAACTATCTTTTCTTTCTTCTTTCGTGCTGTAAATTAATTCTAATTGGTATCTGGTGATACAAATTGGTATCTAACTCCTTTCACTCTATGTCTGTAGATGGTTAATACTAGGAATAACAGAGCGAGAGTAGCAGTCCCCACAGCGAGCCCAGCGGTCAGAGGAAGAGGAAGGGGCAGGGGCAGAGGTAGAGGCAGAGGAAGAGCAGCACCCGCTGGGGGTGAAGCTCAAGCAGCTGTTGGACCAAGAGAGGCGAACCCTCCCCCACCCCAGGATCATGTTGAGGAAGAAGTAGAGGTTGTTGAGGAGGAGGGCTCGGAACATGAGGAGGCGGCACCGGCGGAGGTGCAGGCCTTCCCCTTATAACTCCCGAAGCATTTCAGCAGGTGTGGAGCTTTCTGAGTGGACTAGTTGGTGCGGGAGCCACCCCCACGAGTAATTCAAATCAGATTCTAGGCACCCAACCGGCGGTTGCAACACTCCTAGGATGGATGCGGCATCGGGTACTGACGAGTTCTTTCGTAGGATCGGTTATGACAGGAAATGAGCATGAGATACTGACAAAGTTTCTGAAACTGAAACCTCCTACGTTTCAGGGTACTGAGAAGGAAGATGCTTATGAATTTATCTTGGACTGTTATGAGAGGCTGCACAAGCTGGGTATTGTGCAACATCATGGGGTTGAGTTCGTCACTTTTCAGTTGCAAGGTGATGCTAAGCAATGGTGGAGGTACCTTGTGGAATGTCGGTCATCTATTTTGCCTCCAATGACTTGGACGGAGTTTCATGCTCTCTTCTTAGAGAAGTATGTGCCCCGTACCTTGAGGGATCACAAAAAGGATGAGTTCCTGGCTCTGGAACAGGGTAGCATGTCGGTCTCAGCTTATGAGGTCAAGTTTCATGCATTATCCCATTTTGCTACTCAGTTATTGGGCACCAAAGAGGAGAGGATTCATTTGTTCGTGAAAGGCTTGAATACTGAATTGCAAGTGTTGTTTGTGCACATGACTTCAGCAGGAAAGAGCTTCAATGAGGTCACATACTATGTAAAGAAATTAGAAAGTGTCAGGCAAGTTGGGCAGGCTAAGGTGTTAACCAAGAAGTCCCAGAACGATGAAAATTTCTGTGGTTCATACTCTAGGGGCCATAATCAGTAGGTGTATTCTGACCGTCCTATTTAGTCCACCTTGCCAGCTGCTACAGATGGTCGTCCGGGAGCTAGTCAGTAGTTTTCAGCTCCTAGAGGCTAGGGAGCTTTTTATACGTTTACTAGTAGATCTACTTTTGATCACGGGTGTTTCTATTGTGGTGACCTGGGTCACTTCAAGAGGGAGTGCCCTCACAGACAGACGGGTAATTAGACTCAGCAGCAGTCTAAGGCTGTGGTTCCAGCAGGTAGAGATGGCTATGCTAGAGGTCGTCCACAGGGTGGGCGATGTAACTTTCAGGGAGGCCGAGAGACAGAGGTAATGGTGGCACGGGCAGGGGTGTGGCGAAGCCAGCCAGAGAAGTTGCTCAGATTGATGACCGAACTCACTGTTATGATTTTTTAGGGAATTTTGAGGCTGAGGCATCAGACGCGGTGATCACAGGTACAATTCTAGTTTGTGATAGGATGGCTTCTGTACTTTTTGACCCAGGTTCTACGTACTCTTATGTTTTTGTGAAATTTGCTTTGGGTCTGGAATTGATTTGTGATGTCCTTGATTCCCTTATCCATGTTTCTACCCCGGTTGGAGAGTCCATGATAGTGACTCATGTTTATCATACTTGTCTTGTGGTATTTGTGGGGCTGTAGACTTGGGTAGATTTGGTTATTCTGGACATGCTGGATTTTGATGTTATATTGGGGATGACTTGGTTGTCTCTATATCATGCGGTATTGAATTGTAATACTAAGATTGTGACTCTAGAAATTCCGGGTAAGGATAGGCTAGAGTGGAAATGTGTGTACAAGCCTAAACCGACTAAAATCATATCATTTGTTAAGGCCTGGAAGCTAGTGGGAAGAGGGTGTTTGGCATTCTTGGCTCATCTCCGGGATGATAGTGTGGAGTCCCTATTGATTGAGTCAGTTCCGATTGTTTCAGAGTTTCAGGAGGTGTTTCTAGCGGATTTGCCTGGTATACCTCCGAAAAGAGACATTGATTTTGTATAGACTTGGAGCCGGGCACTCGCCCAATTTTCATTCCTCCTTATCGTATGGCTCTGACAGAGTTGAGGGAACTTAAGACTCAGCTTCAAAACTCTTAGACAAGGTTTTTATCCATCCCAGTGCTTCAACTTGGAGTGCTCCAATATTGTTTGTGAAAAAGAAGGATGGTAGTACGCGGATGTGCATA
This sequence comes from Jaltomata sinuosa, assembly GCA_003996215.1. NCBI lineage: Eukaryota > Viridiplantae > Streptophyta > Magnoliopsida > Solanales > Solanaceae > Jaltomata > Jaltomata sinuosa. The sequence continues at coordinate 727,530 of QJPP01000567.1, forward strand.
GACTACAGGCAATTGAACAAGGTTACCATCCGGAACAAGTACCCTTTACCCTGTATAGATGATCTATTTGACCAGTTACAGGGTGCGTCTATGTTTTAAAAAATTGACTTAAGGTCAAGGTACAATCAGTTAAAGATTAAGCCCAAAGACATCCCTAAGACTGCTTTTTGGACTCGGTATGGGCATTACGAGTTCTTAGTGATGTTGTTTGGATTGACCAATGCGCTGACAGCATTCATGAGTTTGATGAATGGGGTATTTAAGTCTTATCTGGATTCGTTCGTCAATGTGTTTATAGATGACATTTTGATCTACTCCAAGAGTATGGAAGAGCATGCTGAGCATCTCCGTATTATGTTAGATATCTTGAGGCACCAGAAACTATATACAAAGTTTTCCAAGTGTGAATTTTGGTTGACTTCAGTCGCCTTCATAGGGCATGTGATGTCAGAAAAGGGGGTGATGGTGGATCCCCAGAAGATTGAGGCAGTTAAGAGTTGGGTCTGGCCTAACTCTGTGATTGCAGGCTACTACCGTAGATTTGTCAAGAATTTTGGGTCCATCACTACTCACTTGAAAAAGTTGGCTCAGAAAGAGGTACCGTTTGTATGGTCCGACAAATGTGAGGAGAGCTTCCAAAAGCTCAAGACACTTCTCACTATAGCTCTCATTCTATCATTGCTGGTTGAAGGTAAGGATTTCATTGTGTATTGTGATGCTTCACATTCGGATTTGGGTGCTGTGTTAATGCAGGACATGAATGTCATAGCTTATGCTTCAAGGCAGTTGAAGCCTCATGAGAAGAATTACCCAACCTACGACTTGGAGTTGGCAGCAGTGGTCTTTGCACTCAAGATTTGGAGGCACTATCTCTATGGTGTCAAGTGTGAAGTGTTCACCGATCATCGCAGTCTGCAATATGTATTTACTCAGAAGGACTTGAATCTTAGGCAGGGAGGCGGATGGAGTTATTGAAACATTATGATGTGACTATTCAGTACCATCCGGGTAAGGCTAATATGGTGGCAGACGCATTAAGCCGAAAGACCTTCAGCATGGGCAGTTTGTCTTGTTTGGGGGTGTCCAAACGATCATTGACAAGGGAGATTCGGGCTCTAGAATCTAAGTTCATGCAACTGGGCATCTCATAACAGGGTGGGGTGTTAGCCAGTATTGAGGTCAAATCCACTTTCATAGAAGAAATAAAGGCCAAGTAGCTTCAGGATGCACAATTAACAAGCTTCGGAGCAAGGTAATATCCGGAGAGTCCAGGGATGCCATGTTAGATACTGGTGGGGTGATGAATTTCAGAGGGAGGATTTGTGTTCCTCGGGTTGATGACATAATTCAGAAGGTATTGGCAGAGGCTCATGGTTCACAGTATTCAATTCATCCGAGCATAACCAAGATGTACAAAGATTTGAGGCAACTTTACTGGTGGCCTGGGATGAAAAGGGACATAGCTGAATTTGTGTCCAAGTGTCAAAATTGTCAACAGGTCAAGTATGAGTACCAAAGGCCTGCAGAACTACTTCAGAGAATGCCCATTCCCGAGTGGAAGTGGGAAATGATAGCCATAGATTTTGTGGAAGGTCTTCCTAAGACCTTGGAAAAGCATGACTCTATTTGGGTCATTGTGGACAGGCTGACCAAGTCAGCTCATTTTATTATGATCAGGGTAGACTATAATTCACAGCAGTTGGCTAAGATCTATGTTAAGAAGATCATGAGACTGCATGGGGTACCACTGTCCATCATTTCAGACAAGGGTACACAGTTTACCTCTAACTTCTGGGGTAAGTTACATGAAGAGTTGGGCACTCAACTCACTTTCAGCACAACATTCCATCCTTAGAAAGATGGTCAGTTGGAGAGGACAATCCAAGTATTAGAAGGCATGCTGAAAGCATGTGTGATTGACTTTGGGGGTCATTGGGACCAGTTTCTACCGTTGTGTGAGTTCTTATACAATAATAGCTACCACTCCAATATTGTCATGGCACCATTTGAGGCATTGTATGGGAGGGGATGTAGATCACCCATAGGGTGGTTTGAGGCAGGCGATGTGAAGCCTTTGGGCATAGACTTGGTGAGAGAAGCACATGAAAAAGTATGGGGCATTCAGACCAATTTGCTAGCAGCCCAGAGCAGGCAGAAGGAGTACGCAGATCACAAGATGAGGGACATGGATTTCTAGGTTGGTGAGCAAGTGTTATTGAAGGTGTCACCAATTAAGGGGGTTTGCATTTTGGTAAGAAGGGCAAGCTCAACCCTCGGTATATCGATCCATTCGAGGTTTAGGAAATTGTAGGGCTGGTGGCTTACAGATTAGCACTACTGCCTAGTTTATCCGGGGTCCATCCAGTCTTCCATGTATCCATATTGAAGCGATACCACAGGGATGGAGAATACATCATTAAGTGAGATTCGATTTTGCTAAATAAGGATCTTCAATATGAAGAGGAACCGGTTGCGATTATTGATCGGGATGTCTGAAAGTTGAGGACAAAGGAGATAAAATCTGTGAAAGTTCAATAGAAGCATTGTCCAGTTGAGGAAGCCACTTAGGAAATCGAGAAGTACATGCGAGATAAGTACCCTCACTTGTTTGAGAATTTAGGTACCTACACTTTCCCTCTTTTATTTCATCTTTTTGGGTTTGATCATTCGGGAATAAACAATGGGTAAATTGGTATATGTTGTAACGACTGAGTTCGTATCTAGGATTGAGCTATTTTTCCATTAGCTGAGACATAAAGGGCTCTGGAGAACTTTTCGGAAGCGAATTCAGGTAAGTAGAACTCTCGATACGAAGGTTGACGTGAAGGGGTTATTCCAGAATATCGGGAATCAAAGTGTGTTGTAAAATGGACCCTTTTGGGGTAATTCCAAGTTTCTATCCCGTGTTGAGCATTGTCACTACGCCATAGCGGTAATATGTCTGCTATAGCGGAAGACAACCTTGGTCAGCACCGCTATAGCGGTCGGTTCCACTACGACAGCGCCATTATAGCGGTGTAAAGACCTCTATAGCAGACTGAGTCAGGATTTAATGCAGAAACTTCCTCAAAACGTTCAGATTTTCCTCAAAAACATTTTGAAGAAGGGCAAGGGCAATTTTGGCGAACCTTACTCCATTTTTCACCATTTTTCATCCCAAAGGTAAGGATTTTGCTTCTGTAACTTGATGTTATCTTTCCTACGTTGTAGAATTGCTAGTTATGGACTTAGGGGAAGGTTTGGATTGACCTAGGAATGGTGGAATTTGGGGAAAAAGCGAATTCTAGGGCGTAGAAGTTCGTGGGTCTTGAATATTATTGTTGGGTTATGATTAATTAGCCATAATTCTCTAAATGTATTCGTAAAAATGATAGGCTTAGGTGAATTAATGGTGGAAAAGCCCGAGAATGGGTGGAATGATCATAGTTTGGCCTGAGGATTGAGATTTTGTATAATCCGGATAATTATTAGGCCATGTGGACTGATTTTAGTATCTTATAATTATTTTTAGACCCAGAATAAGCAAAGGCTTCAAAACACGGGAAGACTCCGGTCCAGTAGAGCTTTTGTATAATTCGAGGTAGGTGATGGTTACTGTTTTCCCAATATGCAATATGTGTTCATATATTATCGCTTAGTATGGTGTGAGTTTGTATGCTTAGGGAATGGGATTATGAATGTCTGGATATCCGGTGTCAATTGTGTGAAATGAATTGAGTTTGATTGCTTGTTGGTTTACAAGTATGATATTGTTCATTATTTTATTAACTTATTGGATTATGTGTGATATTTGGTTGGCTCGGGTACCACGCCTGTTATAGGTTACATATCGGTTGGCTCGGGTACCACGCCTGGTACAGGTTTTACAAATGGTTGGCTTGGGTACCTGTCACGACCCGATTTCTCAGGTCATGATGGCACCTACAACCCCCAGTAGGCGAACCAATTCCCGTAGCCCAGAACGGTTAGTAATGGGCTACTACCTAACCAAAAAGCACCAGCACGTAGAAATAAGCGGAAACAAAACTCGGATATAAATACATAAAGGAAACTACACCAACCCCAAGACTTGGTATCAATAGTACAGAAGCTTCTAATAGAATACAAGTGCTAGTAGTAACAAAATACAACATAAATTGCCTCCGAAAGTACAAGGAGCAACAGTACAACAGATGAGAGGTAGACAAGCCCCGACCGTCAGGCGCTCACCCTAGTCTCAAAGATCCAAAAGCTGCACGAGTCTCCAACGTGATCAACGGCGAAAGCTCAGCTAATATCTGCACAAAAAAGTGCAGAAGTGTAGTATGAGCACCAAAACCACGGGTACTCAGTAGGTATCATAGGCCGACTGAGCGTATATAAGATATAAAAGCAGTAAGTAACAGATAGCAAAAAAGCAGTCACTGAGGCAATAGGCACAATGAGCTAGCACAGATCATCCATAACCAAGAGCTTCAAGTAACACATGCTAGCACATAGATACAATTACACAGAATCACAGGTGAAGGAAACGAGAACGCACCTGGAGTCCTTGCACAACAATATAAGTAAGTAGAGAGAGAGTTGAGAAAATAGCGGTATACCAGTAACCTCAAGTGGAAGGAAAAGACGGAGAGTAGTCTAACATACTCAAAATGGAATCAACCAGTATAAGGAAATCATAACACCAATCCAATCATATGATAGCATAACCAGGGAATCACCTCACAAGTACAACCCTAGGATGAAATAACTAGGCCACAATAACCGAGAGATACCACTCAGCTTCCCACAAGAATAGAACCAGAGTATCACACTCTGCTCAGAAGGTCACACAAAAGTGCCTCAATAAGATAGGACTCCAAAGCCCTCTCAATAATAAAAAATCCCACAACCAAAGCCTCAACAGGCTAGCCATCACTAATCTTTCAAGAACCGGGTGCCAAGACAAGCTCTAAGTAAAACCAGGAGTAAATATAGTCTACCTACAGTCCCAATGGCCGCCTATACAACCGAGGAACACAATCAAGTGAAAACAAACCCTCCGGCATCCCATACTATCGGAGCGTACACTGAACACACAGCAAACAAGGGTGGAATCCAATGCATGATATGATATGATGTGAAATAGAACCTCTGTATGTACCTCCTCCGGTGCCAATCAGGCCCAGCAGGCAGGTTCCGTTGAAGGACTCAGCCTGTATACCTCTACTCCACCGTATATCCATCCCTCCGGCACACGCAGCCCGAAGCCCCAGGCCCGGAGCGGCAAGGTCCATGGAGGTCCCCGACCCCATACTAAAACTCAGTATCAAGACATGTCATCCGAAAGCAAGTCCGGGATCAAGATAGAGACCCAGTCTCAAGTATGCATGCCCAGACCCTGTCCAGGACTAAAGTAGTAGAAAATGCCTCAAAAACCCCTCCAAGGGTGCCCGGGCGTAACCGGGTCTAAAACTGTAGTAAATCAAGTCTAGTGCTCCACCCCGCAGAGACTAGTATCAGTAATAAAATCAATTCTGGTGCTCTGCCCCGCAGAGACTAGTACCAGTAATAAAATCAGTGCGAAAACATCCAAAAATCCCCTTTTCTATCAACAACAGTACCAAAAACGGCCCCCCAGGGCCATACAAATCTAGGAAAACTGTCAGTAGTGGCTCACAGCCAAAACTGTAGTAAAACATGTAGGGGAAAACCTTTTTCATGGATGATATGCTCGCACACAAATATAAAAGTAGCCCAACGGCTCACAACACTTCCTATCAGCCCTGCACAGGCCCAATAGCTACTCAGCAGACATAACCAGCCTAAAAGGATAATCTATATGTCCGGGACTCGCGGACATTCCCAAATAGCCCACCATCTATGTTTCAGAGTCAATACAAGGCCACACAGGACCACAAAGGTAATATACATTACTACACGAATACTACAAACAACGTATGAAATAGACGGACCAAAGACGGATAAGGTCTGGGGTACCAACCTATAACAACCCATCCAAGGATGCTAGTTAATGCAGTTATAGCCTATATACGCAGAGTCTATATAGGGGAAAACCATAACCTACTTGTCGTCCGACGAATAGCTGCGGGGACGGCGTCGTCCAGGCTCGAACTTCTCTAGGAAGCTCCAAATCGCAAAACCACTATCAATACAATAATCTACAGATTAAAACAAGACTAACGATACCAGTAATGCCAAAAATATAACCGGGTTGAAATCTGGGTCACAAACGGACCCGTGGGCCCCGTAACCCAAAACCAGAAATGAAAAACACACTTGTGTTCCTTACCATCCCGGGAGCACATGCTCAAAAATTGAGCGGAAACGGACAACAATTAGGGCTCAAAACACCCCGCAAATCAAGGAATTTAAAGAATGAAACTCGTGAAAGAAATCGAAAAAATCACGAAAGAACTTACCCGATTTAGAATCCAAAAAATGCTCAAGATTCAGCAAATATTAACCTCCAAGCTGTTGGTAATGATCAAGGTGATTTATGGAGGTTTTGGGTTCATCATCCATGGAGAATTCGGAATTTAAAGAGAGGGTTTATCGGATTTAGGAATCCACAAACGAGCATGGATCGACAAAATATTATCCTCCAAGTAGTTGGGATAAACAATGGTTATATGGAGGTTTTTGAGAGGTATTTTAATGGAGAATATCGTTTTTGGGTTTTTAGAAATAAAGGGGAAACGAGGGTTGGCCAGCTATATAAGCTGCCAGCGCCCAGGGGCCAGGGCGGCCCAGGCGCACCAGGGCGGCCAGGGAGCAGGTGCACCAGGCTTGCTAGGGCACAGGCGGCCAGGGCGCATGGGGCGCATGGGCGCAGGGGCCAGGCGCATGGCGCATGGCGCGCAGAGGCCAGGCGCATGGGGCGCATGGGCGCAGGGGCCAGGCGCATGGTGCTGCCCACACCAGCAACCAACAACCAATCCTTAGGCAAATTTTCACAAGATGGGTCCCCGGGAACGCATCCAGGGTCCCGCGAACACAAACGACCTGAGCTATTCGACTAGAAACGATGTTCCGGATCCAATGGAATCAACGAAAATCTCATAGGATGTGAATTTAATGAAAAGTGGGACCCCACGCCCAAAATCAACCTTTAGCCAACTATTCCCAAAATGGAACCCAATGGCCAAAATCAAGTCCGGAGGCTTAGGGACCCAAACCAATAGTCTCTTTAGCCTAAACTCGATATTCTAGAGCTAAAAGCACTGACGGAATTTCCATTCAAGACCGTCCTCTCCGAATGTTGATCAAAGTCAACCAAACAAGCCCAACTGGCCTAAAAACACAGAACGAGAGAGAATTCCAAGCTAAAAAGCTCCCGGATCCCGACCAAAGGTCCCTCTAGACCAAAGTTCACGCTCCGGAGCTAATGGAACTGTCGAAATTCGATTCCGAGCACGTACACCCAGGATGTTGACTGAAGTCAACGATTTTAAAAGCTAAAAGCTCTAAAACAAGGAATGGCCAAAAAGACCAAGTAAATGGTCGGGCACCAAACTACCGGTCCCAGCAAGCCATAAATGACTTGGGGCCGCTACATGCAAGCTCTAACGGTACAAGAAAGGCAAACACGCGTAAATGACCAGAAGGGTCATTACAGTACCACGCCTAGTACTAGTTTGATTTACTTGCATTGGTTGTATACTATTGATGATCTCATGAGTGGACCGGGTTGTATTCTTGAATTGTTATTATTACATATGGTACATGAGAGGCCGGGTGATTATATTTAAATGTGAGGTTGGTCTTAGTGTAGACTGGGATTGCATGTTGAACACATAGGTGGTGTCCTAGGGATCCTTGGTGGTCCGGGTTATATGAAAAGGATATATGTTTATTGTTTATTGTCATTGAGTATCGTTGGTGGTTGTTAATTGGTTACATGTGGTTGATAAGTTAAGGAAGAAACTTGTAGTCTAGTTATATTGTTGATTTATATTACGTGTTTACTTCGCTTTACTCATCTTTCGTTTACTATTCATATCTTGTTTATTGGAGCTGGCCGGTGATCCTATCAGTACACGGTGGTTGTGTACTGATTCTGCACTTGCTTTTCTTTTGTGAGTACATGACATCTTCCGGCGTCTGACACGCGACCGCACTTATAGTCCCGGCAATTTCAGGATTCAAGGGTGAGCTGTTCTTCCGGGCTACCTTGTCTTCGTCTATGTTTAGTTATAGCCCACTTGTTTCAGGCTTAAACTCTTGTTTTCTTTTGGGGTTGCATCCCCGTTCTAAATGTGTCACGACTCGATTTCTCGGTCATGATGGCACCTACAACCCCCGGTAGGTGAACCAATCCCCGTAGCCCAGAGCAGTTAGTAATGGGCTACTATCTAGCAAATAAGGGAACAAGACGAATAAAATAGATAACAGGGATATAAATATATACATATGCGGAAACTAAACCAAACCCCAAGACCTGGTATCATAGTATAGAGCCCAAACTACATACATGGAGTGCAAATAATCCAAAACAATATATACAGATGTCTCTGAATGGTAATAGAGTACATGAAGCAAAAGATAAACTAAAGCTAAGCTCCGATCGCCAAGAGCTCACCCTCAGTCTGAAGTAGTCCCCAACAGATCTCCAAGCACGAATCACAGCGATCTAACGGCGATGGCCCACGCTAGGATCTGCATCCAAAGATGCAGGGGGTAGGGGTGAGCACCAAATGCGAAGCATAAGGTACCCAGTAGGTATCATAGGCCGACTGGGCACATATAAGATAAAAGTGTAGTAATAGACAGAATAGAAGCAAGCAGTCACAGAAATCAACGAAAGGTACACATGAACTAGCCCAGAGGGAAATCAACAGAACCACATGAGAGGCTAGTAAGCAGAATATACACACCATAGGCACAGGTGAAAGTAAGAAACAACGCACCTGGGGTCCTTGCAATAACAGTGTATACATAATAAGTTTACGAAATGGACGGTATACCAGTATCCTCAAGTGTAAGAAGAGGGAAAGAGTAATGATAGGCATGCTCAGAGACATGAATCAAATTCAACTAATCATATCAATCTCAAATCCAGAAACTAACAGTCTAGCAGTAACCAATCTCATACTTATCCATAATGGAGAACAATTCTGTAAGTAAATAGCAAAAGTCTACCTACAGTCCCCCGGCCGCCCATACAACCGAGGAACACAAACAAGTGAATACAAACCCTCCGGCATCCCATACTACCGGAGCGTACAATCAGCAAACAACAAACAAGGGTGGATCCTCGAACAATGAATGATATGATGCATGAAGATCTCAAATTAAATGGTATCTCTGTATGTACCTCCTCCGGTGCCGATCCGACACAGCAGGTAGGTTCCATGGAAGGACACTGCCCATATACCTCTACTCCACCGTATACCCCTCCGGCACACGCAGCCCGTAGCCCCTGGCCCGGATGGCAAGGTCCATGGAGGTCCCAGACCCCATACTAAAACTCAGTATCAGAATATGTCGTCCGGAAGCAAGTCCGGTATCAGGATGGAGACCCAGTCTCGAATATGCAATGCCCAGACCCTGTCCAGGACTAAAGTAGTAGGAAAATATCTCAAAAACCCCTCCAAGGGTGCCCGGGCAAAACCGGGTCTAAACAGTAAAAAGTCATCTCAGGTGCTCGGTCCGACCGAGGCTAAAATCATCTCAAGTAGCAAGAAAACTCAACTAGCACCCCGGCCCTGCCGAGTCTAGTGTGAATTGTAAAACTGGTGATTTAAAACATAACTTTACTTTCTTTTACCCAAGAATACTCACAAGTCAAATCAAACCATTTCCAAATCATTTCCATCAAAAACGGGCCCCCCGGGCCATGCAAGGTTTAGAAAATAGTGTCAGTAGGCCCGAAGCCAAAACCATAGTAAAACATGGTTAAAACCTCTTTATATGCATGGAAATGGTATGATCACACACAATAGCTGCCCAGCAGATCACAATCAACCTATCGACCCTGCACAGGCCCACAGCTACTCAGCAAGCATAACCAGCTTAGAAGGATAATACTATGCCCGGGACTCGCGGACATTCCCAAAATCCCACCTTCTATGTTCCAGAGTCAACAAGGCCTCACAGGACCACAAGGGTAAATAAAATATATCGACAAATACTACAAGCAACGGAGAAACAAAAGTAGGCGGACATGAATAAAGCGGTCGAGGTCTGTGGTACCAACCTAATAAACCAACCCAAGGATGCCCATTAATACAATTTTATTCTATATATGCGGAGTCTAGGGAAAATAAACCGTAACCTACCTGTCATCCGATGACAAGCTGCTAGAACAACGATGTCCAAGCTCGAACCACTCCAAGAAAATCCAAAACTAAATCGGAGTCGGATTTGGGATGGAATAACTTGACGTAGATAATTGATTTTCTTCCGAAGATCAAAATATAGCGCCACGATAACTCTTCTTTAACATATGCGTACATATATTTATATGAAGCATGCTAACAGTACATAGAAACCTTATGAAGGAATACAAAAAAAGTGATTTAGAAGCTAATTAAGATAAATACAAAGCAACTTCTTTTCTTTCTAATGCTTAAGTTAATTATATAGTAACTATACTAACAGACAACTCACCACCTATGTAATACTCATCATTAGTATTCATTTGCCACAGCTCCACGTGTAAGTTGGGTGTCACACCAAAGTATTTTATCCCGTTATATATATACTCGGGTATTGCATAAATTCATGGTAAAATATATATAACTTTTTGAATATACCATAATTAATAGAAAATCATTTCAAATAAAACCTACTATATTATAATAATAAATTTCAACATCATTAAATTTACTATCTCTGTTAAAATATTACAATGTATAAAAACTTTATAAAATAAATACATATACAATTATATCGTAACAAAATATTTTTCATAAACCTTTAAAACATTTTGAAAAGGCAATAATAATATAATTTTTACCAAATTCAACTTTTAAATAAAATATTCTCAATACACGCGCGATGCTAATAAAGTTCTTAGGCTTAGGCTCGTAATTCACCAACGCACGATTTTGATACTCAAGAATTCTCTAGGGATCCTCCCTTATATTTTATCACTGTTTCGGAACTGAAATGGCGTTTTAAAACGTGAAGTTGAGGCTTAAATCGAGTTTAACCCGACCCGGTTCGCGACCCGGTTCGCAACCCGTTTTCTGCCAGACAGTCCGCGGTAAAACAGTCATAACTTTTTACTCTGAGATCAGTTGGACGTGAGGTTTTATGCGTTGGAAAATAGACTCGTAGACCTTCTATTTGGTATTTCGGGGGACTTCCAACTCTTTATATATTGAGAGAAAAGCCCTGAGACATTTTACCCAAAGTTCAGAAAATTTATTAAAGAACTTACGATAACTTTTGCCAATTTGCTTGACTTCAAACTTATAATGCGACCAACCAAATGGGCCCGACACCAAAATACCGGTCCTGACGAGCCTTAAGTGACTTGGGGCCACTACAAACAAGCTCTAACGGTTCAAGGAAAACGTATACGTGGAAATGACCGGAAGGGTCATTACATCATCCACTACTAAGAAGGACTTTCGTCCTCGAAAGTCAAGGTCAAGGGGGTACCTGAAGGCTAAAATAGTTGCGGATACTGATCCCGCATATCTCTCTCGGTCTCCCAGGTAGCCTCCTCGACTGGACGGTGCCTCCACTGAATCTTAACAACCGGGATCTCTCGAGACCTCAATCTCCTAACATCTCTGGCCAAAATAGCTGCCGGCTCCTCAACACAGGCTAAACCCTCATCCAACTGAACTGAATCCCACTGCAACACATGAGCCTCATCTGAGACATACCGACGTAACATCGAAACATGGAATACAGGATGTATAGCTGAAAACATCGGGGGCAAGGCTAGCTGATAGGCAACGCTACCAACCCTCTGAAGAATCTCAAACGGCCCAATGTACCTGGGGCTAAGCTTGCCCCGCCTACTAAATCTCATCACGCCCTTCATGGGCGATACACGGAGAAACACCAAGTCACCGACGCTAAACTCCAAGGCACGAAATCGACGATCAGCATAACTCTTCTGCCTGCTCTGAGCTGCCCGAAGTCTGTCCTGAATCACTCGGACTCGGTCTAAGGAATCTCGAAGCAAATCTATGCTCTGTGGCCCAGCACTAAAACCATCAAACCAACCTACCGGTGATCTGCAACGCCTGCCATACAAAGCCTCAAAAGGTGCCATGCCGATACTCGAATGAAAGTTGTTATTATAAGCAAACTCTGCCAAGGGAACAATCTGATCCCAAGAACCTCCAAAGTCAAGAACACAAGCTCGAAGCATGTCCTCCAAAATCTGAATGGTCCTCTCGGACTGGCCATCTGTCTAAGGGTGGAAAGCGATACTAAGATGAACCTCTGTACCCAAATCTCGCTGAATAGCCCTCCAGAACTGAGATGTGAACTGAGTGCCGCGGTCTGAAATAATAGAAGCTGGGACCCCGTGCAACCGAACAATCTCACGAAGGTAGATCTAAGCTAACCTCTCTGCGCCATAAGAAGTCTGAACTGGCAAGAAATGTGCTGACTTAGTCAGCCTATCAACAATCACCCATATGGAATCAAACCCATGGGAAGTACGAGGCAAACCAACAACGAAGTCCATAGTAATCCCTTCCCACTTCCACTCAGGGATGGGAAGTCACTACATCAAACCACCAGGTCTCATGTGCTCGAACTTAACTTGCTGGCAGTTCAAGCACCGAGATACGAAATCCGCTATATCCCGCTTCATACCACTCCACCAGTAAAGTTGTCTCAAGTCCCTATACATCTTTGTTGTGCCAGGGTGAATGGAGTATCTGGTACAATGTGCCTCGTGAAGTATCAACTGAATCAAATCACTAATCCTCGGAACACAAAGGCGACTATCAAATCTCAGAACCCCATCTGAATCTAGAGTAGCCCGACTGGTCTCACCCTGAACAACCCGATCACGAAGGTCACACAACTGCTGATCCTCAAACTGACGGCCCTGAATCTGATCAATCAAAGTAGAACGAACCTCAACACTGGCGAGAACTCTGCTAGGATCCGACAAGTCAAGCCTAACCAAACGATTAGCCAAGGACTGGATGTCCAAGGCCAACGGTCGCTCTGAAACTGAAAGAGAAGCTAGGCTACCCATACTCACTGCCTTCCGACTCAAGGCATCCGCTACCACGTTTGCCTTGCCCGGATGATACAGAATAGTGAAGTTATAGTCCTTCAGTAACTCGACCCATCTCCTCTGTCTCGAGTTCAACTCCCGCTGACTCGTGATATACTGAAGACTACGGTGATCGGTGAAGATATCACAGTGAACTCCATATAATAATGCCTCCAGATCTTGAGCGCGAAAACTACCGCCGCCAACTCTAAGTCATGAGTGGGGTAGTTGCGCTCGTGAACCTTCAGCTGCCTCGACGCATATGCTATTACTCGACCCTGCTGCATCAACACACAACCAAGACCAACCCCAGAAGCATCACAATACACGGAGAAGCTCTGACCCTCAACCGGCAAAGTCAAAACTGGAGCTGAAGTCAATAAGGCCTTAAGCCTCTGGAAGCTATCCTCACACTGATCCGACCACTGAAATGGGACATCCTTCCTAGTCAGCATAGTCAAGGGTGCTGCTATGGAAGAAAATCCCTCAACGAACGTCTGTAGTAACCTGCTAACCCAATAAAGCTGCGAACCTCAGTAACAGTAGTAGGTCTAGGCCACTCACAAAACCGCTGAAATCTTTCCCGGATCAACCTAATCCCATCCTTAAGACACCACGTGCCCTAGGAATGCAACTGACTCAAGCCAAAACTCACACTTTGAGAACTTGGCATAAAGCCGATGATCTCTCAAAGTCTGGAGTATAACCCTCAAGTGCTGCTCATGCTCATCTCTACTACGCGAGTATACCAAGATGTCGTCTATAAAAAACTATCACAAATGAGTCCAAATACGGGCCAAGAACCCTGTGCATCAAGTTCATAAAGGCTGCGGGGGCATTAGTCAACCCAAAAGACATCACCAGGAACTCATAATGGCCATAACGTGTCTTGAATGCTGTCTTAGGGATGTCCTCCGCCCTAATCCTCAACTGATGGTAGCCAGACCTCAAATCAATCTTCGAAAACACGACTGAACCCTGAAGCTGGTCAAACAAATCATCAATCCTCGGCATCGGATACCTATTCTTCACTGTCACCCTATTCAGCTGCCGATAATCAATACACATGCGCATTGACCCATCCTTCTTCTTCACGAAGAGAACAGGAGCACCCCACGTTGACACACTAGGTCTAATAAACCCCTTAGCTAACAGATCCTGGAGCTGCTCCTTAAGCTCCCTCAACTCAGCAGGAGCCATACGGTAAGGAGAAATAGAAATGGGCCTAGTGCCCGGCTCTAACTCAATAGCAAAATCAATATCTCTCTCAGGTGGAAGGCCTGGCAGGTCGGTAGGAAACACATCGAGGAAGTCTCTAACCACAGGAACAGACTCAGGAGAAGTGGGGTCAGCACTAACATCTCGGACATATGCTAGATAAGCTAAACACCCACGGGAAATCAACTTCCTAGCTCGAAGACAAGAGATGATCCCAGATGGTGCATGGCTAACAGAACCCTGCCACACAATCGGGGATACACCGGGCACAGCTATGGTAATGGTCTTGGCATAACAATCCAAAACCACACGGTGAGGGGATAACCAGTCCATGCCCAGTATCACATCAAAATCTAGCATAGCAAGAATCATCAAGTCACCCCAAGTCTCTGAATCACCAATAGATAACATACAGGATCTCACAATCCGATCCACTACTAAAGAATCTCCTACTGGGGTTGAAATAGAAACAGGAACAGATAATGGCTCACTAGCCAACCCCAAACAAGGCACAAAGTAGGCAGATACATATGAACAAGTGTATCCAGGATCAAATAAAGCCATAGCAGACTGATGGCACACAGAAATCGTACCTGTAATCACAGCATCTGAGGCCTCTGCCTCTGGTCTCCTAGGGACCGCGTAAAACTGACGACGACCTCCACCTGCCCGACCGCCATCCCTACCACCGGCTCTGCCGCGTGGAGCACCACCTTTACCCATACGACCACCCCCTCTAGCCGGAGGCTGAACTCCTCGTAAAGGCTCAGCCAACTGAACTGTACCCTGCTGAGGGCAATCTCTAGCAAAATGACCCATCGCACCACAAGTAAAACAAGCCCCTGACGGCCTACTCAATCGAGATGAACCCGCAAATCCCGAATGACCACCACGACCTGATACCCCAGAAACTGTACCCCTCGAAGACTGGCCGCTATAGCCTTGATGGCTGCCCTGACCCTGCTCGAACTTGGTACTACCGAAAGTCTGAAGGGAAGCCTGCACCGGTCGGCTGGACTGACCCTGGTACTGCTGTGGCTGATAACTCCGGCTCCACTGGCCAGGACCTCTACCATCATATCTGGAGCCACTATAGACACCCTGATGTCGAGGCCTCTTATCTCTGTACCCCTGATCATGTCGCTGTAAGTCCTCCACAGTACGGGCATAGTCTACAATAGCCTGGAATGACCGACCACTGGCAATCAATATCTCAGCTGGCTGCCTGATCTCTGGCCTCAAACCCCATACAAATCTGCGAATCCTATCAGCCTCGGTAGGAATGATCATAGCTCCGAATGGTTGCTAGCTTGATGGAAAACGGGTCTCATACTCCGAGATAGTTCGTAGCACCCGCTGCACAAAGGTGAGAACGTGCTCCCTGCGACGCGCACGATCACTCTGAGGTAGGAACTTCTGCCATAAAGGCCTCATAAAACTCAGACCAGGTCAAAGGAGGTGACGACGGTGGTCTACAAGCAACCTGGGCCCTCCACCATAACTTCGATGGGCCCTCTAACTGATAGGTAGTATAACCAACCCCGTGAGTCTCCAACAAACCCAAATGATGCAAACATTCCTCACAGGTAGTAATAAAGTCATGTGGATCCTGTCCAGAAGTACCAGCAAACCTCGGAGGTGCTAACCTCAAAAACCTACCCAACGCCTTCTGCTCTGACTCTGTCATAACTGGGTGAGGAGCAAGAGGTTGTGCAACAGATGGAACCGGAATGACCTCCGCACGGGGAGCCATAGTAGCCGGCTGCGCTCCTAAGATCTGTGCACCCAGGGCTGCCCCCTGAGCGGATGTTTGCGCTACCTCAGAAGGCCGCTCTCCAATCACACCCAAAAGCTGTAATAGTAATCCCCGAATATCTGGAGACTGAGCTGCGGCTGGAGCTGGCACTGGAGCTGGTGGTACTTGGGCTGCCCCCTGATCCACATGCTGCTCGGGCTCTATCTCAACTCTAGCAGCTCTAGCAGGTGCCACTGTTCGAGGGCGTCCTCGACCCCTAGCTAGAGTGGGAGGCTCATCTTCGCGTGATGCCGATGATCTCGTACGAACCATCTGCGGAAGAATAAAGTAGAACAAATGAGATTTCCAGAAACTTCAAGGGTTCTACGCACGATACAGAAGCAATGAAAGAGTCAAATTTCCTAAAATGTCACTGTAGCCTCCCAAAGATTGAGCACGGACGTCTCCGCCCCGATCCGCAGGACTCTACTAGACATTGGCTCCTATACCGATGACACCGGTGAACCTAAAGCTCTGATACCAAGTTGTCACGACCCGATTTCTCGGTCATGATGGCACCTACAACCCCCGGTAGGTGAACCAATCCCCGTAGCCCAGAGCAGTTAGTAATGGGATACTATCTAGCAAATAAGGGAACAAGACGAATAAAATAGATAACAGGGATATAAATATATACATATGCGAAAACTAAATCAAACCCCAAGACCTGGTATCATAGTATAGAGCCCAAACTACATACATGGAGTGCAAATAATCCAAAATAATATATACAGATGTCTCTGAATGGTAATAGAGTACATGAAGTAAAAGATAAACTAAAGCTAAGCTCCGATCGCCAAGAGCTCACCCTCAGCCTGAAGTAGTCTCCAACAGATCTCCAAGCACAAATCACAACGGCCTAACGGCGATGGCCCACGCTAGGATCTGCACCCAAAGATGCAGGGGGTAGGGGTGAGCACCAAATGCGAAGCATAAGGTACCCAGTAGGTATCATAGGCCGACTGGGCACATATAAGATAAAAGTGTAGTAATAGACAGAATAGAAGCAAGCAGTCACAGAAATCAACGAAAGGTAAACATGAACTAGCCCAGAGGGAAATCAACAGAACCACATGAGAGGCTAGTAAGCAGAATATACACACCATAGGCACAGGTGAAAGTAAGAAACAACGCACCTGGGGTCCTTGCAATAACAGTGTATACATAATAAGTTTACGAAATGGACGGTATACCAGTATCCTCAAGTGTAAGAAGAGGGAAAGAGTAATGATAGGCATGCTCAGAGACATGAATCAAATTCAACTAATCATATCAATCTCAAATCCAGAAACTAACAGTCTAGCAGTAACCAATCTCATACTTATCCATAATGGAGAACAATTCTGTAAGTAAATAGCAAAAGTCTACCTACAGTCCCCCGGCCGCCCATACAATCGAGGAACACAAACAAGTGAATACAAACCCTCCGGCATCCCATACTACCGGAGTGTACAATCAGCAAACAACAAACAAGGGTGGAGCCTCGAACAATGAATGATATGATGCATGAAGATCTCAAATTAAATGGTATCTCTGTATGTACCTCCTCCGGTGCCGATCCGGCCCAGCAGGTAGGTTCCATGGAAGGACACTGCCCGTATACCTCTACTCCACCGTATACCCCTCCTCCAGTACACGCAGCCCGTAGCCCCTGGCCCGGATGGCAAGGTCCATGGAGGTCCCACACCCCATACTAAAACTCAGTATCAGAACATGTCGTCCGGAAGCAAGTCCGGTATCAGGATGGAGACCCAGTCTCGAATATGCAATGCCCAGACCCTGTCCAGGACTAAAGTAGTAGGAAAATGTCTCAAAAACCCCTCCAAGGGTGCCCGGGCGTAACCGGGTCTAAACAGTAAAAAGTCATCTCAGGTGCTCAGTCCGACCGAGGCTAAAAATCATCTCAAGTAACAAGAAAACTCAACTAGCACCCCGGCCCTGCCGAGTCTAGCGATAATCATAAAACTGATGATTTTAAACATAATTTTACTTTCTTGCCCAAAAATCTCCACAAGTGAAATCAACCATTTCCAAATCATTTCCATCAAAAATGGGCCCCCGGGCCATGCAAGGGTTAGAAAACAGTGCCAGTAGGCCCGAAGCCAAAACCACAGTAAAACATGGATAAAACCTCTTTATATGCATGGAAATGGTATGATCACACACAATAGCTGCCCCGCAGCTCACAATCAACCTATCGACCCTGCACAGGCCCACAGCTACTCATCAAGCATAACCAGCCTAGAAGGATAATTCTATGCCCGGGACTCGCGGACATTTCCAAAATCCCACCTTCTATGTTCCAGAGTCAACAAGGCCTCACAGGACCACAAGGGTAAATAAAATATATCGGCAAATACTACAAGCAACGGAGAAACAAAAGAAGGCGGACATGAATAAAGCGGTCGAGGTCTGTGGTACCAACCTAATAAACCAACCCAAGGATGCCCATTAATACAATTTTATTCTATATATGCGGAGTCTAGGAAAAATAAACCGTAACCTACCTGTCGTCCGATGACAAGCTGCTAGAACAACGATGTCCAAGCTCGAACCACTCCAAGAAAATCCAAAACTAAATCGGAATCGGATTTGGGATGGAATAACTTGACGTAGATAATTGATTTTCTTCCGAAGATCAAAATATAGCGCCACGATAACTCTTCTTTAACATATGCGTACATATATTTATATGAAGCATGTTAACAGTACATAGAAACCTTATGAAGGAATATAAAAAATGTGATTTAGAAGCTAATTAAGATAAATACAAAGCAACTTCTTTTCTTTCTAATGCTTAAGTTAATTATATAGTAACTATACTAACAGACAACTCACCACCTATGTAATACTCATCATTAGTATTCATTTGCCACAGCTCCACGTGTAAGTGGAGTGTCACACCAAAGTATTTTATCCCGTTATATATATACTCGGGTATTGCATAAATTCATGGTAAAATATATATAACTTTTTGAATATACCATAATTAATAGAAAATTATTTCAAATAAAATCTACTATATTATAATAATAAATTTCAATATCACTAAATTTACTATCTCCGTAAAATATTACAATGTATAAAAACTTTATAAAATAAATACATATACAATTATATCGTAACAAAATATTTTTCATAAACCTTTAAAACATTTTGAAAAGGCAATAATAATATAATTTTTACCAAATTCAACTTTTAAATAAAATATTCTCAATACACGCGTGATGCTAATAAAGTTCTTAGGCTTAGGCTCGTAATTCACCAACGCACGATTTTGATACTCAAGAATCCTCTCGGGATCCTCCCTTATGTTTTACCACTGTTTTGGAACTGAAATGGCGTTTTAAAACGTGAAGTTGAGGCTTAAATCGAGTTTAACCCGACCCGGTTCGCGACCTGGTTCGCAACCCGTTTTCTGCCAGACAGTCCGCGATAAAACAGTCATAACTTTTTACTCCGAGATCAGTTGGACGTGAGGTTTTATGCGTTGGAAACTAGACTCGTAGACCTTCGATTTGGTATTTCGGGGGACTTCCAACTCTTTATATATTGAGAGAAAAGCCCTGAGACATTTTACCCAAAGTTCAGAAAATTTATTAAAGAACTTACGATAACTTTTGCCGATTTGCTTGACTTCAAACTTATAATGCGACCAACCAAATGGGCCCGACACCGAAATACCGGTCCTGACGAGCCTTAAGTGACTTGGGGCCGCTACAAATAAACTCTAACGGTTCAAGGAAAACGTATACATGAAAATGACCGGAAGGGTCATTACAAAACGCTTGGTAGAATATTTTTGTATGGTGACTATCAGGTTCTAGGGAGATTTTCCGCAGATTCTTATTATGTTAGTGTTTTGAGATTGTGAATGATAGATTATTTATTTCAACTGGTTTTAAGCTATTAGATTTGCTTAGTGTTGGGTCGATATTGATTCGCTCACACGGGAGTTTTGGGTGAGTGTCATTCACGGCGGATTGAGTCGTGATAAAAATACAAAATAAAATACAGAGAATTCAATAACAAGCTTCGAAAATCAACACTCGCACAAGCAAATCACATAAAAGATACTAAAGAAAGACATATTTTCAATATATTTTTTTATACATAAAAAAATTACTTGTCTCACATCTATCTATCTCTCTCTTAGCTAGCAATTCTCTCTCGATAAAGTCCACCAGTATAACATGTTATTATAATCACTTTCTTGTAAATATCGTACTCTTGAGCTTACGTACGTGTTTACTGTTTAGACATGAAGTGACTGTAATTTGAAAAAAAAAGAGTAGTATTTAATGTTGAAAATTGTATTTGAAAGTTAAAATTGTGTTTGAACATAAGGACATATATAGATGACTAGTTCCAGAAAGTCCGTGCTAAGCCCGAACCCAAAATTAAGATAATAAAGTGTCTTATAATGATTTTAGTTGAAATAAATAATTTGTGTTGCGATTTTTAGGCACATTTTTTTTTCATTCTTTCTACCCCACTTAATTAAGCAAATTCAATAAAATTGAGAGATTTTTTCTTTTATTTCTAAAGATTCTAATCAGTCAATTCTTAAAAAAATTAAATTTATTTTCTGTTATATAATTTTATTAAATCATTAAGCCAAAATTTATATTTTCAGATAATGTTTTTTACTAAAAAATAGATCTAAGAGAAAATTTAATAATAATTATAGAATTACTAATAAATTAAATTTGATCGATGTAGTAGTCTCTCAATATCAAATGAGTTATCTTAAGGTTATTATTATCACAATTTCATATTATCTTTATAACTTATTTCTATTAGATGACATCATCAACATTCACAATTTATCAAGCATTTTAAAGGGCTCGAAATTTATTATATTTATTAAATTGAATGTGGCAACCTAAAAAAAAAGAAATAAAGTAGGATTAAAAAAAAGACATAGAAGTACAAAAGGTTAATCTAAGGGCCTATATATTATCAAAAAGGGGTTTGAAAGTATTTTTATTTCTTACAAATATATTTTGGTATATCAAGTAATAATAAATAGCAAATACAAGGACATACTTAGAAAAGGGAACTTTTTTAGTTGAAAGATAATCAAATAGCTACAATATAACTAAGGACTATAAAATTCATTACAAAATTCTTATAATGATTTTAATTGCAATAAATAATTTGTATTACGATTTTTAGGCACTTTTTTTTTTCAATCTTTCTACCCCACTTAATTAAGCAAATTCAATAAAATTGAAAGATTTTTTTCTTTTTTTCTAATCCGTCAATTCTTAGAAAAAAATAAAATTTATTTTCTATTGTATAATTTTATTAAATCATTAAATCAAAATTTATAGTTGGTTGGCGGTAATCCGCGCTACCAACCAGATCTAGCAACTCAGCATCCTTAAGCTAGCGGTAGTCCGCACTGCATAAGAACTGAAATATACAAGAATTTTCATATAGCTTCTCAGACTGCATGGTAATACTTTTACCTGAGCAAAGAGTCTGTCAAGGATCTAATACATACTTCTTATTGAGCCCATGTGTCTGGTGGTTCTAACCGGGAAAGGACGCCCTTTTTCTCCTCAACATCGGGCTTAGGTCCACGGCCGACCAGACGTAGCCACTAAGGCAAAGCCAATAGGAGTAGTGCTAGATCCGACTGTACCTCAATCTCAGAACCAAGTCGAGAAACCATAACAAAATTCCTTTATATTTTAATAAAGCTTAGATCGTTCATGGTTCATATAGGAGAGAAGTTAGTTATTCAACATAGATATGATATCTTTAGCCGGACATCGTCCTGGCTAGGAGAGACACAACTAAAAAGAAAAATAAACAATGAAAAATAAATATACCTTAAATGGATGGCTGTCTCCAAGAAATGATTCTTGAAATTGATAAAAGAGATTTACAATATGAGAGATGTACAATGGTGCAGAGCTATTTAATATCTTTTTTCTCTTTACAAGTTTTTTTTCTGATGCCTTTCAACTAAAATGAAAGACTCTTTAAATAGAAAGAAAAAAAAACATAACGAATATATATACAGTGAAATGGGTCCCATATCTGGGTCCTTGTACAGTATATCTACTGTTGATACAGTGTATCTACTGTTGTTTGCTGGGGTCCCCGGCGACTTTACTATTTTGTGGGGTCCATGATATCTTTATTGTTTGTCTTTACCATGTCTTTTCTCCATGGCTTTGATCTGTTGCAGAAAATCTTATGCATCTCGAATATCATCGGTAGACAATATTTTGTCTATTTCGATAGGCTGGGATTCTCCGATATCATCATTGCTTGTCTCACTCCGCATGGAAGTGTCTGATTTATCTATCTGGTTAATCGTCAGAAGTAAATTTCTCTTGACCTCTTCTAAATAGTCATTGATCATTTCTTCTTTATCTCCGTCTTGGAAAGAGATCTTTCTGGCGATATGCCTGACCGAACTATCGTCTATAATTCCCTTCTGAGGGGCTCAAGTGTATTCTTGGATTCTTAGTTTAATGGAATCCATAAGTTCTTGACCATGTAAAACCTTTGTTTTGGGATCTATTTTCATCAATTTGTCCCAAAAATTATTATAAAAGGTCCTGTATAGACAGGAAATCTTTTCTTCAGTGAACCCTAATTCAGGAGTCCATTTATGAATCCATGGAATAGAGAATTCAATAAAGAAATAGATTTGATCAATTTTTTCCAAATTAAAAATATGATCTGCATGATATAATCGGTTCAAATCATGTGACACTTTGGTCCATTCCTTGTATAACATAAGGAATTGATCGGGCAAGATCTGAATTGTGGGACCGTGGTATGACCACCAATTTAAAAACCAATTTGGGATTGGTTTAGCAAATATCTTTGCGCACACTTTTATGAACCAAGTGTGTTTATGTCTATCATTATTGTAGTATAGCACTTTATCAAATGCTTGATTATAATCCCAGTATGTAAAGTTTATACGAGACTTGTTAAGGCTTATCTTCCTTTCTTTCATAGTAGAGATTCTCCAATCTTCAACAGATATAATCTGTTTAATAATGATTTTGGAGAAGTTATAAACATTCTCTTCGGTGTTATAACCGGAAAAGTGCTGAAATTCTGCACTTCCTGTACTTGTCAGGATTGTCTCATAATAAGAACGGGTGTTGTATGACTCACCCGGATAGTGTAACCCATTTATTAAGTACTTTTGGAGTATGTTCCATGGCTCATCTTTTCTCTGGAGCTCAGAGTTTTCTACGAGAAATATCATTTCTCTTTTTAGTAACTTTTCATAGGACTTGATATCATCATTGTCCTCTTTGGCGATTGAAACAAAAGTATTATTTTGCTTTTGGGCAGCCTGGGCGGTCAAATATGCCTGTAAATGACCGTATAACAGACTGTTTTCTGGAATATCTTCCAGATGAATAGATGAAGATTCATCCTTTTGAGAAATCTTCTCATTTACTAAACTCTTTCTTCCCATTTGTATAACTGGGGAGTTTGATGCGGATCCGTATGACGATCCTTGAGAATAGGACTAGGATGATCTCCCTGGGGTTGATCTCCCCCTTCCTCTGTCTTTACCTTGAATCCATGGAGGATCCATCCTGCACACATTGTAATATGATTATATTAATCTGTCAGAATCATAATAATGTGTCAGATCTTCTCTGACAATTTCTGAGTAATCATGGATTGAGAACTCTTCTTTTATGATTTTATCAATAATTTTATCAATTATAAGACTTTTCAAATCTCCATTTAATGTAATTACCTTTAAAATGGTAATCAAAGTATTTTCATCAAAACAGACTTCGTAAAAATTCATTTTATTGAAGGTATTTCCGGGATAAGAAATCCGGCAAAGAATTATCATTTCCCTTCTTATAATGAATTTCAAAATCAAAAGGGCTAATTGAGCCTGCCATCTTGCGAATATTAGCTTAGAAGCATCATGCTTAAAATCTTTGTTAAACATATACTTAACAGATTGAGCATCTGTTTTTATCAAAAACCTTTGATTGTATAAATCATCCTGAAATTTTAAAACACATTTCACAATGGTTAGCATTTCATGAGCCACAGTGGCATATTTTTTTCTGGGGGGCTTCAGTCCATTTGCCAGAGTGAAATCTTATCAAATATTTATTTTTATCGTTGGGATTTATTTGTTTCAATATCCCACCATAATCAATATTAGACGCATCTGTCTAAATAATTTGTTGCCAAGCAGGGTTAGCTAGAGTTAAACAAGGCAAAGACTGAACACGGAGTTTAATATTTTATACCAAAGTGGTA
This sequence comes from Jaltomata sinuosa, assembly GCA_003996215.1. Taxonomy (NCBI): domain Eukaryota; kingdom Viridiplantae; phylum Streptophyta; class Magnoliopsida; order Solanales; family Solanaceae; genus Jaltomata; species Jaltomata sinuosa. The sequence continues at coordinate 751,997 of QJPP01000567.1, forward strand.
TAACTATCAGTCCAAGGTGATTTATAATTCTTTTTCAGCCTATCATATAAAGGAGCTAAATCACGAGAAAGATTCTTATAGAATGGGGATATATAATTTAAGCTTCCCAAGAACTTTTGTAACTGAGTCCTATCAGTGATGATATCAGAAATATTTTATGCAAATTCAATAGATCTTTGAATTGGAGTAATCTTTCCCTGACAAATATGATGTCCTAGAAATCGGACATTAGTTTGGAACAAACTCATTTTTGATTTTGAGATAACCAAACCATTTTCAAATGACAATTTTTTTAAATATGTCAAGATGCTTTATATACATTTCATATGTTTTGGAAAAAAATAAAATATCATCAATATAGACAATGATAAAATCCAAATATGGATTAAATACATCATTCATAATTTTCTGAAATTCAGATGGGGAATTTTTCAAACCAAAAGACATGACATTCCATTCATATTGCCCAAAAGGAACATTAAAAGCAGTTCTATAAGTATATTCTTTAAATATTTGTACCTGCCAATAAATTAATTTTAAATCAAATTTAGAAAATATATTGGCATCATATAATCTTGATAATAAATCTTTTTTATTGGGGATAGGATACCTTATGCATTTTAAATATTTATTCAATGGTTTATAATTAATAACCAATCTAGGAGCACCTCGCTCTTTTTCAGCAGCATTATTGACATAAAATGTAGTGCATGACCAATGAGATTTAGAAGGTGTGATCATCAAACCCTTTTGCAATAAACTATCAATTTCTTTTTTGCAAAATTCTACTAACTCAGCGTTCATTTGATAGGGACGCGATTTAGTAGGAATATTATCTTCCGAAAAATCATCTTCATATGGAAGGGTGACAATATGCTTTTTTCGATTCCAAAAAGCACTGGATGATCTGCACAGATATCAACGGTAATTTGTTGGGAAATTAATTTAATTTTTTCCTTTACTTTTGCAGAATTTAGAGAATCAAATATATTTAGACTAAACAATTCTAGTTGCAAAGAATCTACATGTTTTTGCTTCATATTAATTAAGGCATTAATATCTCTAGTTACTGGATCTGTAACAAAAGTATAACTTATTTCATTATACTTATAAGTGACAGAGAATCATTTTGAGTCTATGCTGGTAAAAGGATAAATTGCATTTATGAACGGGGTTCCAAGTATAATTGGGGAGAATAACTGATTTTTAACCAGGAAAAAGAAATGAGGAATGCAGACTTTATTTTGGCAAATATTTGTATTAGGCAATTTATACTTTATATCTAAAGCATGTCCTGATGCAGACTTAACCATATGAGAAGTTTTTTGAAAGTATTTTGTAAGCACTAAGCCTTCCTGAATACAACTAACATCAGCACCATTATCAATCATGGCAATGTTAGAAATCGAAAAACTTTTATCGATTAAAATAGTACATTTAACGTACCATTTATTGGCAGTAATAATTTGCATCATTCCTAAAAACATATCATTTTTAGGGTCAAGATTAACAGAGTCTTCCCTTGGTTCAGAAATACTGTCTTTAGAAGATATATGATTGCTTTTGGTAGACACAGAATTATTTATCTCTATCTGAGTAATTCTATGATCACAAATCAACTGATTTTGTTTAAGAGATTTAATCTCTCTTTTTAAATTCTCAATTTCATCTTTTAAATCATCAAAAGAAGAATCTCTTTCGGTGAAAGTATTTTTCATCATAAGACGGTTATCAACCTCCTTTAAGAAAATGGTGCAGAATACTCAAAATCATTCTTCTTATTCTCAAAAGGTTTTGAAGAACTTGAACTAGCCTCATTAGCAGTAGATAGATTGATAATCTTTTCGCGAAGCTTATTATCAGTGACTTCTTTCAAAAGCTCAATCACATTATCAGAGGTGATCGTGTTAATATTGAAATCCTGAAATTGCGATTGCAGTTTATAAATTTTATCATCATCATAATTGCATTTATTACCTTGGCAAGTGGCGCAAGGTCTATCAGTGTTTTTATCACTATCAGATAAATCAAGCAGTTCAATATCAGAATCAGAATGAGAGTAATCATCATCTTCAGAACCCGAGGTGTATAACAAACCATAAACTTTATCATAAGTCTCACTATCTAGTTCTAAAGTTTTCAACTTATTCAACTTACAATTTGGTGCTATGTGTCCCAGTTTTCCACATGTATAACACTTGATTTTGGATAAATCCCTTCCAGATCGATCTTTGGTAAATCTAGTAGACTTACGGAAGCCTTTTCTAGCTTCACGTTCTTCCTTAGTCCTACGTCTGGATCTCCTTTTTCTGTGGAATCCTTCGGTTCTAGAGGACTTATAATACTTGCTCTTGTTCTTGCTATTAGCAGAAGGTTCGGGTAAATCGAATTGGGTACAAAAGTCTCCTAGCTGAGATCTTTCTTTAAGCTTATCCATCTTAAGCTGTCTGGACAAAAGTAATTCATTACACAAGTTTGATCTCTCTTGCGTGCAAGCTTCTATAAGCTTACCATAAGTATAATACTTATACGGAATCTCCCCGAGATCCATCAAGACAAAGCTGAATCTATGTCTAAAACTAATCTCAATTTTATATATACCATGAAAGTTACCTAGGCTCTGATACCAGAAGTACAAATCTGTGACTGGGCGGTAGTCCGCCATAGTCAAGGATCTAGCAAGTCAAGCATCCTTAAAATTATTTATAAGAATCAAGATATAGGCAAATTGATCTATGATTTGATGACTGTATGGAAGCTATTGAAGCTTTATACCCAGGCAAGGGGCCTGTCGAGATCCAGTACATACTGTTATTAAACCCATGTGTCTAGCAGTTCTAACCGGGTAAAGACGCCCTTTTTCTCCTTTTAACGGGCTTGAGACCGCGGCTGGCTAGACGGAGTCACTAAGACAAAGCTAATAACAGTAGTAACGGATCTGACTGTGCCACCATCTCGGAACCAAGTTAAGAAACCATATAGCAATTTGTTTATATCTAGATAAAGTCTAGATCTTTCATGGTAAATATAAAAGCGAAGTTAGTTATTCGACATAGACACAACTAAGTTTAGCCGGACATAGTCACGGCGTTGCTCGGAAATAAGAAGTAATAAAGACAAAGTAACAAAGTAATTACCTTGAAACATTTTCTTCTATTTATTCCGGTTGGTCTCCGGCAAACTTTACAATACTAGAGAGAGGGAGAGTAGAGAGAGAAAACTAGAGATGGTTCTGAAAACCCTTGTGTCTTTACAAACGAAAGACTCCCTTATTTATAGGAAAATATAAAATATAAGGAATCTTTCTACAGTAGCAAATGGGACCCATTCATCCCTTACACAGTTTATCTACTGTAGTTTGAACATATCATGTATCTTCTCCTATAACCAATCAACATTTCACACATCATTATATCTTATCTTTTCCCTTTAGTCTCCGCAAAAAATCTTTTGCTTTTTCTAGCATATCTTCTGGAGTGGATTCGCTCATTTGAGCTTCCTGCATATCTCTGCTATATCATCACTGGCCTCACTCCTCATTGAGGTGTCAGATTTTTCATATTGTGTTATGTTGAGGAGCAGATTTTTTCTGATTTCATCAAGATATTTCTTGATCATTTCTTCTTTGTCTCCATCTTGAACGGAGATTCTTCTGGCTATGTTTCGAACTGAGTTGTCTTGCACAAAAACATCCTTTTGAGGGGCAAGACTGTATTCTTGGATCTTAGCTTTAATAAGATCTATTAACTCTTGTCCATATAAGGTTTTTATTGTGGGATCGTGCTTCATAAGCTTATCCCAAAAATTATTATAAAAATTTCGATATAAACAGGGAATTTGTTCTTCTGTATAGTCCACTTCGGGGGTTCATTTATGAATCCATGGGATGGAAGATTCAATAAAGAAATATATCTGATCAATTTTTTCCATATAACAAATATGATCCGTGAGATATATCTCATTAAGTTTGGGTGATACTTTCGCCCATTCTTTGTATAACTTAAAAAATGGGTCCGGCAAAATTTTTGTTGTTGGACCGTGGTATGACCACCAATTTAGAAACCAATTAGGAATCGGTTCTGCGAATATCTTCGCACAAATCTTTAAGAACCAAGTGTGTTTGTGTTTCTCGTTATTATAAATGAGAGTTTTATCAAAAGCATGGACGTAATCCCAGTATGTGAAATTCATGGGTACGCCTTTAAGGCTTATCTGCCTTTCTTTCATTGTGGATATACCCCAATCTTCAACAGATATGATCTGTTTAATTATCATCTTTGAAAAGTTATAAACATTCTCATCTGCGTTATATCCGCTGAAATGCTGAAATTCAGCACTTCCTGTACTTATGAGGATTGTCTCATAGTAAGCTCGGGTTTTGTATGACTCACCCGGGAAATATAATCTGTTAATTAAATATCTTTGGAATATTTTCCAAGGTTCTTCCTTCCTCTGAATATCAGAGTTAGAAAGGAGAAATATCATTTCTCTTTTTGGAATCTTTTCATAAGTTGAGGTATCATCAGTCTCTTCTTTGGCTATAGATGCAAAAGTAGGTCTTTGCCTTTGAGACAAATATTCTTGTAGCCGATCATATAATGGATCAGTTGCTGGAATATCTTCCAAATTAATCGAAGCTGAACTTGAACTTGCAGCCTGAGAAGTTTTTGAGTTTATCAAACTCAATCCATAATTTTGTATAACTGGGGAACGTACGGATCCATATGATGATCCTGATGATGAGGGGGACGATCTTCCCCTTCCTCTTCCTCTGTTCCCTCGGCCTCTAACCTTGGTTACCCAAGGAGGGTCTATCCTGTGAAGAAATATGTTAGTTATATTCACAAATATTAACATCATTGTAGAAGTATTTTTCTTCTTCTAAAACGATAATATCCTCATATAACGAAGTGTCTGTTATCGTGCTATTTATAACTTTCCATATAATAAGTTCCTGCAAATCTCTGTTTAGAGGAACAACCTTTAAAATGGTTAAAAGAGTTTCCTCAGTAAAGTACGAGACTAAGAAGCTCATTGCGAAAGATATTCACGAGATAAAAAATCTGGGAGAGAATTATCGCTTTCCTTTTTATAATGAATATCGAAATCAAAATGAGCTAGTTGAGCTTGCCATCTAGCAAACATTAGTTTGGATGCATCATGTTTGAAATCTTTATCAAACATATACTTTACTGATTGAGCATCTGTTTTTATTAAAAAAAATTGATTGTATAAATCATCTTGGAATTTTAACACACATTTAACTATGGTTAATATTTTATGTGCCACCGTAGCATATTTTTTCTGAGCATCGCTCCATTTTCCTGAATGAAAACGTATCAAATATTCATTCTTGTCATTCGGATTGATCTGCTTCAAAATTCCTCCATAGCCGATGTTGGATGCATCGGTCTCTATAATCTTTTGCCAGCTAGGATTAGCCAGAGTCAGACAAGGCAAGGATTTAACCCTGAATTTGATATTTTTGACCAAGTCAGTGAGACTAGTAGTCCAAGGCTTTTTCTGATCCTTTTTAAGCCTATCATATAATGGGGCTAAATCTCTAGAAAGATTTTTGTAGAAGGGAGATATATAATTCAAACTTCCTAAGAACCTCTGAAGCTGAGTTCTATCTGTGATAACATCAGGAAATTTTGAAGCGAATTCAATAGATCTCTGAATAGGGATTACTTTTCCTTGACAAATTAAATGTCCAAGAAACCGGACTTCAGTTTGAAAAAGACTCATTTTTGGTTTAGAAATTACCAACCCATTTTGAATCACAATTTTTTTAAACACGTCAAGGTGTTTAATATGAGTTTCTAGAGTTTTAGAATAAATCAAAATATCATCAATATAGACTATGATAAAGTCTAAATAGGGGTTGAAAATATCATTCATTATTTTCTGGAATTCTGAAGGAGCGTTTTTCAAACCAAAAGGCATAACGTTCCACTCATATTGTCCAAATGGGACGTTGAAAGCTGTTCTATAAGAATGCTCTTTGAAGATTTGAATCTGCCAATATCCTGACTTTAAATCAAATTTTGAAAAGATGTTAGCATCATATAATCTTGAAAGTAAATCCCTTTTATTAGGAATAAGGTATCGAATCCATTTAAGATACTTGTTTAAAGGTTTGTAATTTATTACTAACCTGGGTACACCACGTTCTTTCTCTGCTGTATTATTAACATAAAAGACAGTGCAAGACCAAGGGGATTTGAAAGGTTTTATCAAACCTTTTTGTAATAACATATCTATTTCCTTTTTGCAGAATTCAACTAATTCGGCGTTCATTTGGCAAGGACGAGATTTAGTAGGAATATTATCCTCAGAGAAGCCTTCTTCATATGGAAGAGTCACAATATGCTTTTTCCTATTCCAAAAGGCACTAGGATGATCGGCGCAAATATCAATGGCCATCTGCTGGGAAATCAACTTTATTTTTTTCTTGTATTTTGGCTGATTTCAAAGTGTCGAATATATTAAAGCTAAACAATTCGAATTGCAAGGAATCAATATGCCTTTGTTTCATATTAATCAAGGCGTTTATATCACGAGAAACAGGATCAGTGACAAAAGTATAACTGATGTTTTGTCCTTTGTAAGTAGCAGAAAAGCCCTCAGCCGTTATGCTAGTGAAGGGATAGATAGCATTTATTAAAGGGGTTCCAAGTATAATAGGGTGGTATAACTGATTTTTCACTAAGAAAAAGAAGTGAGGAATACACACTTTATTTTGACAAATACGTGTGTTAGGTAATTTGTATTTTATATCAAGAGCATGGCCTGAAGCAGATCTGACCATATGAGTTGTTTTTTCAAAATATTTGGTCGGTACAAGGCCTTCTTGAATACAACTTACATCGGCTCCGCTATCAATCATAGCTATCTCTGTTATAGAAAAAGTATTATCAATTAATACGGTGCATTTAACAAACCATTTGTGGGCAATAACAATTTGCATCATTCCCAAAAACATGTTTTGCCTATTATCAATAGTAATAGGTTTGGTTAAAGTATTATCTTCGACAATACCTTTACCTTTGCTATCAATTTTTTCAATTTGAGAAAGGCGATGATCACATATAATCTGATTTTGCTTAAGCGCCTTAATCTCTTTTTTCAAATTTTCAACCTCTCCCTTTAAATCATCAAAAGAAGTATCTCGTATAACAACGAGTTGTCTTGCTAGTCTATTATAAACTTCAGACAAGGAATAAAGAGCAGAGTAATCTAGCTCAAAACATTTTTTGATCCAAAAGAATTTGAGGAACTAGCTTTGTTATTAGCTGCTAATTGAATGATTTTTTCACGAAGATTATTATCAGTTACTTCCTTTAGTAATTCTATCACATTATCAGAAGTAATGGTAAGTAAATTCGTATCTTCGAATTGCGATTGAAGTTTATAAAACTCGTCATTTTCGCAATGACAAATATTGCCATGGCATTTGCAAGCTTCAGCTGTCTGGTTATTTCTAGATGATTCAGGATGATCTTCTTCTTTCTGTGAACTAGAATCAGAATCATAATCTGACTCAGAACCTGAAGTGTATAAAAAGCTATAAATCTTATCATGAATATCTTCATCCAGTTCTAAAGCTTTGAGTTTTTCAAGCTTACAATTGGGTGCTATGTGACCAAATTTTTCGCACTTATAGCACTTGATCTTTGCGAGTTCACGCCTAGACCTGTTTTTTGTAAATCTATGAGACTTACGATGAGCTTTTCGCTCTTCTCTTTCTTCTCTAGACCTTCGTTTAGATCTCTTTTTCCTATAATGACTATTCTGATCTAAATCTCTAGCCTTTTTGTGCTTATTAGCAGTGGTATCAGGTAAACCAAACTGAGTACAAAAATCTCCTAATTGGGATCTCTCTCTAAGCTTGTCAATCTTAAGCTGTCTAGATAGTTTCAATTCGTTGCACAAGTTGATACCTTCTTGAGTGCAAGCTCCTATAAGTTTTCCATAGGTGTAAGTGTCATAAGGGATAGTCCCTTGCGGATTTCTTAGAGACATTTTAACTCTTTCTGCAAATAAAGGTGGTAAGCCGTCTATAAACCTAGCTTTACTCAAGACTGTTCTCGGGTAATCCATTACTCGACTCAAATAAGTATCTTTGTACCATCTAAATTCTCCTAAATGTCTACATCGTAGACCATTCAATAGGGAACGGACAGTTTCATATTGATTGGTAAATCTACCATTAAAATATTCTAGAATGGTCAAGACCAGTGTATAAACTGTGTCCTCTCTATTTCTGGTTAAGGCCATTCCTAGGTTATCAATACCTTCATTGTCGACAACTGCATTTATAATCGCAGCCTTGGCTTCAACACTCATATAATTATCCCACCAGCCTCTTAATTGACCAGTAAAACCTGCAATAATCATTTTGCAAATATTTTTGTCTGTATTTTTTGTACTCTTACAGATAGTCGAATACATAAGCATTCTATGAACGAGAATAGTAAGCTGTCTATCAGTCAAGCCATCTAAGTTCCATTCATAAATCTCAGTACCAATATAAGAGGTATTAGTCTGGTTCCAATCCCGTTCTTCAATCAATACATCTTGAGGAGTTGGTCTAGAATAATAATACGTTTACATACTAGGTTTATGAGCGAAGTTGGTAATACCATTATTTTTCTTAGGATAGCCGCGAAGTTTATTAACTTCAAGATCAATTTGATTTTTTAAATCAAAAGTGTTTTCTATATCAGTTGCAAAACCTTCGGATAAATCGATAGGATTAGCCCCTAATTCGGAGAACTTTTTATCAAGAAGCTCTTCTAACTCTTGAAGAGGTTTAAAAACAAAGCCCTGAATCTCAGGGGGTCTCTGGACATGAGTAGGGAGCTCAGAAAGCGCTCTTGATATAGAAGCAGGATTAGAATCCTTGATGTCAGTTTTTATCTGAATCACCAAAGCCGTCAATTCGTCTAATTTTTTATCGAGAGAACTAATATGCTCTCCTAAGACTTTAACATAAAGTCCTAAATAATTATTTTGAGCGATGAGATTATTAATCTCATTTATACTAATAGCTGCCACATCATCTTCAACAAATTTTTGAAACGCAGTAAAAGTGATACCTACATTATTAGGTAAAACAAACGATGACTGCGGGGGATAAACAACATTTATAATATCACCCTTTACATCTTTGTACGAACGTTCAAGAACATTGATGAACAAAGGCAAATAAGTAGTTATGAACCAAGGAACAAAAAACATAATATGATTATGTAAAGCACAATTTTCATAAAATTCTTGAGAAATATTATTTAGATCGTTTTCACTATAAGTGTCAAAAGCCAAGTTTTAAACCGGTTCCATTTGTCATTTGAAAATTCATTTTGGATGTATTTTCTTGCCAGTGAACCTGGACTAAAATCTATTTGGTGTACATCCATCATTAAATATCATTTGGATTAAAGTCCATTTCGGACACAGAGGGGATATCTTTATCAGAAACATCCGAGGAATTATCTTTAGTTCTCACTACATTTAACTGAGGATCAATCTTTATTTCAGCCTTTTTATTAGAGGCAATAGAAGATAAAGTGTGCAAAGAAGCGGCCCGATTTCGAGCTGGACCGTAAATAAGTTCGATTGGAGAAATATGATGTAAATCAGGTAATAGTTTATTACTAGATAAGGAACGTCTATTATAAATAGAATTTACTGTAGGCATAAAATTATTAGAAAATGACTGCCTATGAGAAGTATAACTATTATCAGAAAACTGAATACATATCCTTCCATCAGGATTTTAAGAAAATATGGGAATAGTCGGAGTTTGTAACTGTATCAGTTACTTGACTTGGGGATATAACCGAATTTAGAGTCCATGTGGTTGGGAAATCAATTTCTTCCCACTTAATAGGTCTCCTAGTGGTGACCTTGGACCTTGCAAAATTGGTTTCCACCAAAATAGTTTGATCAGATGTATCATATAACTTACATCTTGGATTTAAAGTCGATAGTAACTTAAAATAAATTCTATAAGATAAACATATCAGTTCTGAACCAGGCACGTAATTATAACCATGCGTTTTGACATTCAAAGTTAAAGCATCTATGATATTTGCATCAGAAAGTGATAACTACAAATTGGGTTGAGTATTGAAATATACTGGGCCATAGGCCACGGTGGATTCAATAGAACCCATTAGATATTGACGAAAATTTAAATTCCTAGCATCTCTAAGAGCAGCTAGAAAAGTTTCAGGTAACCCTTTAAGGGTCAAAGGTTTAAAGACAATTTGAACCATTCCAATATGCAGATAATTATAACGATGTTTATATAAATCAATATCATGTTTGTTTAACAAATGAATAGTCTGTTCAGACGAATTTAGAGCAAGAGATTGCTCAGTTGTTTTTATCAATTGTTTAGAAGAAAGTTTATCAAACCAACCATAATCATAAATGGTTTTGATATCAACCTTTGGAATAGTCCATCTATTAAGTAAATCAAGGTTTTGAGGTATATCTACCTCTTCTAAACGAGTACTTTTAGTACTGATTTCCCCGAGATCCATCAAGACAAAGCTGAATCTATGTCTAAAACTAATCTCAATTTTATATATACCATGAAAGTTACCTAGGCTCTGATAATACATAGGCTCTTAGATTAAATATTTTATCCCTAATAATAATTTTTTGTAATCCATAAAATCTGTTCTGAAAAAAAAAATCTTAATTCTTTCATTTCATTTTCAAATTCAGCCATTCTTCAGAAAGTTTTTTTTTACATTTAGATTTTTGTAAGTAGTTTTAGGAATATTTTAATTTATTTTAAGAAGAAAGAAAGCTTATGAATACTTATTAATTAAGTACACAACACTTTATTATTTATTTCAATATTTCTATTCAAATATATAATTATTTATTTTTAAAAATCTATTTCAGCATTTGACAATATCTTTGATACTTATACTTATTACTAGTTATAAGAATCCGTGCTATGCACAGGCCCAATAATACTATGTTAAATATTTTAAAATGTAAAATCTTTTTTTTTTAACTTTTATTGATCCAAACTATTACTTAAAAGTTGATCTTCAAAAGAAGATTTGCTTTATTTTTAAGTCGCACTAATTAACGTAAGTTAAATTTTTTCCTTTAAACTTAAATATGTTGACAAATTAAGTGTTTATTTTATTAAATTAAATTTATTAATTATATTTTAAAAATTTAAATTTGACTACTATTACTTTATATAGATAAATAAAATAAAATAAAATTTTTATTTTACAAAATAAAATGATGCGGTCGTAAAGTGAAAAATCGTTAAATAACGTAATACTCTTTACCTCAATATTAATATCGGGAGATATAATTTTGCATATCTTTTATTTAAGATCACAAGCTTTAAATTTATTTATTTTTTAAAATTTAATTATCAAAATCAGATAAATAAATTAAAGTGAATGGAGTATTAGGTTTTTAATTGCATCAAAAGTTAAATTTTTAAATGATCACTGAAAGATAATTTGATGAAAGTTGAATTTGAAGTAATTAAATTGTAGTCTATCCTTTTCGTTCCACGTTTGGCACATTTGGCAGTAAATGTAGGCATGCAACATTTGATGTTGTCATGATCAATAGTGGGCTCCACATAAATGATCATATCATATAAAGTAATAACTGGAATGACATAAATATCCCTAAATTCAATGCCAATTTCCTTAAGCAATTCCGTGCTGACGCACGGGCCCAATGTTAATACTCAAAAATTGTAAGATATGCCTAATTTAGATATGTATACATTATTATTTTATTTAGATCAATTAATTTTTTAGATACACATACATTATTTTATTTAGATCAATGAAATTCATATAAGAATATACACAAAATTCCGTGTCAGTACGGACCCAATATATGTTACATAGATAGAATTTTTAAATTCACTAAATTTAGTATACGTTTTTGTATAATTATTGTGATTTATAATACTTTTTATATCATTTTAACCCTTTATGTGGCACTAATACAATTTTGAGAGTCAACAAAATTTTTATATTGTGATTTATAATATCCTTTTAATAATTATCAAATACATAACAGAAAATTTGATCAAATATATAATATATTAAAATAAAAAGTAAGACAAATAAGTTGAAACAGAGAAAATATTAAATTTTTCGAAGTGAGACCCTGCAAGCAGATAGGTCTTAATGCCAAAGCAGGCATGTTGAAGACCTGCCTGCTTTGCCTCTTATTAGAGATAATATATAGTTACTCTCTCATTTCTTTTTATTTGTCACAATTTTATTTTTGAGAGTCAAACAATATTTGAAGATGTATGTTTTTATCATATTGATATGAGAGAAATTGTATCTATAGTAATTTTCGTATAATTTTTTAAATTTAAATTTAAAATTTAAAATATTAAATTATCCCAATCCAGTTTAGCATTAAAAGTTAATCAAATCACCTCTCAAAAAATGAAACGTGACAACTATTGAAGTATTTTTTATTAGCTAATAATCCCATTTGGATTCATGTACTATTTGTTTTTGCTTGCCAAAGACAAAATGATTAGACAGAAAGACAAAAAGAAAAAGAAAATAAAGAAAGGATGAGGAAAAAAATAAAACAAAATAGAAAGAAATCAACATTTTATGTTTGGCAGAGACCTAAAAACATCACATGAACCGAAACCCACCCACATTTTTTTCTACCTGAATCGGATGGTCATGGCCCTTCCTAATCTGGGCTCTTTCTCCAACCCAACCGCCACCGCCACCGCCACCGCTTCTGCCGCCGCCGCAACGGCTTCCACTTCCAACCCGTTGTCGCCTTCCGATGACCCGTCGAAGAAAATTCGAAAACCCTACACCATTACCAAGTCACGGGAAAGCTGGACCGAACCCGAGCACGATAAGTTCCTCGAAGCTCTTCAGCTGTGAGTTCAGAGTTTTGAAACAATTTCTACTGCTAATTCATTGTTTTTACTTACTAGGGTTTAATTTGAGTTGGTATATGTGTTGTGTGACGGGAGGATTGTTTTTGTGAATTTGAATCATTCTCGTTGTTCGTGTACTTCCCGAAGGAAATTAAGGAGTTCGGGGATTTTGTAGCTTTAAGGAGCCATTGAAGATTGCATATGGCATTTTTTGAGTTGAATGCTGTTATACAAGCTTGTTTCTTTACGAGTTCAAGTAATGTCTACTTCAACAAGTGTATTTATATCAAAATATGTTTCCAAGAACAGTTAGTGGTTGAAGGGACGTTCCGTGGTTACCTTTTTTTATATCTCAATGTTGTATTAGAAATTGTTAATCTCAGTCTGCTGATGAAATAGTTTCATTTTACTGAATGTAACTACTTTGCTATATACTATGTTCAGTTCTAGAATAAAAGAACATTAAATGTCTCCTTTGAGTTAAGATTTTTTTTATTACTGATTACTCATTTTGTTAACATACAGCTTTGACCGTGACTGGAAAAAGATTGAAGCTTTTATCGGATCAAAAACTGTTATTCAGGTAATATTAAGGTTTAGCGGTTAACCTAGTATATGCACATCTTATGAAGTACCTTTTCTTTTTCTCTGAACCATCATCTTATTTTGCAAATTTAGGTTTCTCTCACTCTATTATATGACAACCAACTGACAAGCAACTACCACTGAGTTAACCATTTCTTGCAAAATAAAATGATAGGTTTCTCTCACTCTATTATACTCGAAAACTGAGGAATAACCTAGGGGAAAGTCCCAATCACGAGATTGGGGTTTGAGTCGCAAAGATAAGAATGTGGGAATGTCGCTATAGGTGTGGCTAATCGGTAGTTGATGGCACGCATGGTCAACTATCATCACCGAAATGCTTCTTTCATCAACTCTTAAATGAAGAGGGCGACAGAGGCATTGTGTTGGGGGATTTAGAGCACTCGGAGAGGCGTTGTGACTAGGGCTATTGTAGGCGTTTTAGGGTGGAGGAGGTTAAAGGTGCTATTCGTAGGATGCATAGGGGTAGAGCGGTCGGACCTGATGTGGATTTTTGAAAGTGTACGGGCGGGGCAGGGATGGAATGGTTGACGGGGTTGTTTAATTTTATTTTCAGGACGGCGAAGATGCCCAGAGCTTGGAGATGGAGCACGATGATTCCTTTGTACAAGAACAAGGGTGACATCCAGAATTGCAACAACTATAGGGGTATCAAGTTGTTGAGGCACACCATGAAGGTTTGGGAGAGGGTTGTGGAGTTGAGGTTAAGAAGAATTATGACTATTTTTGAGAATCAATTCGGATTCATGCCAGGACGGTCGACTACTGAGGCTATTCATCTCGTGAGGAGATTGGTGGAGCAGTATAGGGAGAGGAAGAAGGATTTGTATATGGTGTTTATCGATCTAGAAAAGGCCTACGACAAAGTTCCCAGGGAGGTTCCTTGGAGGTGCTTGGAGGTTAGGGGTGTACCCGTGGCATACATTAGGTTGATCAGGGACATGTACGATGGCGCAAAGACTCGAGTTAGGACAGCGGGGGGAGATTCCGAGCAATTCCCTGTGGCGTTGGGATTGCACCAGGGATTGTCCCTTAGCTCCTTTTTATTTGCCTTGGTGATGGATGTGTTGATGCGGCAAATTCAAGGCGAGGTGCCCTGGTGTATGTTATTTGCAGGCGACGTAGTTTTGATTGAGGAGACCCGCGAAGGAGTTAATGACAAATTGGAGGTTTGGAGACAGACCCCTAGAGTCTAAAGGGTTTAGGTTGAGCAGGACCAAGACGGAATATGTGGAGTGCAAGTTCAGTGAGGTGACACCTGTGACCGACGTGGAAGTGAGGCTTGACACGCATGTCATCCAAAAGAGAGATAGCTTCAAGTGCCTTGGGTCTATTATCCAGGGTAATGGTGAGATTGACGAGGATGTGACCCATCGTGTTGGTGCAGGGTGGATGAAATGGCGGCTCGCATCCGGGGTCTTGTGTGATAAGAAGGTGCCTCCCAAACTGAAAGGCAAGTTCTACAGAGTAGCAGTTAGACCGGCTATGTTGTATGGGGCGGAGTGTTGGCCGATCAAGAACTCTCACGTTCAGATGATGAAGGTGGTTGAGATGAGGATGTTGCGCTGGGTGTGTGGGTTTACTAGGAGGGATAAGATTAGGAATGCGGATATTCGAGACAAGGTGGAGTGTCTTCAGTGGAAGACAAGATGCGGAAAGTGAGGTTGCGATGGTTTGGGAATGTGATGAGGAGAGGCACAGAGGCCCCTGTGCGGCGGTGTGAGAGGCTGGCTATGGATGGTTTTAAGAGAGGTCGTGGTAGACCGAAGAAATATTGGAGAGAGGTGATTAGGCAGGATTTGGTACAGTTGCAGCTTACCGAGGACATGACCTTTGATAGGAAGGTGTGGAGGGCACATATTAGGGTAGAAGGTTTGTAGGTTGGTTGGCTCCTTAGTAGGGAGGAGTGCAGTGTTTTGTTGCCTTTTTAGTAGTAGTTGTAAGGCTACGGTTGTAGCTTTTGTTTCATTTGCGTCGGGTACTTGCTAGTGCTTTCCTTAGTTAGATTATTATATTATTTTGTTGTAGTATAGTTTTGTGATTATCTGTTGTTTTGTTTATTGGCTATATATCTTGGACTGTTTTGAGCCGAGGGTCTATCGGAAACAGCCTCTTTACTTCACCTTGGGGTAAAGGTACGGTCTGCGTACATTCTACCCTCCCCAGACCCCACTTTGTGGGAATATACTGGGTATGATGTTGTTGTCGTGGATAAATGGATAACAAAGTGATTAAGGAACTATTTTGGTTGTTTCGAGTACTTGTAACTTCTTAGGATTAGGATCACCGTGCATATCTTTTATACTTGTGGTTTGTCCGATATGAAGTTAGAATTGGTTTTGATTTTCTGTTTTGCTGGTAGAATTACTTGTTATCAGGATTATGTAATGATCAGGAAATAAAAATACAAAATATGTTGCTATATTTCAAACACTCCGGATAGAGGGAAGGGCCTATGTCCATCCCCAACTTCCTTTCAATCCACTTCTTTTGAGAAAGTAAAAGTCATTGTTAGGTCTAATAAAAAAGACCACCTGAAGTCTTTGCGACTTTTGACTGCGTTTTGTTGTTTACTTGAATAAAGCAAAGTACTAACTTATGCTAACATAAGCTTTAGGGATGTGCTTTATTTGGTTTAAGTCAGGAAACTGACTACACCAGAAATTTTTGGTTTATTTGGTTTGTTTTGTTATTCAATTTTCAAACCGAAAAGCAAAAGTTATGGGTGTATAGGAGAGTTAGGGCCTTCACTTCTACTTCCTCTCCTATCTTGATGAGTCATTCTTTTCTATCCCCTTTTTTTCTTCCAGTTTCTCCTTATGTCTTCAATTTGTTCATATCTTCCGAAGGAGGCCAGATTTATTGTTAGAATGAGCAGACCAGATATATCATGAGGAGCATATTTCTCACTTCTTTAGCTCTTCAAATTGCCACCAAAAAAGGCCTAGTATTTCAGAACCTACCAGCTATTCATCTGCTTTTACATCTGATGGATATTTAATGTTCACCCGTCTATGTAAATCGATTTTCTTCCATATCCAAAGGGCACAAAGTAATGCCTCAAAAGCATGTAGCTGAAGTTTTAGTATCTCTTTTTACTTTTTCATTTGTCTTGCTTATTTTTTTATTTTCCTAACTTAGGCTGGAACAAGATGCAGTTGATTTTTATCTTTCTCACTCAGTCACGTATTTTTTTTTGCCCTTCCTTCTTTTAGCATCAGTTTTTCTGTCATGTCTATCGCTATTTTGACTTTGATCTGTTCGAGAAGCTAATGAAGTTAAGGGACAATTTTCCTTTTATTTGTTAATTTTTGAGAAACAGGACATTCAACAACAACATACCCAGTAAACTCCCACAAAGTGGGGTCTGAGGAGGGTAAAATGTACGCAGACCGTACCTTTACCCCAGTGGTGAAGTAAAGAGGCTGTTTCCGGTAGACCTTCGGCTCACAAAATCCAAGATATATATCCAAATAAACAAAGCAGTAGATAATCACAAAACTATAACATCAAAGTAATACACGAAGCACTAGCAAAATATCCGAAACAGATGAAACAAAACTACAAGGGACACCCTACCAAAACGGGCCATAAGACACTGCACTCTTCCCTACTATGAAGCCAACCTACCTACTAACCTTCTATCCTAATCCGCGCCCTCCACACCTTCCTATCTAAGGTCATGTCCTTGGTAAGCTGCGACTGCGCCAAATCCTGCCTAATCACCTCTCCCCAATATTTTTTAGGTCTACCTCGACCTCTCTTAAAACCATCCATAGCCAGCCTCTCATACCGCCGCACAGGGGCCTCCTCGCATCTCCTCATAACATGCCCGAACCATCTCAACCTTACTTCCCGCATCTTGTCTTCCACCGAAGACACTCCCACCTCGAGAAACAGGACATTCAACCTAAATATGAGGCTCAACTAAAAGCTCAAACCTGGCCCAAACCGAAACAATTGAATCACAAAACTGAATCCGGTGGTGTGCACTATGCACATCATAAACCAAAAACAAATTGAGCGGAACCGAATCGAATGCAATACTTTTGTTTTGGCTATACATGAATCGTGGAAATGTGTCCAGAGGTGTCTTAAAAGTTTGATCACTTTGCAGATACGTAGCCATGCTCAAAAATATTTTCTGAAGGTCCAGAAGAGTGGAACCAATGAACATCTTCCTCCTCCTCGGCCAAAAAGAAAAGCTGCTCATCCCTATCCACAGAAAGCCTCAAAAAGTGGTAGGAATTATTTATGTGGTTTAATTTTATTAACATCAGCTGTACATGGAAATAATTGTATTCACTTTCTAAATATCTCCGCAGCTCCAGCTGTCTCACCGGTGCCTACATCTTTTCAAGCTTCCCTTCCATTACCGGAACCTGGATTTGTAAAAAGGACCGATTCTTCTTTGTTACCTAGCAATCCAGCTACTGTTGTGTCTGTGCCATCATGGACTGACAACTCTGTGCCAGCAGTTAGTTTGTCGCAAATGAAGAAAGGTTTAGTTATTAATGGTTTCTCTTTTGGTTAGATGCTGTTGTCTCACTTCTATGGCATCTTGGGCTTTGCACTAAAGTATTAACTGTTCTTCTGATAGATAACTTGAGAGAAACAGGTCAGCCAGTCACTAATAACCGATGCTGCAGTAGTAATGAAAGCACTCCAAGATCAAAATCAACAGTTAAGGTGATCGAGCGGACTCAAGCACCCTCGCTGAGAGGTAAGTCGATATTCTGGAGATACCTATCTTGTTTTGACTTTTAGACTTGAAATTAGACAAAAATTTGGGCTGTAACATATTATCATACCATTATGGTTCTGTGCCCGGGCTTTGGTCTAGTGGTAAGTGGTAAGAGCGCAGACAGTGCATGATTTTGAATGTGCTTATAATTATTTACTTCGGACATATAATACAATTGCTAGCTAATCATACACTATATTTATGTTTTTAACTATAAAAAAATTGATATCTCAATACTAAAGCCCGAGTACTGTTACTGATCACTTGAATTTTTTTTTTAAAAGCCTGGGCAGTGCGTCAGCTTATTGCTGGTCTATAGCTGAAACGACTGTACAATCCGATATTTTGTCTTCGTTGCTTCCTTACAAAGGTGGTTGTCCTACTTGAAGTTGTTAACTTCGTCATCATATTGATGACAACTAATAGTTGATTGATGAAAGTTGTTAATTACTCCCAAGTTTTGATGATAACTAGAGCATAATGGCTTCACAGGGTTTTGGACCACAATTTTTTTTTCTCTTGTCAAAGTATGCAATCCACAAGTTGGTTTCTAGCTAAGTTACATAGGTTCTCCATTTACCTCAACATATGTTGTGGATGTGTGTGATAAGATAAAATGTATACTGAAGTTAGACAAAAAAATACCGTGTGTAGTATGTACTCATACTAGATACTTACACTCGGATTACCCCTTAAGGCTGGAGATGAGTCCATGTAAGATAGACTCATCTCTAACATCCCTTGCTTCCAAAATCCTAACCAAAAACAGGAGGTGGAGGGACAGTTTTATTTTTGCAATCTATACTCCTAGATGTTGCTTGCCTCCTTTATTAAGTTATCTTTGAGGTAAATGAATTCAACAAGTCTAGTTGAACAATATTTCCTGCACTTCATAATTTTGCAAATCCTGATATAAGCAAGTAAGAGAGGTGGAGGATTCCATGTAGGGAAAAACTCGATTTTTGTTGAATGACTGTAATTCTCCCCTATTTATAGAGCAATCTTACCAAGAAATGGGAATGGGGGTACCTTGCATGAATTGCTTTAGTAGCTGTTGGCAACTTTTCTGAGAGCTTGGACGATAAGCCATCCACAGAACTTTGACAATGTTTTTCTCAACAATTGCTATCCAAATTTGTTTCCAAGACTCTTACTTGCAGCACAAAGTTCTTAACTTGGCCAAATATAGCAAATTGGAAAATAAAAGAGACAAGATAAAAGTCTTAAAGGTAGATTGGCCAAAATATATGTGACAAGTCAATTACAGACACACTTGGAAGAAAATGAAGTTAAACAGCTTTAAGGCTGAATCTTTCCATTTGATAAGATAATCCCAGAAGTTGGATTTGTCTTGCGTTTCTCGTTTCTTGTTAAATTATTGGCAATCTTCTCCAGCTTGGAAATCTCAACCCTGTCGAGTTTAAAGAGTTTACTTATCTTAATAATCAAGATCTAATTGCTGAAACTCTTGGTAGGGAATCAATATGCGATTAGACAAGTCTTGTTCTGTTCACCAACTGCTTTTGGTAGGCATTGCCATTGGTCTAATACCTGCGAAGGGTGAAAGCTGTACAGTAGATGTTAAAACTTAAAACTAGTCACCTTGCCGAGTTGCAGTTAATCCTGATTCCAATTGTAGCTAAGATACAGAGTATCTCCATCTCCCCCCTTATAAATTTCTTCTTTAAGTTCTCAGCTTCAATCGGTGTTATTATGCTTGCACTGTCAAATTAGCTGTTCACTAAGCTATATTCTCTGATAGATCTCTACTTTACATAAGCTATCTGGATCCTAGCCTCTATTCCTTGGCCATTGAAGGTTTTTTTTAATCCAGTGGACTGGCTTAGTTTTGAAAGAACCTGTACCTTTTTGTTAACCCGTTCTGTTGGTTGACTTTGCATCACTAGACTTAAATGTTGTCCACATGAATCTCTTCTGCCAGGCTGTAAGCTTTCCCTCCCTTTTGTTTGTGAAAATCATACGCCTAATATCTCATTTTTTATTGATAGAAATCTGCAGTTGCCGAGTCCTCATTGTTTTGATAAGGTTGCTGAGTCCTCATTATTATTCTGACTTCTGAATGAGCAAGACGAGATACTGCTTTTTATCTGTCCTTATATGTGCCTCTGATTATGATCTCTGAATCTGTGCCACTGTCAATTGTCATCCAGAAATATCAAGAGAAAATTGTGTGATAATTAATTAATTTTGGTGAAACTGTATAATTTTCATGAGCTGTAGTTTGCAGTTTGGTCCAGAATTTTCTCCAATGTTACAGTGGTTTATCTTCAGATTGCCAAATATGATTTTCAGTCGTTCTTTTTCTTTGCATTTCTTCGTACATTTTGAAAAAACATTTTTCTGCAGCTATGATCTGTGCTGCATATGATGACTTCTTGGCATAGCCTGCTTGATGCTAGCTAGATCTAGATCTGGTTTACTTTATGCCATGTTATCCTTCGCTCTATTCACTGATAGTTTTGCACTCATTCAGTCATCCTGCGGAACTAGAGTTTTCTTTTCCGCAAATAGAATCAAAGATTCTCTTCTAATTAAGTTTTTAAATAGAGATGTTGCTTTAGTTCGATATTTACTATGCTAATGTTGCTGTAAATTCTTTTTGTATCTGCAGTTCTGCCTGACTTTGCTCAAGTATACAATTTCATCGGCAGTGTATTCGACCCTGCTGTTACTGGACACTTGCAGAAATTGAAAAAAATGGATCGCATTGATGTAGAGACGGTATAGACTCTATTCTGTCCGTTTCGTTATCCTGTGGCTTAATTCTCTTTCTTGTCATCTTGTTTGCCTGATACAACTTGAGCTGTCTTCGGGAGTACTTCCAAAGATAAAGCTTCTGCAAAGAGGGTGTCTCCTGATCTTTCATTATTGTATATTCTTAAGGCCTAATTATGCCCTTTTCTGTGCCACTGCATACAAGGAGGATTTTCTCTCATTGTCTATTCAGCGAAAGCCTTTCTCATCAAATTAGTGTCTACTTCCTGGCATTGACTTAGGAAGGGAAGGGGGAGGGAGGGGTTTGGAGTTTCTTCTTATTGCTATGAGTAATTCCTCTCTTTAGATAATGGAGCAAAGGATAAAGGAGCTGACTTTGCTCCCTTGTATCCCTGCCAACTCTTTCCCTGCAAAAGACCAGAGTAGTGGACATACGATTGTCATAAAGTATCAGGTTCAATCTTCATTTTCTTAGAAAATACTCGTTTCAGTGTGTTGTTAACATGTATGTGGCCTGTGGGCATTTGATCTGGATGCTACTTTTTGAAGGAAGAACAGGAATTTAGCAAGGCTTGAATTTGGTAATTAGAATTTGCATCATTGCATATGGCAACAAAGGATGTCTTCAACTATAGAATGCACCCGATAACCAAATCCACAATACCCTGCTCCCGTCCCCCACCCCACCCAAGTCTTTGCACATATTTTTTCAGTTATCTTAAATCATAACCATCTAAAAGAGATCAGTCGTATGCTCCTGATAGGAGTTGGTGCCACAAGCATTTGATCTAGGATCTAAATAAATTTTCTGCTTGACCCCTTGCACAGGTGTTGTTGCTGATGAGAAACCTCTCTGTCAACCTTACGAGCCCTGATTTCGAGCATCACGTAAGTACATTATGTTTCTTGCTTCTGATTTCTGATGCTTTTAAATGGTTACCTGGAGCTTTTCGTTGGATATAGCTTCTGCTGGTTCTTTTGCCATTTGGCTTGGTTGGTCTGAAATTAGTGAAATCTGCAGTTGTTGCAGTTCTGCTTTTGCCCCTTGGTGCTGACCCAGGAGGGCAAAGAGCACGAATGTGGTGGTTAGATAGTTGGGGAGGCTGGAGAGAGGAGGTTGGTTTTTGGGGAGAGGGAAATGGTAGAATGTTGGAATATTAGAATCTTAGTATAGCTATATTATTCCATGTCAGAGTAAAGTACATGTGTATTGCATAAATCATCTCTAAGAATTTCTAGGCGTAAGTCACTCGTCTCACATTCTCAGAATCTCTTATTTCTCACTTGGCAGAAGACCTCTATGATCTCCGTGGAGACTTGAGTCGTTTCTGTTTACTGACGAGCTGCTTTATGCTGTATATACATAGCCCACTCAGTAATAAATTTCTTTCTTTCCTTGTTCCAGTAGGTTTGATGAACTTGTTTCAGCTTTTCTGGTGATTGTTTTGACGACACCATATCTTTGATGCCTCTTTAGTGACTATTTAGGCAACATTATACCTTTTCTTTAGTGATTGTTCTTGTAGGAGAAAATGATCAAACCGATTCTTAGGCCGTTTGGCCATGAAAATTTTTCAGTTTTTTCGGGAGTTGAATTCCGGAAAACACGTTTGGCCATAAAATTTTGAGAAATTCTGTTCACTTTATTCACTTTTTTTCAAGAATTTTCAGAAATTCTAAAAACAACAAAAAGCTGTTCACTTTTTCACTCCAAACTAGTATACGTACCCGCGCGATGCGCGGATTATTTCTAAAAAATGACTGTCATGTCAAAATGTGATTTATTTTATTTGAACATATTAAATTATACGGAAAATGACCTAAATTACCCTCCAAATATTGAAAATGGTACGCATATACCCTCCTTCCACCTTTGGGCTCTAAAATGCCCTTCTCATTCATTCACCTTTGGACTCTAAAATGTCCTTCTCATCCGCCAATAAAATTTCAACTAATAAAATGCTATCACATATGATTTTCAAAACATACAGATTTCTATTGCATTTAATTCACTTTTTGCTTCTTTTTCATTATTAAATCTGTCAAAATAAATAATACCAATTCTTCGTAAATGACCATACAAGTTAGTATGCCAGACACGATTTTTACATGAGTTTTTGGAGATACTTGAATCTTCATATGCTTGGATACATAACTTTTATCGCTATCGCTCTCCAACAAAAAATCCGATAGAACTTTGCCATTTACTATTATTAGAAAATTATTTCAAGTAAGTCCAGAGATTTGCATTTCGTTCTGTGACACCACAATATATATTTTTGGTTAGAAAACTTTGCATATAGTAAACAGATATAACATACGACAAATAAATATCTTATATGCATAGAAAGTTATATAAAAAAATTCAATAATTTAAACTCTTTCAAGATTAATCGAATTGCATAAAATGAAGAG
Organism: Jaltomata sinuosa; assembly: GCA_003996215.1. Lineage (NCBI taxonomy): Eukaryota > Viridiplantae > Streptophyta > Magnoliopsida > Solanales > Solanaceae > Jaltomata > Jaltomata sinuosa. Next base: position 775,423 of record QJPP01000567.1, read on the forward strand.
CAAATTTCAAAAATACCAGCCCAATTGAAATTAATTGGGCTTTTATACCAACACTTTGCTAATTACAATTCATACCAACTATTTGAATGCCAAGAAAACAAAGAAAAAACCAAATAAAAAAAAATTTAATCTCTCGCCTCACTCTCTTTTTCAATTTTTCTGTTTTGTTTCTCTCCTCTTTCTTTCTCGCTTTCTCTGTCTTTTCTCTTTCTGTTTTCTCTCTTTTTCTTTCTTTTTTCTTTCTATTTCCTCTCTCTTTCTCTTTCTCTTTCTTTTTTCTTTGTATTTAATATTTTTACCTCTTTCTCTTTTTTTTTTTCTTTGTATTTAATAATTTTACCTGCCTTTTTGTATTTTGTATTTTTACATTTCTCTCTCGGTCTTTGTCTCTCTCCCTTTCTCTCACTTTTTTTTTTCTCGTTGTATTTTGTATTGTTATCTCTCTCTTTGTCTTTCTTCCTTTTTGTATTTTGTATTTTCCCCCCTCCCCCTCTCTCTCTCTTTCTTCTTTCGGATATAATTGTATCAACAAATACAAATACAATTCATATCAATGAAATATAATTTGTATTCAATTATATCAATAAATACAAATACAATTTGTATTCAATTGTATCAACGAGTATTCAATTGTATCAACGAATACAAATACAATTCGTATCAACAAATAGAAAACAAAATTTGTATCAGCGAATACAATTTTTCTTTATCTCCTCTTTGTATTATATATATTACAATTTTTCCTCATCTAGGACAATCATGTCGAAAGCCAACAGAAACAAAGTGGAAAGCCATCAAAGAGTATACGATATGGTGACTTTGGAAGAAGAGCCTTTAAGTCCCATGACTTGTATAGTATGTTCCACAAATGTTGAACCATTCACTTTAGCGTCTAGATTTCACTAACTAAGTGCACACGTACAAAAATTTAGGCTACATAAAAATATAATATTTACAGTTGAAATGAAATAATTTCATAATGTATAGATACTTGTCCTGCTATTGTTGAATTCTCATAAGAAGATCATACTCCCTATGTCTAAAAGTTCTGCTTTAGGTTGGAATCTTCTCCATTTTTGTTCTAAGATTCATAGTTGACTCGTAAAATCCGTCAACTGACAGAAATCTGATTTCAGATTTAGAACTTCTATCATCAGGATGGACTTCAAATACAGCAGAAATCGATTTCTCATCCGGCAACCAACTTTTGGGAGCAAAGGATGACCTTGTTTGTATACTCAAAAGAAGATAGGCTGAGAAATTGGTAATCCGGCAACTAACACATATCAGCACTTGAAATAGACTTGAACAATGCAAGTCATATCTCTTGTTAATTAGTCATATTTAGTAAACTGAACTCAACAAATGACTGAACACTTGAAATACATATGAAAATGTAGGCAGATATAAGATTGACACTAACTCAAACCTAATACTCCATAAGCAATAGATAAATAAAATGAGAATGTAAGAAATAGTTGAATATAATGAGAATGTAAGAAATAGATGAATATAATGAGAATATCAATAACTTTCTTGCCTGTCAAGATTCTTAACCTCTTATTATGAGTAAGTGTAAAGACTTGAGTTATAAACATCATAAGAGGAGAAAAGCAATTGTGTTAATTAGAAGAGTAGAAAGAACACTTAGCGATGAACACTAAGAAGACGGGTAAGGGACCAGTGAGCCAAAATCCATTATCTTTCGCTAGAGAGTTTTCAGTTGCTAAATTTTCAAACAAAGCAACTGAGGCATGGTAATGCTAGTCTTCTTTAGATCTGGACACAAAGGAGGACTGAGAGCAGATTCAACATCACATGTGCTCTGAATTAGAGGGTGTTTGGATTGACTTTTTAAAAATAACTTATAAGCTAAAAATCATAAGTTGGAAATACCCATTTTTTGGCTTTTAGCTTATTTTTATACTTTTTGACCTAAAAGTAAGTAGTTAAGAGCACTTTTTATCTTTCCCAAACATCAAAAAAATAGTAAAAAAGTTTAAAAGCCAAAAACACTTAAAATAAGCCAATCCAAACTCCCTCTTAGTCCTTTTCCCTTCCACCCAAGATGTATTAGAAGGAGCTAATAACAATTGTCTCATTCGTAAGACATAAGACCTGATATTTTCCTCTCCTATTTTGTCTACTTCAACATCAATCTCAAACTTGGAGTTCATCCGTCTAAATTGGTGCATATTATCATACTACTGGAGAAACATTCTTAGGGCCTACACAACTTTGGTAAAAAGGTTATAATTCATCCACTAAAAATTAATTAGGTACTACATTTAGAATAAATTGCAATTCACCCAGAAAAAAATACAACAATGTCATTTACCATTCTGAATTAAACATTCTGTATAACCTATTCTGATTCATCAAGCTAATAGTCACTCTTCTCCAAAACCTTCAACTCAAATTTTCACCATCTGTTCAGCTATTAGAAAATTCCAAATCCATCAACCCATTATTTTTCTAAAAAATGAAACCCAATTCTAAAATCAGTAGTAAGATGCAAGACACGTCTAATTAACCGTAAAAATCACACAAGATATCATCTAAAAATGACTGCTTATGAAAAGAAAAAAATGGCACACCTGATTAGCCATTCCTGTAGATATCATCAATATTTTTCTGAAGCTGCGACAATTCCTCTTAGACAAATCCCAACTCAATCGCAACTGCTAAAATCTGTAAGAACTGAAAAATTCTGGAAAAATCTTTTGTCACACTTTTTTTCAATATTGATGAAAATCCACTGTTTAGCCAATCAATTTTCTTCAGTTTGAGATTCCAAAAATATCAACTATCCCTCTCGCAGATTCACAGTCAATCATTCTAACTCCAACATCCAAGGAATTCGAAAAACCCACAGGATCCTTTGGAACATTAAGACGAAGCATTTGAGCAATATCCTGCAATGGCAGAATTTGGAACGAATAGAAAATAACGGAAGGAAATTACAAATTAGAGTTGCTGTCTAAAACTTAATAATTTTTAAATTTTCAGCCAACGCTCCTTTTTTCGGGTCTAGATTACTTTTAGTAGAGAAAGCTCCAGTAATCTTCAATAAACTTTTTCAATATTTTTCAACATTACTTACTTTCTAAAGTGTTTCTTTAAGAGATAAGTAATATAGGCCTTTAATATATTAGGCGAATACTTGGCTTCAATCAAGAAGTCTATTGAAGATTACTGGAGGTAATCCAAACTAAGTTTTAGGTTGGTCCATCATGACGCTTTTGTTAACATCAAGTTTCTTAGACAACAAAAAGGCAAAAAAAATACAACGAAAACATGATAGGGAAAGAGCAGAATCAAGTCAATTTGCAATACCAATATTTGAAAAGAAAAGTAAAAGACTAAAATACCAATTCAACCATACTTTAAGAACAGTAAGTTAAAAGAACTTCAAAAGTATAGGATAATCAAGAAAACTCATAGAAAGGACTTAAACCCAATTCATATTTGAAGGTCATATCACTAAGTACTATTTACAAAGCGAAAATAAGGATTTGGTTTATAAATAAACAGAAAATTTGAAAATATGTATATATAAATACATATATATAGACATAGTAGAAGGAGAAAGCTTACCAATCAAATCCGCTGCTGGAAAATGGTGATTGTTGGAGATTCGATTCGTGCCTTTATGAGTAAAAATCTGAGGAATTAAGAATCTGATTTATAAAAGATGTTTTTTTTTCAAAACCCGAATTACATACAATTTGAAAAAGAAGCAATGCTTACCAACCACAATCTCCAAATTTTAATCCTGACTATCATTACTTTGATGTGAAGTAACAAATGGAGCAGACTGGAATTCAGAAAGTTGCAGATGTAATTGCTAGAGAACATCCAATCTGCAACAAAGAAGAACAAAACTTTGTCAAGCAGAATTACTAAATCGGAAAGCAAATTAAAGTTCCACAACTAACCTTTACAGAAAATAAAACAATAGATCCCAATTCTGACCTTATGATCCATAAATATCAAAACTTAAATTAAAAAATCCATGAGAAGATAGTCTATGGAAGGAATTTAGCGAAAGAACAGTTAAATTTCGAGAGTACTATCGAATATATTCAGACCCGACGACAAAATCATGAAACCATTATACATAAATTGTTCCAAAAAAAAGAGATTATGTTTACCTATGGGTGAGAATTTGGGCGATTCTTCATTAACATCTTTGTTGGAGAACAATTCACTCTTTGGGATCTTCTTTCTTGCCTCTCCTTCTTCACCGCCTAACAGCCACCTAAAAAAACCCAACAAATTCCGGTGAAGAACAATTCACTCTTTGGGATCTTCTTTCTTGCCTCTCTTTGTTAATTGCAATAAGTGTTGTTGAGATTTAAGCCAAAAGGTTCAACAATGGGGTAAACCTTTTCTTTTTTGGCTTTTTGCATTTGCTCTCCCGGAAGAAGTGGGTTATGTGGAGAAGTTCGGGACGTGGGTGAAGAAGTTACTGATTATATAATACTTATGTAGCTCTTGTTTTCCCTTTCTTTTGCAGGAATTGGTTTATTGTGTATATTTTTTCCAAATAATTACTCCATTTTTTTTAGTTGTCATGTTTCATTTTTCAATAGTCAATTTAATTAATTTGTAAAGCTAAATTATATTAGATTAATTTAATATTTTAACATTAAAATTTAGATATTTAAAAATTATACAAAAGGTACTATACTACAACAACAACAATATACCCAGTATATTCCCACAAAGTGGGGTCTGGAGAGGGTAGAATGTACGCAGACCATACCTTTACTCCAGGGTGATAAATTATAATTTTTTTATATCAATATGATAAAAAAATTTATTTTAAAATATTGATCAAAGTTTATATTGTTTGACTCTTAAAAAAGAAACTATGACAACTAAAAAAAGCGAAAAATATAAGCAGTTAAAATTTGTATTTTTGCACGAATTTTAAAGAAGTTTTACCTTTACAAAATTTTTGCTACTACTACTTTGAATTCTAGAGTATGTCAGTTAGTATGGAAAATATTTTAAAATTATTTTTAAAGGTGAGTTGATAATTATAAACATTTTCCCCTACTTTTTGTGTAATAGAAACGTCAGTTGACCCTTCAATTAATGCTTTTGGTTCCTCTTTGTTCCGTTATTTATTTTACAATTTTATATTATTTTTTGGTCAATTGACAATTTTTTTTAATTAAAGATAAATAATAACTAATTATTACCTAATTAACTAATTTTGTCCTAAAACTACCACATGGCTTTCTCCTATTCTGCCACTTGGCAAAATCCTAGACTAGACTTTCGTCCTTTTAAGTATATATAGATTACTCACAAAAATTCAAAAACTCTGATTTATTTTATGGCCAAACACAACTTTAATTTCCAAATATCATTTTTAACTGTGAAAACGAGAACTACTATTTCTTATTTTCACAATGAAACATGGCCAAACGCCTACGTAATGTATGGGGATTGGACTATTTTGGTCCTTAATGTATGCCCTTGACAGACATAGTCCATGTATGCAAAAAGTTGACACTTTTGTTCGTAAATCCTAAAACTAACAGTTCTTCTCCAAAATCCAGTTCTTAACTGAGTAATATTACCTGCACCTCACATAACTTGCTTAACCAACACAGAAAACAAAGAACCATCTTCGATTGTCCCAAAGCACAACGAAAGAACCTAGAGCCCTTGATGGTGGTGGAAAATTCAACTTTTTTTGGAGTACAGGAAGGAAAAGCTTGCAAATGAAATGCTTAGCAGCTCACCTGAAAATCATTTGAACATATAGAGCTATCTTTCTGATGAGAACTTAAATGGTATCACAAATTTGCCAAGGCGGGGGAGTTGAAAGTAATAAAAAAACGCCAGAGGAATCTGTTGCGTTACGGTGATGGTTTTTGCAGGATCACAACAATCGGGGTTCTGTTGTTGACTTACTATTCTCAGATAATTTTCATCAAAAGGAAAACGTGCACATACTTTGTCTCTAATACATTAACCGAAAACTGCTTAATTCTGAAAGAAAAGAAAACAGCTTAAGAAAATTACCAACCAAGAGGAAGAATCACCATTCACCATCATCCATGGATAATGCGATTGCTGTACTCTTGATCCACATGGAGCTTCTTTTGAATCCTTTTACCTTCCTCAGCACAAGCCTTTATCCAACCACTGTTTTCTTCCTCTGTAATTCAGGGTCATTCAAAGTCTCGGTTTTTTACAATCTGCTTCCTGAACTCCTCCAAGAAACGAAGAAAAAACTTGGAGATAAAGAGACGACATTTTTGCAAACTCATGGGCTCTAAGTTCTTTATTTGTGTGTTGGTGTTGATCGAAGAGGGTTATTTGTTTTCTGCATTTTTGTTGTGAAGCATGATTTTCGCTGTTAACTGGGTTTTGGAGAGGAGTCGGTAGTTTTAGGATTTAGGATCAATATTTTCAATTTTTACTTACGTTAAGGGATATTTTTGTTAAGTGGTACTCCCTCTGGCCCAATTTACCCGACACTCTTTCCTTTTTAGTTAGTTCCAAACAAAATTGGCACGTTTCTATATATTATTTAGTTACAATTTTTACTTTAAATTTCCCATTGTACCCTTATTAAGATGATTTATAGCCACACAAATATCTACGACTTATTCTAGACCACAAGTTTCAAATCTTCCTTTCATTCTTCAACTCCGTGTCCGGTCAAAGACCATCAGATAAATTGGGATGGAGGGAGGGAGTATGTATTAAGGACCAAATAGTTAAACTTACGTTCATTAGGACTATTTTGGTCATTTTATCGTTCCTATAGCACCGGGAGACGGGAGTAGATCCCGCATCCAACCAAGTCTTTGACCGGGGAACGGAAGAATTCCCACTACCGCTGGCAGGCCAGCCGGGCTGTGAGCTCGGTTGGCGTATCTTGTGACTATCCCAATACATTCACGCGTGATTTATGACTTGCACTTCCTTCTGATGACTGTTCCGGGGGCATGTACCTCCTGGTGAATTTTCCGTCAATATTCCAATTTTCACTATATAACGTTTTCTGGTACGTTCCAGCCAGAGTGCTGTCATTAACCGGCAGCACCAGTTCAGGTCCAATGCTTCAAGTTCAATTTGCCAACTTAGGGTTGTCCCCACAAAGATGAAAAAAGAAAACACACACACTAAGGATGTATTAGTTTCATATGGGAGAAGTATTGCATGTAAAAGCTCCTATAGGTTTATTGTTACTTGTCTAGCAATTTTCCTCTCTTCTATTATCTTTTAGAGGAATAATTATTTGTTAGTCTTCAGCTGAAATTGATAGTTTATTCTTGATGCAGAGGCAGCTGCTTTCATCTTATGATATAGACATGGAGAAGCAGTGCAAATAAAATCATCAATGACAACCAACTTTAAAGTGCTGCTCAGTTTGGGTACTGCATACACAATGGTCTTTGCATACCGTTCCCATTATTCTTTGCTCAAAGAGTATTATTGTCCGGATGAAGGCCATATTGGGATTGGTTGGGAACAAACGGCGAGTGGAGGACCCACATGTAATAATACCAGAAGCCTGTGGTTTGTTTGATAGCAGCTGCTATGTCACATTCAGAGTTCTTTTGCCTGTGGAGTTCATATTTGTGCACATACTGTAAGATATAAACAGAGATGATAGTTGTGATGCAGGAACTTAAATATATAAAGCTGGATTTATGTAAATTCAAGTTTTGACAGCCTCCAGCCTCTGCAGTACTGGTAAATTCTTCATGCCAAATGTAAATGCTTCAAAAAAATGAGATTGTTGATTTTCACTGGTGTTTGCTTCCCTTGCCTGATGTTTGGACTGCTCAACTGGTGGATTTTTGCTGGTGTTTGCTTCCCTTGCCGCCTCCATGTATGCAAATAATGTATCTACAGCAACAGAGCAGCATGTTGAACAATTTAAGGAAGCAAAACATGCTAGCGAAGGAGAAGAATATCAATCTTGTCTTTTATCCATCCGTTGTTTCTGTAAATCTAGTCTTGTAAAATTTGCACCCCGGTCACATTTTCTGAATCAGAGTGCCAAGGATCGTAAAAAACAATCCAAGGACCAAATCTATCTTTCTATAGTGAACTCTCAGCATCATTCACTTGATTCCCACTCCTATTTGATTGTAAATCTCGAATGCATGCAGAAGAATCAACAAGTGCAAATGAGGGTTTAATTAGTTATTCCATCAGAGGCATTTGCACAGGAAATCCCGACAATTGTCGAATGGTTTGATCCATGTAGGCATACAAGGTTTCAGGTTATGTCTTCCCATACAAGGACGGATGATGTGTGTGAAGAAGGCCATCATCACTAGTTTCTTATTGTAAATGAATAAATAAGCTAAAAGGGATAGCGTACCCACGGAAGAGAAAGTACGGACCCATGCCTAATATTTAGCTTAGATGCAGCTTGAATGCCTTGTGTTATGTACCTTAGAAACTAAGATCAAGGAACATATGATTTCTTCAGGAAAAATATGAATACTTTATAATAAGGACCCATTTTTTGGCGTTGAACCAGTTCAGGAAAAGCAAATTGTTCCAACTCCAAGGAAAAGATTCAATCTTCCAATTTTTCCTAATAACTAATCATATGATATAAGAGGACAGAGGTGTCTGCACCCCTAGGCTATTGATACAATAGCCAAAAAATTATTACACCATTGAGGGACAAACAAATTCGATTTTCTCATGTGTACAGGAAAGGAAATGCTGTGGCAAATAGCCTAGCTAATTTAATTATGCCAGTGACAGATTTGAACGCAATGGTATCAGAGCCACCCATCACCCTCCGTGCCCACCGTGCCTGGGATGGTGACGCCGGTATGGCAGTGTTCGGCCGGGGCTAGCAATGTCTAGCGCACAGCCGTCGAGGCGCCTGGGCACCTGACTTGAAAAGGGCTACCTGGGAAAGAGCTACCTACACAAGTAGAGTGAAAGCTACCTAGAGTGGAGCCGTCGAGGACGACGGATGCGGAGCGTGGTGGTTTGTTATGATCCTATTGCAAAAAGTCCCACATCGGTTATATGGGGAACTGTTGTGGGGCTTATATAACCTTGGGCTCTCCCACCTTAATAGCTAGCTTTTGGGGTGTGGTTCTCCTAAGGTTGTATCAATGGTATCAGAGCCACCCATCACCCTCCGTGCCCACCGTGCCTGGGATGGTGACGCCGGTATGGCAGTGTTCGGCCGGGGCTAGCAATGTCTAGCGCACAGCCGTCGAGCTGTTTTACCCTGCAACTTGGTGATTTTAGGCCTGCTCCTCACTTGCCAAATTGTTTCCACAGAGATCAACAATAATCTGAGATGCTATTTTCTCTGTGACCTCTAAACTTTTCCCTGTGAAACCAATTGCTTTGCAAACATAGAGGATCAGACGAGCAATGTTTCTGTAACCAAAGCTGCAACCTCCATGCGACACTCTAGTTCTAGCTAGAAGGATAGGAGAATACAATTAGAAAATGACCAGATAAAGTAGGGTAGAAGCAATTATCTAATTAAGGGATTAACATATCACAAAACAGATCGACACTCCATTAATTTGTACGATCCTAAAATGGGATATATAGTTTGCTTACACAACACAACAGAACCCAACTAACTTCGAAGAACAAAGCAAGGAAAGGGGACAAAACAGAGAGGAGGGAGAAAGAAAAAAGACTATTGTTCAAGGCATCTGCAATCTCGATATGAACTCCTTCAGATGACGCAAAGTGCTTAGTCCACTTCCTCCATCTTGCTTTCCTCACCAGTTTCCTCAAGAGCAGGCATATCCGCATCCTCACCAGCTTCCTCTTCTTCGTCAATACTCAAACCCAGTTTCAACATTCTGTGAATTCTTGCAGCAAAAGTATTGGGGTCATCAAGACTAAAACCAGATGTCAGCAGAGCTGTCTCAAAGAGCAACAGCACAAGATCTTTCACCGACTTGTCATTCTGGTCAACTTCAGCTCTCTTCCTCAACTCCTCCATAATTCCATTATCAGGGTTGATTTCCATTGTTTTCTTGCTAGACATGTAAGAGCTCATGCTGCTGTCCTTCAAAGCTTGAGCTTTCATGATTCTTTCCATGTTAGCTGTCCAACCATATTCACCTGTCACTAAGCAACATGGGGAATCAACAATCCTATCAGAGACTACAACCTTCTCAACTCTGTCTCCAAGGATGTCTTTGATGATCTTGCAAAGGCTCTCAAAGGACTTCTTTTTCTCTTCCTTATTATTCTTTTCTTCCTCACTCTCATCATCAAGCTTCAGGCCCTCCTTTGTAACCGAAACTAGTTTCTTACCATCATATTCCTTTAGTTGCCCAACTGCATATTCATCAATGGCATCAACCATGAAGAGCACTTCATATCCTTTCTTCTTTAGGCGTTCCAAGAATGGTGAGTTTTCAACTGCCCTTTTGCTCTCTCCAGTGATGTAGTAGATGTCTTTCTGACCCTCCTTCATCCTGGTTACATAATCTTTTAGACTTGTCAGCTCATCACCACTCTTGGTGGATTGGTATCGAAGAAGGTCAGCCAACTTAGCTCTGTTCTGGCTATCTTCATGAATGCCCAACTTCAGGTTCTTTGAGAAGGCCTCATAGAATTTGTTGTAGTCCTCCTTGTTTTCTGCAATCTCATTGAACATCTCAATGCATTTCTTCACGAGGTTCTTCCTAATGACCTTGAGAATCTTGTTCTGCTGCAGCATCTCACGGGAGATATTAAGGGGCAAATCATCAGAGTCAACAACACCCTTCACGAATCCAAGGTACTCGGGAATAAGTTCCTCACAGTTGTCCATGATGAACACCCTCCTGACATAAAGTTTGATGTTGTTCATCTTCTTGCGGGTGTCAAATAGATCAAACGGAGCTCTCTTTGGTACAAAGAGGATTGCCTTGAATTCAAGTTGCCCCTCAACAGAGAAGTGTTTGACTGCAAGGTGTTCCTCCCAGTCATTAGTCAAGCTCTTGTAGAAAGTGGCATATTCCTCTTTTGTGATTTCTTCTGGTTTGCGCAACCAGATAGGTTTCTGCTTGTTAATGAGCTGCCACTCATGAGAAACCTCCTTGATTTTCTTCTTCTTTCCTTTCTCCTTTTCTTTATCCTCGTCCACTTCCTCAATATCACCCTCTTGTTCTTTCTTGGGTTCGTCATCTTCATCATCGCTGATTTCCTTCTCAGTTGTCTTCTCAGTCCAGAGATAAATTGGGTAGCTAATGAATTCAGAATGCTTCTTCACAAGGTCTTTGATTCTCCTTTCCTCCAAGTACTCCAACTGCAAATATCAATGCAAGTTAGTTATTACAAATAAAATTATTGAACTGATTAACGCCTAATTAATTTTAATTATAGTGTGTTAAAATTTAAATGAAAGTTACTTGTAGATTTGGTACAACTACGTATTATTCATCGCTTCTGTGCACAAATAAAGCAGATATTAGAAATCTGAAATTACCTGGTCTTCCTTGAGGAAGAGAGTGATTTTGGTTCCTCTGCCTAATTGCTCTCCATTAACATCCCTTGTAACAGTGAATGAACCGCCGGCTTGTGATTCCCAGATATATTGCTCATCATCGTTGTGCTTGGTGGTTACAATAACCTTCTCTGCTACAAGGTAAGCAGAGTAGAAACCCACACCAAACTGGCCAATCATGCTCACATCAGCCCCAGCCTGCAGAGCTTCCATAAACTCCTTTGTGCCGGACCTCGCAATCGTACCCAAATTGTTAACCAAATCTACACAACCACAGAGAAAACAGACATATCAGTACCATTCTCGCCTAAATTAGTAGAATCTCTAAAGCCTATAAACACAACCACCGCTAAAATTCAACCATTGGATCACTTCATACACAACATAAACTATATAGGCCTAAAATTTCTTCAAATATCAGAGAAGGATCTAATCCTAATTTACATGGTTTAACTACTTAAACACACAGATAGTACAAAATTCACGGTCCTTATTAATAAATTAAATCCAAATGAAGGGAAAAAAGGAGTTTCACTACACAAGTACATTACATACTTATCCGGGCAGAGGCGGATCTACTATTAAAAGTTATAAGTTGGTGTCTATTATTCCCACGCGCTACACACAAGAATGAATTGTTATGCGGTCGGTAAACTCTTTCCTTTCTGCGGGCAGCCTATCAAATCGGATCGCGTATTTTTGAATATGTCGTTACATCATATGTATTCGCTTTTCCATTTTTTTTGATGTTCCTGCTCGTGCCCGGATAGAGAATGGGCACGACTCCCCCTCTCCCCGTTCTACCGTCCAAACAGGCTCGTAATTTTAATAATTTTTGAATAAATGCATGTTTAGCTTCGAAATTAGTGGATTCAATTGAACCCGTACCTAATACTCCTATATGTTACATCTGCCCCTGTATACATGCAGCTACATATAGAACAAATGCAATAACAGCTCAAAGTCTACGAGAAGGCAAGCTGATAAATATCTGAGTAAAGCGATGTAAAAGCAAATGAGTACATTACCTGCTTTGGTCATGCCGATACCACTGTCAATGATGGAGAGAGTTTTATTCACCTTATCAGGAACAAGGCGAATGAAGAGTTCAGGCTGAGCATCGAGTTTACTCTTGTCCGTCAAGCTCTCGAATCGAATCTTATCCAATGCATCAGAAGAATTGCTAATGAGTTCACGAAGGAAAATCTCCTTGTTACTGTAGAATGTATTGATGATCAAACTCAACAACTGGTTGATCTCAGCCTGAAAAGCAAATGTCTCTGCCTCAGCCATTGATGCTCAAAAGCTCAACAAAATGATTAAAAAAAGCGCCGGTCGAGTGAGAATGAACAAGAAAGTTGATAGTAAATTCAGAAAGAAGAATTGTGAGTTGCGATTTTGATGTGCTAGAGGATGAGAGTGGTGGGGTTTATATATGAATGCATGAGAAATTCTAGGTCCTTCTATTAGCGTCGACTCGAAGTAGGAGGCCAATACTTGCTTCTGGAATCTGGACTCTTCTGCGTTTTACGAGTAACGACTGAACCGGGTTTTCGTGTGTGAAAATTAGTGTGGGCAAAGTGGTCTTTGTACTCCAAGTTAAGACATCTGGAATGTTCTTCGCCTCTCGCTGACATTTCTAACGTCTCCGCTATTGAGTGAAAATCATTTTTCCTCTATTAAATTTGAGTGAAAAATCGTTTATGCCCCTAATTTTGCCTTAAAAATTAAACACCTTCCTCAATTTTGAACAATAATTATTCTCCTCCCTTTATCCTATACAATATCTATTTTATCCTTAATATTTTTAATTTTTTATTTATGTAATATATTTTTAAATTATATATATATATATATATATTTTTCTTAGCCTAAGTATTTACCATTTTTAATTAAATTTATTAACATTATTAATAAGATAATCCGTTTATAAACTAATCATAAAATCTAATATTATTTTTTATGATTAGTATTTTTATATTTTATGCATTATGTGGGCGTATGGCCATGAAAATAAAAAAAATTCACTTTATTTAAAAAATTTGGAGTTGTGTTTGGCCATATTTTTTTTGAAAGACTTTTTAGAATTTAAAGTGTTAAATATAACTAAAAAGTGAAAAGTGAGATAGAAAAAAGTGAAAACAAGTATTTAGGTGTTTTCACTTTTTCAATACAAGTTCAAGTTGTATTTGAAATTTTTATGGCTAAACAACATTTTTTGAATAAAGTGAAATAATTTTTCAAAAAATAGTAAAAAATTCTTATAGCAAAACGGGCATATATGTGTATATATGTAGTTATGTATATAGATGCATGTTTTAATTCTCTCACTGTTATTCTCTAATGTCTATATAGATAAACGAGTTTTGGTTGTCCATAATGAAATATTTTTTAAATTATAATTTAAAATTTATAAACAACAATCATTTTTAATTATTTTTGCATTATATGCATTGAAATATATTTATAAAGTTATAATTACCTATTATTTTTACTTGTATAATTAAATATTAGAGTTTTAATTATTATTAGTAAATTTATTTTTTTATTTTTCTCATTTATTTCATTATGAAACGTCATTAACTTATATACTCAATTAGTATTTCTAACTTTTCTTTTTTCATCTAAAATATAATTTTTTTTATAGAAAGTATGTTATATAGATTTAAAAAAATTAAAATTGTGATTACAATAAGTTTTTTTTAAAAAAGATATAAAAGTTGATAATATAAGGGCAAAATAGGCATTTTGAAAAGTCAATTAGGATGAAGGGGGGAAAATGATTATTTTTCAAAGTTGAGGAGTGTGTTTGATTTTTAAAGCAAAGTTTAGGGTATAAACGATTTTCACCCATTAAATTTTTATTTTTGTATCGACTGCGTATGAGACTATCAAATTCAACCAACTTAAATATCTTACCTTCTTCCTCTCTTATATCGAGTGATGAAATTTTTTGTTTTCACTCCATTCAGTATTTGTACGAGGCCGGACTGAAGATTCATTAAAAAAGAAATTACTTTTTACAAGAATTATTTTGTCATACTCAAAACTCTAACATAAAAACTCTGATTATATGTAAAGCGATCTTATATATTCATCCCGCTACAATTATGAATGATAGTTAATAATGTTGAACATAAAAGACTATGCAGAGTGTTTACCCAAAACAAAGAATAAGCAAGTAAAAAATAAATAAAAAATACTCTATAAATAATTATATTAATAGCTATAAAAACACATAACTTTATTTACACAATAGGATATAAATAAAGTGAAAATTCTTGAATACAAAAAATACACTTAATACAAAATATATAAGTAAAAATAGAGGTAGCTTTATTGGAAAATTGTTGTACAATCACCGAAATAATAGGTAATTCTTGACAGATTGAGGTGTGTATGTCACCGTACAATTACAACAACAACAATAACATACCCAGTATATTCTCACACAGTGGGGACTGGGGAGGGTAGAGTGTACACAGTCCGTACCACTACCTCAGAAGCAAGGTAGAAAGACTGTTTTTGATAGACCCCCGCTCAAAGAAAAAACAGTTTATAAACTGATATAGTATAAGAACAAGAAACAATAGGTGGCATCAAAACAACAGATAGTAACAGAAACACGACTATCACAAAATAATACAACAATCGATCAACTCGGAACAATAAACATGACCAAATTACCAAGAACAAGACACTACAAGCATAGCACTACAACTACTAGCACGAACCACAAAATCAAACACTCCTACCTACTAGCATGGGCGCATCCCTTCATACTAACCTCCTACCCTAACTCACGTCCTCCACACCTTCCTATCTAAAGTCATATCCTCAGCAAGCTGTAACTGCTCCATGTCACGCCTAATCACCTCCCTCCAATATTTCTTCGGTCTACTCCTACCTAGCATGAAACCATCCATAGCCAACCTCTCACACCTCCGCACTAGGGCATCCATGCACCTCCTCATCACATGCCCAAACCATCTCAACCTCGCTTCTCGCATCTTGACATCCACCGAAGTCACGCCCACCTTATCACGAATAACCTCATTCCTAATCCTATCTCTCCTAGTAAACTCACACATCCATCGCAACATCCTCATCTCCTCCACCTTCATCTTTTGGATGTGAGAGATCTTGACTGGCCAACACTCCACCCCATACAACATAGCTGGTCTAACTGCCACTCTGTAGAACTTACCTTTAAGTTTAAGAGGCACCTTCTTGTCACACAAAACTCCAGAAGCGAGCCTCTATTTCATCCACCCAACACCAATACTGTGAGTGACATCCTCGTCGATCTCCCTATTTTTCTGGATCATAGACTCAAGATACTTGAAAATATCTTTCTTCTGAATAACCTGAGTATCGAGCTTCACTACCACGTCCATCTCCTGCTTCACCGCACTGACCTTGCACTCCAAATATTCTGTCTTGGTCCTGCTCAACCTAAATCCTTTAGACTCTAGGGTCTGTCTCCAAACCTCAACCTTAGCATTAACTTCTCCGCAGGTCTCATCAATCAAAACTACATCATTCGTAAATAACATACACCATGGCACCTTACCTTGAATTTGTCGCGTCAAAACATCCATCACCAAGGCAAATAAAAATGGGCTAAGAGTCGATCCCTGGTGCAGCCTCATCAATACGAAAAAGTGCTCCGAGTCTCCTCCCACAGTCCTTACTTGAGTCCTAGCTCCATCGTACATGTCCTTAATCGACCTAGTGTACGCAACAGGGACGCCTCTAGCCTCTAAGCACCTCCATAGAACCTCCCTAAGGACTTTATCGTAGGCCTTCTCTAGATCGATGAATACTATGTGCGAATCCTTCTTTCGCTCCCTATACAGCTTCACCAGTCTCCTCACAAGATGAATGGCTTCTGTAGTCGAGCATCCTGGCATGAATCCGAATTGATTCTCGAAAATATCCATGATCCTCCTCAACCTCAACTTCACCACCCTCTTCCAAACCTTCATAGTGTATGTCACTGTCTTTAAGGATATTTCACTGGTAAAGGTGTATTTCCAAGAATTTAACAAACTCTTCTCGTATAAACTAGAAGTAAAAATAACAAAGTTTAATGGCGTTTAATAGACTTTACCGAGAGAGATCATGTCTCCTTGACTTTAAAAGTTGCTTTACAAAAACTAAACTTCTTAATTTTCCCTTTCCACATGCAATTCCTAATTTCACGAAGCAAAATACTCAATAGTTTTCACCTATAAATATCCAACTTATAATCCAATTCCTTCTCATCACCTCATAAGAAAATGGCAGTATTATCAAAAGCTTCTTTTTTAAATTTTCTAATTTATCTCATAATCATGGTCCTTGCTTTTCTTTGTCATGCCCAAAATTCCCAAACTGACTACCTCAATGCTCATAATTCTGCTCGATCTCAAGTTAGTGTCAGTGCACTAACATGGGACTCAACTATGTAAGAATTACGTCTCTCTTTAAGAGACTTTAACGTGGACCACATATTTTTGGTAATTAAATATTACTTTGTCTCCCAAATAAAGTAATAAATCAGTCAATTAATTTTCCTCCAAGTTATGCATATATGGTATTTCTTTGATGGCAAAAAATAATTATGAGAAACCCTGGGGTTAAAGTTATTTGCCTAAGAGTCCCTAGCCTACCTATAAATACGCCTGTGATTCCATCAATCTGACATACACTTTGATGGGCATAGGCTAGAAGACTCCTAAGCTTGTCTTACAAAGAAGATTCTCTACAACACTTGAATAATCATGGCTGAAGGTACGTTCCTGTTTAATATTCCGCTGCGTTTGACTTTGTAATATGTGTTGAAATTTCAACATGTGGTATCAATAGCCTGACTTTAGCTGTATTATTCGGTATTTGGAAAATCTACTAACGTTATATGAAGCGATTCAAATTCTTGTATACTTGAGTCGTTGGATCTTGTTAAGGTTTTTTGAAGAATGGGTTAAATAAAGGTACAATAGAGAGAATATATATTAGCGGTGATAATTTTCACCGTTCTACGTTATTTGTTAATAATTTTGGCATCTCTGATTTATGTCTCCTACCTTTTTTCAATATTGGAACAAAGTTGAATTTTTTGTTTTAATATTAAGGAAGCCGAATCCTTTGTTCTTTGTAACCTGTAATTCTTGTTTTTTAGTTTCATGTAAAACACATGATGATATTATGTGTGCTTGTTTATACATCAAAGTGTCTCTGTTATAAGAATTACTATTTGGCTAAAGGGATAGGTAGGCTCAACCTATTCCCTTGTTGTGAGGCCTTCTCTTTTGTTAATGCGAGATGCTTTCTGCATCAGATTGTCTTTGATGTAGGCCCTGTCTATACAATTCATTTTCGCACTTTGATAATTAACATCAAGTTTAAGTTAATTATTAACGTTAACTAGTATGAGATGTCATTCTGAGTTCTTTTTATCATATGTTTGGGTTAGCCACAACATCCTGAGAATATGATATAAAGAAAATTAAATTATTTAATCACATAAAGTTAAGTGATTAAAATATAATAATGACATCTAATAAAGTTCGATTATCTTATTAAATTAGTAACCTTACCCCACAGGGAGGTAACTAGTTTGGTTAGATTAATTGAAATGAGATAGTAAACCTGTTCGTTTAAAAATTATCCTATGTCCACAGGTACGGATTATTTTCTAGTATTATTTAGTTTACTAGTCTAATAAAGTTAAGTAAATTTTGTGCATGAATTGCAACCTCTACCCATAGGAAGATTTAAAATTTACTTAGAATCGGTATTTACGCGATTCACTTTTGATGGTTATGTATTTCATAGCTTATGTATGTATCCTTGTTTTGCAGTTAACACAGCTTTTCCTACTGCTCTATTTAATGAAAATGCTCGAATTCCAATGTTGTCTGGTGAGATCTTTACTGAATGGAAGGAGAAAGTCCTTCTCACATTAGAGTGCTCGGATCTAGATCTGGCTCTCCGTGTGGAAGAACCACCTAAACCCACGGAATCAAGTACGCCAGAGGCTAAGACTTTTTATGAGCAGTGGGAGCGATCCAATCGCTTGAGCTTAATGCTCATAAAAGCTCATATAAGTCAAAGCATTAGGGGTTTTATCCCTAACAACGACAAGGTCAAAGCTTACATGAAGGCAATTGATGAATAATTTGTAAGCTTTGACAAGGCGTTGGTCATCACCCTTATGAAGAGGCTCTCAAGTATGACGTTTGATAGAAGTCGTACCGTGCGTGAGCACATTATAGAGATGAGAGATATTGCTGCTAAACTCAAGTCCCTTGAGGTTGATATGTCTGCACTATTTCTTATGCATTTTATTCTCAACTCTCTTCCTGCGGAATATAGTCCGTTCAAGATATCTTATAACAAACATAAAGATAAATGGTCAATCAATGAACTCTTGACCATGTGTGTTCAAGAAGAGGAGAGGTTTAAACATGAGATACCTGAAAGCATTAATTTGGTGACTCATGATAAGAGAAATGCAAAGAAGGGCAAAAGTATTCCTATGAAGAAGAAAGACAGTCTTGATAAAGATACTTATCATTTCTGCAGAAAAAAGGGACACTGAAAGAAAGATTGCCCAAAATACAAGAAATGACTTGAGAAGAAAGGTAATTTTACCTTCGTATGTTATGAATAAAATTTTATTGAAGTTTCTGATAATACATGGTGGATCTATTCTGGTTCCACAACTCATATTGCTAAATCCATGCAGGGTTTTCTAACTCTAAGGAAGCCGATGGGAAGTGAACAAAATGTTTATTCTGGCAATAGGACGGCATCACATGTGGAAGGCGTGGGGACTTATAGGCTCATTTTAAAAGATGGTTTTCAATTAGATTTAGAAAACACTTTTTATATTCCATCTTATTCTAAGAATTTAATTTCTCTTTCAAGACTATCATTAGCTAGTTATGATTTCAATTTTCATTATTCTTCAATGAAACTTTTGAAAAGCAATAAAGTTATTGGTTTTGAAAATTTGTATGGGAAATTATTTAAATTTGAAGCTGGCCCCCACGACTGAATGTAATGTCTTAACTCTGCATGATAAAGAAGTTGGCACTAAGTAATGTATTATCAATGAGAACTCATCAAATCTTTGGCACAAGAGATTGGGACACATCTCAATTGAAAGAATCAAAAGGTTGGTTAATGATGGAGTTTTAGAAGCTCTTGATTTTTCTGACTTTGGGACTTGTGTGGACTACATAAAGGGTAAGCAGACCAACAAATCCACTAAAGGTGTCAAAAGAAGTTCTCAATTGCTTGAGATCATACATACATATATTTGTGGACCTTTTCCTACCCCTTGCTTGAATGGTGAGAGATATTTTATCTCTTTTATTGATGACTATTCAAGATACATGTATCTCTATTTTCTGTTTAATAAAATCAGAAACACTTGATGCTTTTAAAGTTTTTAAAACAGAAGTAGAGAAACAAACTGAAACTCAGATTAAAATTGTAAGATCTGATAGGGGTGGAGAATATTATGGTAGGTACACAGATAAGGGACAAGTTAAAGGTCCATTTGCTGAGTTTCTTGAAAAAGAAGGTATAATTGCTCAATATACCATGCCAGGAACACCACAACAAAATGGTGTGGCTGAAAGAAGGAACCAGACATTAATGGACATGGTAAGAAGCATGATTAACAGATTAAGTTTATCTTTGTCCTTATGGAGTAAAGCCTTAAAAACTGTTGTGTATATTTTAAATAGGGTTCCATCCAAGACTGTTCCAAAGACACCTTTTGAATTATTTAAAGGATGGAAACCTAGTTTAAGTTATTTACACGTTTGGGGATGTCCAACTGAGGTGAGAATTTACAACTCACATATAAAAAAATTGGATGAAAGAACAATAAGCGGTTTCTTTATAGGCTATCCAATTAACTCTAAAGGATTTAAATTTTATTGTTCGTCTCATTCTCCTAAAATTGTTGAGTCTAAAAATGCTGAGTTTCTTGAGGAACATGAAGTAAGTGGGAGTGGTTCAACTCAAGTGGTGGAACTGAAAGAAATAAGGGAACCACCTGTGGTACCTTTATACATTGAGAACTTGAATGCAAATCAGACAAATTCTCATGAATTACCTGAAGAACAACAAGTTCAAGAACCACCACCACTTGATGAGCCACATGAAGAATAACCCGCTTTACCTGAACCCATTGTCGAAGGAGCACCTGAACAAGTGGAAGTAAGAAAATCCTCAAGAGTTCATAAACCAGCAATTTCTAGTGACTATGTTGTATACCTCCAAGAGTTCGATTATGATATTGGACTAAAAGATGATCCATGCTCTTTTACACAAGCCATGAGTGGAGAAAATTCCACACTTTGGTATGATGCCATGAAAGAAGAGTTGAAATCTATGGCCAAAAATAAAGTCTGGAATCTTGTTGAATTACCAAAGGGAGTCTCTACTATAGGATCTAAATGGGTTTATAAAACCAAAAGAGACTCTTCTGGTAATATTGAATGATATAAAGCTAGACTTGTAGCCAAGAGTTTTACTCAAAAGGAAGGTATTGATTATCATGAAACCTTCTCTCCTGTGTCAAAGAAGGATTCATTAAGAATAATCATGGCATTAGTAGCTCACTTTGATCTAGAGCTACATCAAATGGATGTGAAAATGGCTTTCTTGAATGGAGATCTTGAAGAAGAGGTATACATGCGCCAGCCTGAAGGATTTTGTGATAAGGATGAAAGTCACCTTGTTTGCAAATTGAATAAATCTATTTATGGACTAAAACAGGCTTCCCGCCAATGGTATATTAAATTTCATAATGTTGTTTCTTCATTTGGATTTACGAAGAATATTATTGATCAATGTATATACCTTAAGACAAGTGGGAGCAAATATATTTTCTTAGTCCTATATGTGGATGATATTTTACTTGCTAGTAGTGATTTGGGGTTGTTGCATGAGACGAAACAGTTTCTTATCCAGAATTTTGAAATGAAGGATATACGTGAAGCCTCCTTTGTCATTGCCATTGAGATTCACAGAGATAGATCTCAGCGATTGCTTGGACTATCTCAAAAGGCCTACATTGAAAGAATTCTGGAAAGATAGAGAATGAAAAACTGTTCACCTATAGCCAGTGGCGGAGCCAGAATATTCGTTGAGGGGGTTCGAAATATGAATAAGTAAACACACAAAGAAGCCAAAGGGGGTTCAACACCTACTGTATATATAAAAATAATAATTTTAACTATATATAAGCAATGTAATTTTTCGCCGAAGGGGGTTCGGATGAACCCCCTCGGCTATATGTAGCTCCGCCCCTGCCTATAGCAGCACCTATCATTAAATGTGACAAATTCTCATTGAATCAATGTCCACAAAATACATTGGAACAAGAGCAAATGAAAGGCATTCCATATGCTTCACTTGTTGGAAGCCTTATGTATGCGCAGGTCTGCACTAGACCTGATATTGCCTTTGCGGTAGGAATGCTTGGTAGATATCAAAGTAACCCTGGTCTTGATCATTGGAAAGCTGGTAAAAGGGTTTTGAGATATTTGCAAAGAACCAAGGATTTTAAGCTCACATACAAATATTCTGACTCATTAGAAATCATTGGGTATTCAGACTCTGATTTGGGTGGATGCAAAGATAGTGGTAAATCTACTTCTGGATACATCTTCCTTCTTGCTGGAGATGCTGTGTCTTGAAGAAGTGTTAAGCAAACCATTGTTGCAACATCCACAATGGAATCTGAATTTATTGCATGCTATGAAGCTACATCACAGGCGTTATAGCTTAAGAATTTCACTTCAGGCCTTAAAATTATCGATTCCATTGCAAGGCCTTTGAGAATGTTTTGTGATAATTCAGCTGCAGTATTCTTTTCAAAGAATAATAAGAGTGGCAGCCGAAGTAAGCACATCGACATAAAATATTTGATAGTTAGAGACTATGTTAAGAAGCAAGATGTGAGTTTTGAACATGTTAGTACTACTATGATGATAGCTGATCCTATGACTAAAGGTTTACCAACTAATATTTTCAAGGATCATGTAACCCGTATTGGGCTTAGTAACTCATTGTAGTCTTGCTTTTATTCTTTAACACTTTGTCTAGACATTATCGTTTTTTGTTATACATGATAGTGCACATTTTGATTTTCATGTATTATATTGTGATCATTGGATCAAATAAAGTTGGATTCTGAATGACTTATATTAAGCTCATTCATAAAGTTGTTGGATGCTTTGTTTAGAACATATTATACATCGTAATACATGGAAGAAAGTGTTTGATTTAAAGCATGACCGCCATGATTCTTGTATCAATATATTCTTAATAAAGTGATTGTTGCATAACTATTAAGTTAAGTGAATATGCGTTTACGGCCATAATGCTTATTTTTGCTCATAAAGAATTTTCTGATTTTGGTATGTGATCCAAGTGGGAGAATGTAAGAATTACGTCTCTTTAAGAGACTTTAATGTGGATCACATATTTTTGGTAATTAAATATTACCTTGTCTCCCAAGTAAAGTAATAAATCAGTCAATTAATTTTCCTCCAAGTTATGCATATATGGTATTTCTTTGATGGCAAAAAATAATTATGAGAAACCCCTGGGGTTAAAGTTATTTGCCTAAGAGTCCCTAGCCTACCTATAAATAGGCCTGTGATTCCATCAACCTGGCATACACTTTGATGGGCATAGGCTAGAAGACTCCTAAGCTTGTCTTACAAAGAAGATTCTCTACAACACTTGAATAATCATGGCTGAAGGTACGTTCCTGTTTAATATTCCGTTGCGTTTGGCTTTGTGATATGTGTTGAAATTTCAACAAACTATTGCAAATTATTCACAAAATTATGCCAATCAAAAAATTGGCGATTGCAATCTTGTCCACTCCAATGGTCCATATGGGGAAAATCTTGCTAAGGGAAGTGGTTCTTTTACTGGTACAACTACAGTTAACTTGTAGGTAGGCGAGAAACCGTACTAGCTAATAACTGTTGCACTGGCGGAAATCAGTGTCTGCATTATACTCAGGTGGTCTGGAATAACACAGTTCGAGTTGGTTGTGGTAGGGCTCAGTGTCCCAATGGATGGTGGTTTGTCATTTGCAACTATGATCCTTGGGCAACATTGTCGGTCAACGCCATTACTAAGGAAATTTGACTACGAGTTTTAATCAAATAAGAACTTGATTAGAATGTAATGAATAAATTAAGCTATTCGAAAGAAGAAATTTCTAAAAGTGAATAGTGGAAGTGATAGTAATACATGTTGGGTTCGAAATTGAGAGGGCGTCATGCGGAAGCTATTAATTGCAAACTTTAAAAAGGATAAATCAGATGACAACAAAAACTATACTAAAAAACATATTAATCGATATGGTTTGGTCAATTGACCTACATATTGAAAACTAAAATTAAAAAGCATAAGACTTTTTGGGAGAATAATCTTCTCATAAACAAGACTCTTTAAACAATTACATTTGTAGATGCTATTGTGTTGTTGTTTTAGACGAGAGATCTTCAATTTATAGAAGTTCAAACTTCTTCTCCAAGAAAGGATTAATCAATTATGGAAGAAATCTTTTCCTACAAGGAAACCTTTTCCACCGAAAAAATCTTTTTGAAATAAAATACATTTATGATATAATTCAGTTAAAGTAAGAAATTCAGGGCAAACACTAACCATATAGAGGTTTTACGATATCTATTGGCAGCATTTAGCTTCTAATATTAGAATTTCCAATTATATTCAAAATTTAAGACTGCTGAAATATTTTTTTGCTATACGACTGAATTTTATGCATGGCAATTGACATATTTGGTTAGATATTTATCTGCCTTTTTGTATTACTTTTGGCCATTTCTTCATGTGTTAAGACAGAAAAAATGAAGTTTAAAAAAAGAGAAAAAACATCAAAACACTTTTAAATTTGTCCCACAAACTTACTTTAGACCTTTAACTCCACAGACATCTATTTACCCCTTAACAACTTTAAAGTGAATTAAATACCACCCTACTACTGTAATACCAGTCTCACAAAGGAAGGTGTAATGCACACGCGATATGTAATTGCCACGTTAGTGCCACAGAGCCACGTCAATTTTTTTTTAAATAACCCACTAATATATATATATATATATATATATAATAAAAAAAAATTTTAAAACAAATCCACCTACACCCCCTGCCCCTTTCTTCTTCAAACCCCCCCACCGCCCTTTCTTCTTCTGCATAACCCCCCCCCCCCCTCCCCCCTCCTTCTTCGTAACACCATTATGAAAAAGTAAGAAATATTGAGCTTTTTATTCCAAAAAAAATTGAAGCCTTAGGTTCATTAGAGAAGATGAAGTACTGCCATAGTTGAAAATATTATAGCCTAAGACCATCAAAACACCATTAATGGGGCTAAGCTATCAAATGATTTTATGGAACTTCCTTCGGAAGATCTATTTTTACTTTAAAAAATTCACTTTCTTGAACACCCAATTTGATCCATCCACTAAATAAAAAGAAAATTCATTAATAAATTAATTTTCTTGTTCCAACTTGCCCTTCCACACTAGGAGTTCAATCATCCATTTAGACCCATAAATTCATTCACCAACGGGGGGAAATATGCACAAGAAAAAAAGGGGTGGGGTGGGGTTGGGGGGAGGGGCAAAAGAAGAAAGGGGCGGGGGTTCTTTACTTTTTTTAATTTTTTTTTAATTATATATAATAGAATAATAGTGAGACCATCTCATTTTTTTTTTTAAAAATGCACTTTCATTTCTTCTTCTTTTCTTTTTATGCCACGTCAGCAGTAGGAGTGATATTTAATTCACTTTTAAGTTGTTAAGGGGAATAAGTAAATTCCCGTGAAGTTAAAGGTCTAAAGTAAGTTTGTCTGTCAAGTTTAAAGGTGTTTTGATGTCTTTTCTCTTAAAAAAACAAAAGATTTACTCTGAAAATTTGGTCATGCTATATGCGAAGTTCACTTAGAGTCCAATTAGTATAATAAAATCATTTTGCTAGATCTATAGAAAATTAATCACTCTAAAGACGATCTGTGTTTTTCTAGAGAACAAAATGTAATTATAATAAAAATACGTAACTAATTTTAGAAGTGATTAAAGCAATAATTAACTAATAATACGTTGGTGTAGTATTAATTTACACGTTTTTGCATTGAGTGTTCATCTCTATGCATGGCTATTCTTTAAATATTGTCCTCGTTTCTTACTTTGTTGCCAAAATAGGTTCTGTTTATTACTATGCAAGGCAATAGAATTGATATTTTCCCCTTCAGCCTGCTGTGTTTTTCATGATAACGCGATATAAAGTTATGTTTATAGAATTCTGCTATATATTGTTGAATGTATGCTTGCTCATATTTTTTAGTACAAATTGGTACTAGCTATTTTGAGTGTCCAGGTAATTGTGTTTTGAAAAAAAAATAGTTGATGCATGATGTTAATTATATATAGAGAAGTTACACCGAGCCGATAGAGTTGTGAGTAGTACGATAGGATAGTTAGGTTGAATATATAATAATGTCCTACCGAAATGACATTATTAATAGGAATAATTACGGGACATAGAATATTGAAGGATTTAATTACGGGATATGAGTTAACTTTCACATAATTACATTTTATAGGTATAGTTTAGAACAAGTAGCTATTATTTTGGGCAACATATACATTTTGGGGGAAGGAAACGTATATTACCTACTCTCAAACTCCCTCTCACTCCCATGATTTATGGAGATTTCCATTTAAAAAGATTTTTTCTAAAATTTCATCCTTCTTTAGTGATATTTATATATGTATATACCAACTAAAACACATATATGTATATGCAATTGAAATGCTTTGTTTTTTGTCATACATTGTATATGAGATTCATACTTTTGAGGTAACTACCATGATTTATGGAGATTTCCATTTTAAAAAGATTTTTCTAAAATTTCATCCTTCTCTTTAGTGATGTTTATATATGTATATAAGTATATACCAACTAAAACGCATATATGTATATGCAATTGGAATGCTTTATTTTTGGTTATACATTGTATATGAGATTCATACTTTTGAGGTTCAAATGTATATGAGATTCATACTTTGAGATTCAAATATATTTGAGATTCAAACTTTTGAAATTAAAATGTATATGACATTTATACATATACATACATTTGAAATGTATATGCTTAGTTAACTTGAATCTCAAATACATATATACAATAGATGGTGAACACATCAGTATATAAAATTGCAAAGTATATGAATGGTTATTTGTATTTGAGATTTTTCAGCTGTAACAGTCAATTATGAAGAGAGAATATTAGTGGGGGTAAAAGACGCATGATTTATGGAGATTTCCATTTTAAAAAGATTTTTCTAACTGATTTTTAGGAATCTATTTTTATGGTATGTACGTATTTAAGCGTTTATATACAAATCGAGGGCTGATTTTGAAACTTGAAATTAGCTACACTTTGTAATTAAGAAACTTAAGCTATGGGCCCTGAATAATTTAGCAAACTATAGCTATTTATGAAATTTTGCCTTATTAATATATTACATGCCACAGTTCTAAACTATATGCATTATTTCTCATGTGAATATAGGTTTAGCATTATAATTGTTTTACAAGATTAATATAATTGCTTTTGACATATTGTTTCATGTATCATGGACAGTTTGCAGTTTTATAAATGTAATTGTATATGTATTATATGATATTTCATGACGACTCGATAGAGTAAGTAGAATAAGTTTATAATATGAGGTATCATGAGTAAAAATAAAAATCATGACTATCTGATATAGTAAATGAAATAAGTTTAAATAAAATATTTTGAGTGAAAGTTAGAGATCATGACAATCTGGCAGAGTTTGTAAGTTATCAAACAAGATAATTAGATTGAATATAGCATGAAATCCTAACAATTTATCATGACTTATATGTCCCAGTTATCGTGTCGCTTTACCATCCTGTCCATCTCTGCCCCTCAACTTATAGTCCGGATTTTCTTAAAATTAAACTTAAGGACCATTTATGAAATCGTTATTGAAATTGGGAATAATACCGATACGAAAATAGCCTACTTGTGCAAATACTTTGGGCTCTCGAATTGGAGTTTAAGTGGTCTCGTGGGCCGTTCTGCTTTTGCAGTCCATAGCTTCACAAGGCCTATGGGCTATCGAATAGTTCCTTCCCGAAAAAGAACTCATATATACTATATTAGATACAATATTACAACTCATACCAATAGATTCTAGTTTTCAATACCTACCATAAGTTTTCTAACACAACCTACCAACTTCATAAAATTCAAAAATAAAAAATGGAAAAAAAATAAAAAAAATAATCAGGTGCAACAAAATCCCTAAAAAATGGTTGAGGGATGTGATATCAATCGACCCAAAAATCTCTCCTATATCTTAAAATCATCATATCTCATCTCTCCTATATCTCACATATCTTAATTTTCTTATTTTACTCCTTTATATTATCACTTTAGTTGATATCAACTTTTATGCTTAATTAGATTTGAAAATTATCAAATTATCACGTCATAGATATCAAATTGTATATCGATTTCATATATTGAAAGTTGGGACTCTCAATTAAAAGGGACAAATAATTTTGTCAATTAAATTAGAGTCCTCCAAGTTTTAAATATTAGGTAAAAGTGACAAGTAAATAATTAACATTAATTAAGTCAAACCTCATTAAAAAACCTTTATTCAGCAATCTCCAAACTTTTTATTTTACACTTTTACCTCTATATTTATTAGAGGTAAAAGTATCTAAAATTACCAAAATATGGCAAATGGAAAACCTACGTGACCTCCTTCTTCCTCCTCAACAACTATTATTTTTCATCTTTCTCATTTTCCTTTTTTTTTTTTTATCTTTCTTTAAATTTGTGATCAATATTTGTGTTTTTGTTGAAAAGATTTGTGAAGAAAAAGTTCTAAAAAAAGAAAGAATTTCAAGATATTATTTAGTCATTCTGGATTGCATTTATTTTGATTTGAGCTTGAAATTGACTCAAAAAACCATTATTGGTAAGAATAAAGATTTTTGTGTATCCATTCTTCAAGTGGGTTTAGTGAGTGAACCCAACTTGATTGTTTCAGCCAACAACTTTAGAAGTTGTCCAGACAACTGCGAAAGTTATTTGAAGAAATAATTGAATATATGTCTGACAAATGCAGAAATTGTCCCTGCAATTATTTCACAACCATTTATAATTATTGAACATTTAAATAGTTGTTAGGACAATTAATGCAATAGTGAAACAACTTCTGTATTTTTGAAAGATATGATTGGACGATTACAGAAGTTGTCCCAACAACTTTCGAAGTTGTTCGACAACTATGTTTGGTTGTTGGTCAACTGATTAGTTGTTAGGACAACAATACAGTTATGGATCAACTTATTCATTGTTGAAATAAATAGTGAACAATTATAGAAGTCCCCTACACTATTAAAGTTGTCTGATGATTGTCGATAGTCGTGGGACAACTAATGACATGTAGAGACAAGTAATCAAAGTTCTTTAATTTTGAAATTGTTTGATGAATCTCTCATTTGTTAGGATCACTGAAATACGTATCTTTGTGATATTTTCAGGTATTGTGTTCATATATGGAATACCAAATTATAATAGGAGTTGATTTACATGGTGAATGGGTGGAGAATCCTATTCATTATATTTGGCGTCCGAAGGGCCGAGAGACAGTACCGATAAAGATAAGTGAGGATGTTACATACGATGAGTTGGTTGAGATCATCGTTTCTAGGTTTGAGTTAAATTCTGATAAGGATGATCTTTTTATTAATTACATGCTCGACTTTGCTGAAAAGCAAAAGAGAGCTCTTTTTAGGATAAGGGATGATTGTGATTTGCGGCTTTATTTGGATGACCAAAGTAGGCACATTCTAAGAATATCTATTGTTGAAAAAATGATAGAGGGAACAAATTCAGTTCAAATGGAACAAAATATGACAAATGACGGAGAACATCATATTACTATAGATATTTCGATAAATGAGAAAACTACACAATCTATACCAACACAAAGCAACCATGTATATGATGATGGCACAGGTTTTTATAAGGGTAAAACTTTCAAGGACAGGAGAGAATTAACTAATTTGTTGAAGCTTGCTTCCGTGAAGAAAGATCAAAGGTTTAAATCAGTGAAGAGTTCTAAACATGTGTAATGTGTTAGATGTGTAAATCTGAATTATGATTGGTGATTGTGAGCTACAAGGCTTAAAATTGTTATAGATTTGAAATTGTCAAGTACCACAACATTCACTCATGTGGGGCACAACATCTTACAAGCCATCATCCACATGCTTCAGCAAAAGTTGTTGCAGAATACATGCAACATGATTTCTTGAATGGAAGAGGTCCATCCACAAAAGATATAAAAATTATAATTCAAGCAGATTTGGGTTGCAAGATTAATTACTGGAAGTGTTGGAAGGATAGTGAGATAGCAAAGGCTATGATAAGAGGGAC
Organism: Jaltomata sinuosa; assembly: GCA_003996215.1. NCBI lineage: Eukaryota > Viridiplantae > Streptophyta > Magnoliopsida > Solanales > Solanaceae > Jaltomata > Jaltomata sinuosa. Next base: position 805,428 of record QJPP01000567.1, read on the forward strand.
ACCAATTCACAGGTATGCAGTTCTAGATGCTTATCGTCATATGCTTATGACTGTAAATGAAGGAAGTAAGACATCGTTGAAGCTTGATGACAATGAGAGGTTCAAATATTTTTTTATATCTTTTAGAGCTTGTATTAGGGGGTTTGTGTATATGATAAAAGTTTTAGCCTTTGACGGAATATTTTTAAGTGGCCTTTACGATGGAATTTTGTTGTCTGCTATGGCACAGGACACAGAGAATCATATTTTTTCAGTTGCAATTTGTGTAGTAGATGTGGAGTGTAATGCCTCATATCAATACTTTTTTGAGAAACTGCTAGACGTAGTCCCAATACTTCAGAGTTGTACATAGTTTCTGATAGACATTCAAGCATAGGGAAAACGATATTAAAGTTTTACTCTGAAGCGCATCATGAATGTTGCACGTGGAATCTTGGTAAAAATTCCCGTATAAATTTTTATTATGCAGATTTCCTTGGACATTATTATCATGCAACAAAAGCATATAGAAGATATATGTTCCATGATCATTTTGAACAAATCAGAAATATCAATGCGGGAGTTGCCGAATATCTTGAGAATGTTGAGTTTAACAAATGGAGTAGAGCATACTTCCTAGGAAATATGTAAACTTTCTTACTGGTTTAAACATAGATATTGCAGGTCCCCAATAGTTACTGTAATTGTTGGAATAACTACTGAAATTATTTCAGTAACTGCATTAGTTGTGGGGCATTAAAGACAACTGTTCCAACAACTGTAATAGTTGTTGGGGATCTGCTGTTATTTGTATTCTAGATTCTTCATATTTCTTTACTTTTATATTTCAGGTATAATGTATTGACATCAAATATTGCTGAATCTTTTAATGCAATATTTAAGAAAGCAAGAGAATACCTCATTACTGTCCTATTCAATAATATAAGTAAGAGGTGGTCAGAAAAAATTCATGAGAGAAAGATGACATATGTCAACTTAACAACAATCTTTATTCCTTCAGCTGAAGCTAAGATAATGACTAACAGGAATCTGGGAAATAAGTTATTGGTCCATCAAATAAATGAAGACACATTCACCGTCACTGCAAATAATGGGGTCTCAATGGTCCTTCTATGGAGTAAAACATGTTCATGCCTGTAACGATCAGGTTCTTCGTTACGGGTGAGCAATTCGTGCCAATTTTTAGAGTTAGAAAACTTTGAGTTTGGGAGTTTGAAATTTTGGGCTAGGCTAGTCTCGATTAAATTTGGAGAGAGGTATGGTCTAGGGTAATCCAGGTAAGGATTGGGTTTGATGTCTTGATTCGAGCTAGTTTTCCTTGTAGCTAACACATAAAGGAGTCCAGAGGACTTTTCAGAATCAAATTCGGGTAAGTAGAACTCCCGGAATCGAGGTTGACGTGAACGGGTTATTCTGGAACATCGGAGAAAGTAGGTGTGTTATAGAATGGACCAATTTTGGAAAATTCTCGATATTTTGTCCGTGACAAGCGCTACCGCTCTGCCACGATGACTTTTGCTATAGCAGAAAAATTACCGCTATAGCAGAAGTCAAGTCGGTCAATCTCCGCCATAGCGGCTGACTCCACTATGGCGATACCGCTATAGCAGAGGTACTTCTATATAGCAGAGCATGATGAAATTTAATGCAGAAACATTCTAAAAAATATTCAGTTTTCACAAATTCGTTTGGAGAAGGGCTAGGGTGATTTCAGGCAAAATTCCTCCGTTCTTCATTATTTTTCCTCCTAAAAGTAAGGTTTCTACTCCCCGAACTCCGTACTACTTATCCTATGTGGTAGAATTGCTAGGAGTAGACTTGAAAAAAGGTTTGGGATGACCTAGGAATGATAGAATCCGGGAAAAAAAGAGATTCTATGGTACTAGAGTTCTCGGGTCTTGATTCTTGATGATCATTTAGCCATAATTCGCTAAGAGAATTCGTAAAAATGATGAATTTAGGTGAATTAATAGTGGGAAAGCCCGAAAATGGGTGAAATGATCATGGTTGGCCTGGGGTTTGGAATTTTTCATAATCCGGGTAATTTGTAGGCCATAAAGATTAATTCTTTGTTACTGTGTATTTGTTTCTAGACCAAGAACAAGCAAGGGATCCTGACAGGGGAAAAGCTCCGGCACTGTAGAGCTTGCTTATTTGAGGTAGGTGATGGTTGCTTCCGATATGCTTTGTGTGTTTATGTACTTTTATCTAAGTATTTGTATGAGATGCATTGCTTAGGGAATGACTAGGATTGTCTAATTGTCCTGTTTAGCAGTCTGGTAAATTGAACATTGTATTGTGGTTGTTGGTTTACAAGTTGATTATTTTTTTTGTGACTGTGGATTGTTTAACATTTGGTTGGCTCGGGTACCACGCCTGGTATGAAATATACTAACGGTTGGCTCGGGTACCACGCCTGGTACTGAATAATACTAATGGTTGGCTTGGGTACCACGTCTGGTATGGGATAATACTAACGGTTAACTCGGGTACCATGCCTGGTACATATTTACGTTTTTTGTGTTGATTGCATCTTTATTAATGGTTCCCTGAGAGGACCGAGTTGTGTTTATGGATTGTGGTTATGTATTTTGGTCCTTGAGAGGTCGGGTTGTTACATTGCTTTATGAGTTTGGTCTTGGTGTAGATCGGGTTGTTTGTCTGACACTTAGGTGTTGTCTAGAGGGGATCCAGGGTGGGTCCGGGATATGTATCGAGTTATAATTGTCATTGTTATGGATTATTGATCATAACTGTGTAGTGATTTACATGTGGGACAAGTTAGGTAGAGACTTGTAGGCTAGGAATACTTGTTGACTTGCCTATGTGTTTCCTGTATTCTTACTTAATTTTTGTACTGCTCATTCATTGTTATTTGAAACTGGATGACGATCCTACTAGTACACGATGGTTGTGTACTGATACTGCACTTGTTTGTCTTTTGTGAGTACAGAAAATCTTTCGAAGGTTCACGCACAACCTCACTTGTAGGCCTGACACTTCAAGATATCAAGGGTGAGCTATTCGATCGAGCTGCCTTGGTTTCTTTCGTATTGGTTGTAGCCCACTTGTTTTGGGCTTAGACTATTGCTTACTTTGGGGTTGCATCCCCGTACTCTAGTTTTTGGTAGATGTTTTTGGTACGATGACTTTCAGATTCTAGGGAGGGATTTTCGCAGTTTATTTTATTTATAGAGTTGGTTTTATTCATGATTGAATGCTAGTTTATATTTCTGCACTGGTTTTAAGCTGTTAGGCTAGGCTAAGAATTGGACTCTATTGGGTCGCTCATCCGGGGGTTGGGTGGGTGCCACTCATGATGGTCTGGGTCGTGACAAAGATGGTATTAAAGCCCTAGGTTCATTGATCTCATCGTACCAAAAAAGGTCTAGTAGAGTCTTGCAGAACGGTACGGAGACGTTCGTACTTTTCTTCGAGAGGCTATAGGACTTTAGAAAACTATCTCTTCTTTCTTCCATCGTGCTATAACTCGATTCCAATTGGTATCTGGTGATATAAATTGGTATCTGACTCTTTCATTCCTCTGTCCGCATATGGTTAACATAAGAAATAACAGAGCTAGATTGGCGGTCCCAGCAGCGGGCCTGACTGTCCGTGGTAGAGGCAGGGAAAGGGGAAAAGGACGAGGTAGAGCCACGCCCGCCAGGGGTGGAGCTCAAGCTGCTACAGGAGCTCGAGAGGCAACCCCTCCCCCACCTCAGGAACAGGTTGTCGAGAAAGTAGAAGTTGTTGTGGAAGATGAAGGGGAGCAAGCGGAGGCAGAGGCGGCACCGACTAGAGGTGTAAGTCTTCCTCCTATGACACCAGAAGCATTTCAGCAGGCTTGGAATATCTTGAGTGGGTTGGTTGGTGTTGGAGCCATATCCGCGACACTTGCAAATCAGGCTCTGGGCACTCAGCCAACGGTTACCGCGATGCCTAGGATGGATGAAACTTCAGGCACAGGTGACTTCTTTAGGCCAATGCTGGGCCCAATGATGACAGGGAATGAACATGAGATGCTGACCAAGTTTCTCAAGCTGAAACCTCCTACATTTCAGTGTACTGATAGGGAAGATGCTTATGAGTTTATACTGGATTGTTACGAAAGGCTGCACAAGCTGGGCATTGTGCAATAGTATGGGGTTGAGTTCATCACATTTCAGCTGCAGGGTGATGCCAAGCAGTGGTGGAGATCTCATGTGGAGTGTCGGTCATTTGTTTTACCTCCATTGACTTGGGAGCAGTTCCACTCTCTTTTATTAGAGAAGTACGTACCCCATACTTTGAGGGACCAGAAAAAGGACAAATTCTTGAATTTGGAGCAGAGTAGCATGTCAGTCTCTGCTTACGAGGCAAAGTTTCATGCCTTATCTCATTTTGCTACGCAATTGCTGGGTTCTGAAGAGGAGCGGGTTCGGTTGTTTATCAAAGGTTTGAATACTAAGGTTCATGTACTGTCTGTGCACATGACTTCTTCAGGGAAAGACTTCAATGAAGTGGTGGATTATGTAAAGAAACTTAAGGGAGTCAGGCAGGCGGGGCAGCCTAAGGTGTTAGCCAAGAAGCCCTAGAATGAGGGAAATTATGGTCGTTCGTACTCCAGGGGTCAGAATCAGCAGGTATACTCAGCCCTTCATATTCAGTCAGCTCTGCCAGTTGCTACAGGTGGTCGTCCGGGAGCTAATCAGCAGTTTTTGGCTCCTAAGGGCCAGGGAGCTTCTTATTCATCTTCTAGTAGGCCTGCGCTTGATCGTAGTTGTTTTCATTGTCGTGATCTGGTCCATTTTAAGAGGGAGTACCCTCACAGGCAGATTGGTAAGCAGGTTCAGCAGCAGTCTAAGGTTGTGGTCCCGGCAGGTAGAGGTGGTCATACTAGAGGTCATCCACAGGGTGGGCGAGGCAGCTTTCAGAGAGGTCAGAGAGACAGAGGAAACGACGGCACGGGTAGGGGTGTGGCACAGCCAGTCGGGGAGGTTGCCCAGATTGATGATTGGGCTCACTGCTATGCATTTCCAGGGAGGACCAAGGTCGAGGCATCAAATGCGGTGATCATAGGTACCATTCTTGTCTGTGATAAAATGGCTTCGGTATTATTTGACCCAGGTTCTACATATTCTTATGTGTCTATGAATTTTGCGTGGGGTCTGGACTTGGTATGTGATATCCTTGATTTTTATATCCATGTTTCTACCCCGGTTAGAGAGTTTGTGGTTGTGAATCATGTCTATCATGAGTGCTCTGTAGTGTTTGTGGGGTTGTATACTTGGGTAGACTTGGTAATCCTGTATATGGTTGACTTTGATGTGATTTTGGGCAGGACTTGGTTATCCCCTTATCATACTGTGTTGAATTGTAACACCAAGACTGTGGCTCTAGAGATTCTGGGTAAGGATAGGCTAGAGTGGGAAGGTGTGTACATGCCTAAGCCAGTTAAGATCATATCATTTGTTCAGGCTAGAAAGCTAGTGGAGAGAGGGTGTCTAGCCTTCTTGGCTCATCTCAGGGATAATAGTATGGAGTCTCCCTCTATTGAGTCAGTTTCGATTGTTTCAGAGTTTCGAGAGGTGTTTCCAGCGGATTTGCCGAGTATGCCTCCGGACAGGGATATTGACTTTTGTATAGACTTGGAGCCGGACACTCATCCTATTTCCATTCCTCCGTACCGTATGGCTCCAGCAGAGTTAAGGGAACTCAAGACTCAGCTTCAGTAACTCCTATATAAGGGATATATCCATCCTAGTGCTTCACCTTGGGGTGCTTCGGTCTTGTTTGTAAGGAAAAATGATGGTAGTATGCGGATATGCATAAACTATAGACAGTTGAACAAGGTTACCATCAGGAATAAGTACCCGCTACCCCGTATTTTTGATCTGTTTGACCAGTTACAAGGAGCGTCGGTGTTTTCAAAAATTGACTTGAGATCAGGGTATCATCAGTTAAAAATTAGGCCTGAGAACATTCCTAAGACTGCTTTTCGGACTCGCTATGGGCATTATGAGTTCTTGGTGATGTCGTTTGGTTTGACCAATGCGCCGGTAGCATTCATGAGTTTGATGAATGGGGTATTTAAGTCATATCTGGATTCATTCGTCATCATTTTTATTGATGATATTTTGATCTACTCCAAGAGTAGGGAGGAACATGCTGAACATCTCCGTATAGTATTGGGCATTTTGAGGTGCCAAAAGCTTTATGCGAAGTTCTCCAAGTGTGAATTTTGGTTGACTTCAGTCGCTTTCTTGGGGCATGTAGTGTCAGAACAAAAGGTGATGGTAGATCCCTAGAAGATTAAGGCAGTCAAGAGTTTGGTCCGGCCTAGCTTGGTGATCGAGGTGAGAAGTTTTGTGGGGCTTGCAGGCTACTATCGTAGTTTTGTCAAGGATTTTGCATCTATTGCTACTCACCTGACAAGGTTGACACAGAAAGATGTACCATTTGTGTGGTCCGACAAGTGCGATGAGAGCTTCCAAAAGCTCAAGACACTTTTGACCACGACTCTTATTTTGTCCTTACCGGTTGAAGGTAAAGACTTTATTATTTACTGTGATTCTTCACATTATGGTTTGGGTGTTGTGTTGATGCAGGATAGGAATTTGATAGCCTATGCTTCTAGGCAGTTGAAGGTGCATGAGAGAAACTATTCGACTCCTGATTTAGAGTTGGCAGCGGTGTTCTTTGCACTCAAGATGTGGAGACATTATCTTTATGGTGTCAAATGTGAGTTGTTCACTGATCATCACAGTCTGCAACATGTTTTCACTCAGAAGGACTTAAATCTGAGGCAGAGAAGGTGGATGAAATTGTTGAAGGATTATGATGTGACTATTCAGTACCATCCGGGTAAGGCTAATGTGGTGGCAGACGCATTAAGCCGGAAGACACTTAGCATGGGAAGTTTGGCTTGTTTGGGGGTGTCCAAACAACCACTTGCAAGGGAAATTCAGGCATTGGAGTCCAAGTTCATGCACTTGGGTGTTTTAGAACAAGGTGGATTGTTGGCCAGTATTGAGGTTAGATCCACTTTCATAGAGGAGATAAAGGCCAAGTAGTTTCAGGATTCAAAACTGAGTAAGCTTCGAGGTAAGGTAATATCCGGGAAGTCCAGGGACGTTACGTTAGACTCTAGTGAAGTAGTAAATTTCAGAGGAAGGATTTGTGTTCCTCGGGTTAATGATATGATTTAGAATATCCTAGCAGAGGCTCATGGTTCGCGGTACTCAATTCATCCGGGTGTGATGAAAATGTACGGAAATTTAAGGCAGCATTACTGGTGGCCCAGGATGAAAAGGTACATAGTTGATTTGGTGTCCAAGTGTCAGAACTGCCAGCAGGTAAAGTATGAGTGTCAGAGACCTGCAAGACTACTTCAGAGAATGCCCATTCCAGAGTGGAAGTGGGAAAGGATAGCCATGGATTTCGTGGTGGGTCTTCCTAAGACATTGGGTAAGTATGACTCAATTTGGGTCATCGTTGACAGGCTGTCAAAGTCCGCTCATTTTATTCTGGTCAGGGTAGATTATAATTCATAACAATTGTCTAAGATCTACGTGAAGAAAATTGTGAGGTTGCATAGAGTACCACCGTCCATTATTTCAGACAGGGGTACGCAGTTTACCTCCAAGTTTTGGGGCAAGTTAGATGAGGAGTTGGGCACTCAACTCACCTTTAGCACAACTTTCCATCCTCAGACTGATGGTCAGTCAGAGAGGACGATCCAGGTGTTGGAGGACATGTTGAGAGCATGTGTGATGGACTTTGGGGGTCACTGGGAACAGTTTCTACCATTGTGTGAGTTTTCATACAACAATAGCTACCACTCCAGTATCGACATGGCACCATTCGAGGCTCTGTATGGGAGGAGTTGTAGATCACTGCTTGGGTGGTTTGAGGAAGGCGATGTAAAGCCTTTGGGCATAGACTTGGTAAAGGAAGCGCAAGAGAAGGTGAGAGGCATTCAAACCAAGTTGCTAGCTGCCCAAAGCAGGCAGAAGGAATATGCGGATCGCAAGGTCTGGGACATGAAATTTCAGGTTAGGGAGCAAGTACTACTGAAGGTATCACCAATGAAGGGAGCATCCATTTTGGTAAGAAGGGCAAGCTCAACCCTCGGTTCATCGGTCCGTTTAAGGTTCTTGAAATTATGGGGCCAGTGGCTTACAAGTTCGCACTACCGCCTAGTTTGTCGGGTGTCCATATGATATTCCATGTATCCATGCTTAAGCGATACCATGGGGATGGGGACTACATCATCAAGTGGGATGAGGTGCTTTTCGATAAGGACCTTCTCTATAAAGAGAAACCAATTTTGATCCTTACTCGGGATGTTCGTAAATTGAGGACAAGGGTGATTAGTATGGTAAAGGTTCAATGGAAGCATCATCCGGTTGAGGAGGCCACTTGAGAAACCGAAAAGGATATGCGGGATAAGTACCCTCACTTGTTTGAGGATTCAGGTACTACACTTTCCTTCTTTAATTTCTGTAATTTTAGGTTTGATCATTCGGGGATGAATGATGGATAAATTGGTATCTATTTTAATTATCGGGTTCGTCGTTATGGGTGAGCAATTCGTGCCAATTTTTAGAGTTAAAAAACTCCGAATTTGGGAGTTTGAAATTCTAGGGTAGGCTAGTCTTGGCCAGATTTAGAGTGAGGTATAGTCTAGGGTAATTTGGGTAAGTATTGGATTTGATGTCTTGATTTGAGCTAGTTTTCCTTGTAGCTAACACATAAAGGAGTCAGGAGAACTTTTTGGAATTGAATTCGGGTAAGTAGAATTCCCGGAATTGAGGTTGACCTGAAGGGGTTATTCCAGAATGTCAGAAAAATTAAGTGTGTTGTAGAATGGACAAATTTTGGAGTATTCTCGACATTCTATCCATGACGAGCATTACCGCTCCGCCATGGCGACCTCCGCTATAGTGAAAAAATTATCGTTATAGCAGAAGTCAAGTCGGTCAACCTCCTCCATAGCGGTTTACTCTGCTATGGCGGTACCGCTATAGCGGAGCGTGACAGGATTTAATGCAGAAATATTCTCAAAATTATTCAGTTTTCACAAATTCGTTTGGGAGAAGGGCTAGGGCGATTTCAGGTGAAATTCCTATGTTCTTCATCGTTTTTTCTCCCAAAGGTAAGGTTTTTATTCTCTGAACTCTGTACTACTTATCCTATGCGGTAGAATTGCTAGGAGTAGACTTGGAAAAAGGTTTGGGATGACCTAGAAATGGTAGAATCCGGGAAAAAGAGGATTCTAGGGTGCTATAGTTCTTGGGTCTTGATTCTTGATGATGGGTGATGATCATTTAGCCATAATTCCCTAAGATAATCCATAAAAATAATGAATTTAGGTGAATTAATGGTGGGAAAGCTCGAGAATGGGTGGAATGATCATGGTTGACCTGGAATTTGGAATTTTTCATAATCCGGGTAATTTATAGGCCATAAAGATTAATTCTTTGTTACTGTGTATTTGTTTCTAGACCAAGAACAAGCAAGGGATCCTTAAAGGGGAAAATCACCGGCACTATAGAGCTTTCTTATTCGAGATAGGTGATGGTTTCTTCCGGTATGCTTTGTGTGTTTAAGTACTTTTATCTAAGTATTTGTATGAGATGCATTGCTTAGGGAATGACTAGGATTGTCTAATTATCCTGTTTAGCAGTCTGGTAAATTGAACGTTGTATCGTGCTTGTTAGTTTACAAGTTGATTGTTCTTTTTGTGACTGTGGATTTTTTGACATTCCGTTGGCTCGGGTACCACACTTGGTACAAAATATACTAATGGTTGGCTCGGATATCACGCCTGATATGGGATAATACTAATGGTTGGCTCAAGTAACATGCCTGGTATGGGATAATACTAACGATTGACTCGGGTACCACGCCTGGTACAAGTTTACTTTTTTTGTGTTGATTGCATCTTTATTAATGGTTCCCTGAGAGGACCGGGTTGTGTTTATGGATTGTGGTCGTGTATTTTGGTCCTTGAGAGGCCGGATTTTTACATTGCTTTATAAGTTTGGTCTTGGTGTAGACTGGGTTATTTGTCTGACACTTAGGTGTTATCTAGAGGGGATCCAGGGTGGGTCTGAGATATGTATCGAGTTATAATTATCATTGTTGTGGATTATTGATCATAACTATTTAGTAGTTTACATGTGGGACAAGTTAGGTAGAGACTTGTAGGCTAGGAATACCTGTTGACTTGCCTATGTGTTTCCTGTACTCTTACTTGATTTTGGTACTGCTCATTCATTATTATTTGAAACTGGCTGATGATCCTTCCAGTACATGATGGTTGTGTACTGATACTGCACTTGCTTATCTTTTATGAGTACAGGAAATCTTTCGGCGATTGACGCACGACCTCACTTGTAGGCCTGACACTTCAAGATATCAAGGGTGGGCTGTTCGATCGAGCTGCCTTGGTTTCTTTCGTATTGGTTTTAGCCCACTTGTTTCGGGCTTAGACTATTGCTTACTTTGGGGTTGCATCCCCGTACTCAAGTTTTTGGTAGATATTTTTGGTACGATGACTTTCTAATTCTAGGGAGGAATTTCCGCAGTTTATTTTATTTATAGAGTTGGTTTTATTCATGATTGAATGCTAGTTTACATTTCTAAACTGGTTTTAAGTTGTTTGGCTAGGCTAAGAGTTGGACTCTATTGGTTCACTCATCCGGGGGTTGGGTGGGTGCCACTCACAATGGTCTGGATCATGACAGTGCCGAGAGTTTGACTTGGATAAGATACCCTTCCAACATGCTATGGCTGCGCTTAAACATAAATTCGAAGATGAATATGGAAAGATGATTTACGAATACTCTTCTCTGTATTATAGGGTAGAGTCATACTTGCTTTCATATTCAGATTTAATTTATCCGGTGCCGACTGAAGAATTTTAGAACTTTTCTCCGAAGATTTTATAGAGACGAATACCTCCACCTAAAGTGAACACTAAATCAGGAAGGAAGCGGAGGAAACAGATACCTACTATTGGGGAAGTAGTTTCAAAGAAGAGAAATAAATGCTCTTTAAGAAAAAGGTTGGACACAAAAGAACTACATGTCCTACATGGTCGAGTGGAGTTGCAGGAACAAGTAATGGTGTAGTTTTATGAGTTTCTATTGTATTTATAATGTGCACTTGATGTTGCTATTCTTAGTGTTTTTGATTTAACAAATAATGTTAAAGTATATTTTGAGCTTGTGATAATCAAAACATCTGATAAATGATGTTGTGTTGATGGATTCACTCTATTACAATAGTCACCACCTGTTAATTATTGAGTTTTCTCAACAACTTCATCAGTTGTTTCACATTTATTATAATAGTTGTCGAACAACTTACATAGTTGTAGATAAGTCATTGAATTTTATATAGATTTAAGTCAACAACTTCTGTAATTATTGTTCAACTAAAACAGTTGTACGTTAAATTACTGAAGTTGTTGATCAACTCAAAAGTTGTTTGGAAATTGCTGGAACAACTGATTGAGTTGTTGGAACAACATATATAACTGTTGGCACAACTTAAGTAGTTATTCGGCATAAATAATAACAATTGAAGATCAATCGAGTCATTTTATGAATTATTAAATATTAGCTAAGTGATTCAATAATGATTAATGATCGATCGAGTCATTTTATGAGTTATTAAAGATAAACTAAGTGATTCAACGATAACTGAAGATCGGTCGATTGATTCTGTGAATTATTAAAGATAAACTAAGTGATTCAATAATAATTGAAGATCGGTCGAGTCATTTTATGAATTATTAATGATAAATTAATCATTTTATAAACTATTAAAGATAAACTAAGTGATCCAATAATAATTGAAGATCTATCAAGTCATTTTATGAATTATCAAGAATAAACTAAGTGATTCCACGATAATTGAAGATCGATTGATCGATTGTATAAATTAGTAAAGATAAACTAAGTGATTCAATAATAATTGAAGATCGATCAAGATATTTTATGAATTATTAAATATTAGCTAAGTGATTCAATAATAATTGAAGATCGATCGAGTCATTTTATAAATTATTAAGAATAAACTAAGTAATTTCACAATAATTGAGGATCGATTGATCGATTCTGTGAATTAGTACAGATAAATTAAGTGATTCAATAATACTTGAAGATCGATCAAGTCATTTTATGAGTTATTAAAAATAAATTAAGTGATTTAATAATAATTGACGATCGATCGAGTTATTTATGAATTATTAAAGATAAACTAGTCATTTTATGAATTATTAAAGATAAACTAGTCATTTTATGAATTCTTAAAGATAAACTAAGTGATTCAATAATAATTGAAGATCTATCGAGTCATTTTATGAATTATTAAAGATAAACTAAATATTTTATAAATTATTAAAGATAAACTAAGTGATTCAATAATAATTGAAGATCTATCGAGTCATTTTATGAATTATTAAAGATAAACTAAATATTTTATAAATTATTAAAGATAAACTAAGTGATTCAATAATAATTGAAGATCTATCGAGTCATTTTATGAATTATTAAAGATAAACTAAATATTTTATAAATTATTAAAGATAAACTAAGTGATTCAATAATAATTGAAGATCGATCGAGTCATTTTATGAATTATAAACTAAGTAGTTGATGGGACAAGTGATGTAGTTGCTGGGACAACTGAAGTAGTTGTTTGGAATAACTGAAACAGTTATAGGGACAACTAAAACAGTTGTTGTGCAACTATATAAATTGTAAAGTAGTTGCTGGGATAACTGAAATAGTTGATGAAATAACTGAAACAGTTGCTGAGACAACTGAAGTAATTATTGGGATAACTAAAACAGTTGTAGGGACAACTAAAGTAGTTGTAGGGACAATTAAAACAGTTGTTGTGCAACTATGTAAATTATAAAAATAATTAAAGTAGTTATTGAGATAAATACAGTGACTCAACTAAAATAATAGTGTTATTTTGTAATACTATTATTATTGAGAATAAACATTATTGGGCAACTAAAATAGTTGTGGGAAGAATTTAAGCAGTTGGTGGAACAACAAAAAAGTTGTTAGGCAACTGAAGCGATTATTGGGACAACTGAAATAGTTGTTGTTCAATTACGTAAATCATAAAAATAATTAAAATAATTGGGATAACTCAAGCAGTTGTTGTGCAACCATGCAAATTGTATGAACAAATAAAGTTGAAAATAACATAAAATATTAGAATAACTAAGATTAAAAATTAACACAAAAACTAATTTCCATCAACTCAAACATCCAGTAAATCAAGTATCAAAAATAATCATATACACAACTAACCCCTCAAGGTTTTAATTTCTTTTCTTGCACAGCAACAACATATTGTACCCTAAAATTATCAATCTCGTTGTTGTTGAGGAATGCCATATCAGTCTCAACAAGAAGATGATCAACAAAAGCACAAGAGTATGGTCCACATGCCACACCAGACAAGTTTCTCGGGACATCATTTAGACGCTCATACGACTACACAGTATTTAAAAAAAATTCTGACAAATGATTGAACATTCCGCTTTGCTTGAGTAGTTTGGGCCACAAATCAAGAATGAGTTGGATAAATGTAAGAAAATGTGGCTCATCACACACCTAAATGTTGCAATCATAAACTTGAACCAAACCCTTCTCCATCAAGAATTCAAGTGTAATAAAATGTATATTTTTTATATTCATCACGATGTAATTTTTTTTTTACTCCATACCACTTTCGATCGTATGGATAGTGTCTTGATTCATTATAATAGTTGAGTATGTCATTATCTAACTCAAACAATGTGAATGCCTCATGTATTGATGGGGCACCATTCACCAAACTCTTATCACTCAAATTCTTGTAGCAATCATGCAAGTTGTTGTAGAAATTTAGATTCAAAATTAGATCATTTTAGTTATAATGCCTGAGAAATCAAACATGTCTCTTCTGTATCAGGGACAAGATCTCATTAACATGCTGCAAAAAAATCAACACTTAATTCAATATTAGTAACCAATAACTGATGCCAGTTGTTGGACAACTGCAGCAGTTAGTGGACAGCTGCAACAGTAAAACTCCGATAGCTATTAAAGTTGACTTGGTCTAACTAGTTAAAATGTAATAAAATATAGGTTATATTTACCTTGCACTCGAACCAAAAATTTGGATCAATTATATTCTCCAAGTTTTGATAATTTTTCACCACTCAAATACATTTTTCTTTCCTCTTCCTTCTTACTAAGAAAGTCTTTAAAGGCCTTTACCTTCTCCACAATAAGAGGTTTGTACAAATTCACTTTCAATCTGTTCTTTGTCCTGACATTCTTGGTCTTGGAGTTTATGGAGAACCTTCTTGCTAATTCAGGAGTATAAGGAGATTGTCTTGCATAGCTCGAAAACATAATCCTCTTTGATTGTTTGCCCTCTAACTTTGTTGACAAGTATGTTATTTCATTCAAAAGGACTTTATACTTATTATAACATATTTTGCATTCACAACAACAATCGATATAGGAGTAAATCACATCTGGTGTTTTTGTCACACCAGGAGTATCTCTCTTCCCTATCAAGATCAGTTCTATATGAGTCACCTCTTCCTACCCCACCAAAAGATCTACAGATATCTATTGCAATATAACCAACATTATCTCTCTCAAAATCAAAATCTCTCACAATACTATTCGCGCCACCAACTCTCTCAAGACTCTCTTCACCAACAATTATATTCATTTTTATAGTTATTACAAGTGCCAACTCATTTTTTAAAAGGTCAATTGTTGAATCCAGACTATCTTCAAAGAGCTCAATATCTTGAATAAAAGTCTCTCCCTTTTTTATGTTTGTTGAAAAAAGAAAAGGATGAACAACCTGATTTTGAATTTGTATTTAAACAAAATTAAAAATTATATATAATACCGAGACAACTACTTCAGTTGTCCAACAACAACTTTAATTGTCCATGATCGTGGGAACAACTTCAGTTGTTGTTGGACAACGGAAGCAGTTGTGGAATAACAAGTTCAGTTGCCCAATAACTGTAGTTATTGTCCTACTATTGCATAACACAATTAAAATTATTCAGATATATAATCTAACCTGTTCTCTTGTCTGGTCAATAGGATCAACATTTATTGAGTAAGCAGGTTTGGCAGTTATCCATCTAATCATTCTTGGGATTGATCTCTCATGTGACCAAAAAACACTGAAATCATTCTCAATACGCTGATTGATCAAATCTTTATAAACTCAACAAATTATGTTTCAAAGCCGACTCTCACATTGATTCTTGAATCATAAGACCCAGACATTCAAGTGGGCCGTAAATTTATATTTTTCAATGAAAATACTCTTCACAAAATTTGGAACAGAAAGAGCCCTGGGATCACTATTATTATAAGATGATTTAGTACTTATCGAATTATCATCACCACCAATTTCATTAGTCACAACTCTATTTTCTTCTTTTTTACCCGATTGCTCAATTGCACTCTTACAACTTTTTTGCTCTTTACTTAATTGCTCACTGTTACTCTCATCATTTTTTTACACCTAACTGCTCACTACTACTCTCACTATATTTTTCTAAATCACCCGACTGCTCACCACTATTCTCATCACTCTTTTCTTTTTCTTCTTTTTCTTCACCTGGCTGTCCATTGTTACTCTCGCTATTTTTTTTCACCTGACTGCTCACTGCTACTCTCATTACTTGGCTGCCCATTGCTACTCTCAAGTGTTTTTTTTTCACTAATAGGTTACTCATTGTTTAAAGACATCAAAATCTTCAAATTTTCATGATCAAAAGCCTTACTTGCTTGTTTGGATCTCTTTGATGCATCAATCAATTTTTTTACTGATGTGGTAGCTCTTTTATTATGTGCAGTATCTCTTTTTCTAGCAGCAGCTAAGCTTCTAGCATTTTTTCTAGCATCCAGATCAGGCGAAGGTGTTTCGGTTCTCTTTCCGTTATGTTGGCCCATTTTGTCTTATCTACAACAAAAATAAATAAAAATTAGTAAATAATAAAAAATAAATTAAGTAGAATCAATAGCCTTATGAAAACCAAGTCAAAAGTTATTGTTGAAAAAAATAATTGAACAATTGCAGAAGTTGTCCCAACAACTACTTAAGTTGTTTAACAACTGTGTTTAGTTGTTAACTTGTTATCCCAACAGTCATTTAAAGTCTTTGATTATTTTCAATTTTAACACTTTCTCTAGAAAAATGTTAGCTTGGCACCTAATACCATTTCCTTCATAATTAACTAAGATATTAAAGTGAGACAAGTAACAAACAACAAGCTTTGTTATGTCAAAATTTAAATTCTCCACTTAACAATTAGAATAAACTTGTGTGTTCTATCCAGATTGTAGAGTAAGAAGAAAAAAATCTTGAAGTTAAAGTTTGTTTTCCCATTTTAAAAAATGAATCTTCTTTATTAAATCCTAGCTCTAACAATTTAAAATAGAAAAGATAAAGAAAGTTTATCTTATATTTGAACACAATGCCTTAATGAATTAGCTTTACTGATTGGAAAAGGAGAACAGAAAAGAGAAGAGATGATGTTGATTTTGAAGAAGAGAAGCTTGAGAGAATGGAGAAGAAAAAGGGGAAGAAAATGGAGAAAATGAGTCTGTGCACGTTGAAGAGGAGAAGAGAAATAGAAATTGAAGGTTCAGTCTCCAACTTTTAAATATTATAATTTAGCCCCTTTTAATTTAATTAATGTCTAAATAAATAGAAAAAGAAAGAAAAAGTGAAATGGGGGCCACTTATCCCCTTTTTTTTAATTGAACACTTAAAAGGTCTTTGGACCTCATTTTTTACTTGAAAGTTGACAATATGAAAATTTATTTTGTGTATACAATGAATATAAAATCTGATGGTATAATACTTCATATATATCAGTTCTATACCAAATATATATATATCGAGACATTATAAAAATGAATTACATTTTATATATGTAATTGTTCTACAAACTATTTTCAATATATGTATATTATAGTCATTAAATTAATGAATGGATACTAGCATAGATTGTCTTAAATAATACCATATAAAAATCACATTATATACTTGAAATTATTCATTTTAATGTAATTTATTATAACATATAATGAATTTTAGAAGAGAGAAGAAAAATATTTTTGAAATGCAAAGAAAAAAAATAATTTAGTTGAATAATAATAATTGTAAATCCCTAAATTTAAGAAGACTACTAAATCAATTAAAAAATATATTTAGATAAATAAATAAATAAATAAGACTAAGAGAGAGAGAAGAAAAAATTATTTTGTAATTATCTTTCTTAATTACAATGAGTTATTTAGTGGGTCCCATTTTAGATTTGTTCCTTAATTAAGTAGCACTAAAAAAATCATAATTAAATATAATAAAAAAATAATAACTAATTTTTAGATTTTGGTATGACTTGTAATTAAAAAGGTACTTTAGTAATTAGGAAAAAGATGATGTATTTAGTGTAATAAAGAGTCGTAAAGTATTATCTAGAATGATTTTCTCTGTCTGAAAATCAAGAACATCTCATCAATTCAAGTTTAATACATGTTTATACGAATGTAAGTTGATGATTTTCTCTCTTGTTTGTTATGAAGCTAATATGATTGATGTTAATCATAACACGTGATGGATTGATTTTGCTTCTACAATCCACATTACGAATTGCTTGTAAGATTTAAGAAACCCGCGGAAGCCAGTGAGAGCTGAGCGAAGCATCTATTCTGGAAACAAGATGCAGTCGCATGTGAAAGCTATTGGGACATGCACTTTAGTTTTTAGTAGTGGTTTTATTTTAGAGTTAGAAAAGACCTTTTATATTCCTAACTTTTCTAGGAATTTAATTTCAGTATCAAGACTTGTACCTTTGGGATATTCCTTCTTTTTAGAAGGTTATTCGAATATGTTTTATAAATCTAAACTTGTTGGATTGGGTACATTGTCTGATGGTCTTAATTTTCTCTCTTGATTTACAAAATGATTTCACTTAAAATGTTATGCATGTCCAAGCTGGCACTAAACGATGTGTTATGAATGAAGATTTCTCTATTTTATTGCATCGGAGATTGAGACATATCTCAATAGATAGAATTAAGAGATTAGTAAATGATGGAGTACTTATACTTTAGATTTTACTGATTTCGGTACTTCTGTGGACTGCATTAATGGCAAGCAGATCAACAAGTCAAAGAAAGGTGTCAAGAGGAGTTCAACCATATTAGAAATCATACATTCAGACATATGTTGTCCAGACATAGACGCATATGGTCAAAAATACGTTATCACCTTTATAGATGATTACTCACGATACATGTATCTCTACATGCTTCATAATAAGAGCGAAGCATTAGAAGCCTTTAAAGTTTTCAAGGCTGAAGTAGAAAAACAACGCGAAAAGTAAATTAAGATTATGAGAACTGATAGAGGTGGTGAGTATTACGGTAGATATACTGAGGATGGACAAGCACCAGGTCCATTTGTGGAATTTCTTCAAGAAAATGGGATTGTTGCCCAATATTCCATGCCTGACTCTCCAGATCAAAATGGTGTAGCAGAAAGAAGAAATCAAACTTTATTGGACATGGTGCGTAGTATGTTAAGTAGCTCTAAGCTACCTAAGTCCTTGTGGATTGAATCTCTTAAGACGACAGTGTATATATTAAATTGAGTTCCAATCAAAGTTGTCTCAAAGACACCTTTTGAATTGTTCAAAGATTGAAAATTGAGTTTGACACATATACGCGTATGGGGATGCCCGTATGAAGTGAGAATCTACAACCCACAAGAGAAGAAACGGAATCCTAAGACCATTAGTGGATATTTCATTGGATATGCCGAAAGGTCTAAAGGATACAAATTCTATTGTCTATCTAACAACACTAGAATTGTGAAATCAAGAAATACCAAATTTCTTGAGAATGACTTAATTAGTGAGAGTGATCGATTTCAGAACACAAATTTCTGTAAGAAATCAACCTTCTACTTCAAGTCAAAGATTGATTGTCATACATAATACCCCTCAAGTTCAATTGGGTGTTGAGCAACCAATCAATGAGATTCCACGAGTCGCTGAAGATGTTCCACTTTTAGTTGTTCAAGAAATTTCAAAAATTATTGAACAACCTATTGAACAACATGATCCTCAGGAAAATATTGGTGCAACATTAAAAAGATCTACTAGAGAAAAAAATCAACAATTTCTAGTGACTTTATTGTATATTTACAAGAATTTGACATTGGAGTCAAAAATGATCTTGAGTCCTTTTCACAAATCATGAATTGCAAAGAGTCAAAATTGTGATATAATGCCATGAAAAAAGAGATGAATTCCATGAAAAGTAATGAAATATGAAATCTTATCGAGTTGCCTAATAGTATAAAAGCCATTGAATGTAAATGGGTCTTTAAAACTAAAAAGGAATCATTAAAAAACACAGAAAGATACAAGCAAGACTCGTTGCTGAAGGATTCACTCAAAAGGAAGGAATTGACTACACATAGACCTTTTCTCCCATGTCTAAAAAGGATTCCTTGAGTA
The DNA here is from genome assembly GCA_003996215.1 of Jaltomata sinuosa. Classification (NCBI taxonomy): domain Eukaryota; kingdom Viridiplantae; phylum Streptophyta; class Magnoliopsida; order Solanales; family Solanaceae; genus Jaltomata; species Jaltomata sinuosa. Next base: position 824,995 of record QJPP01000567.1, read on the forward strand.
TTATATTGGCATTAGTAGCCCATTTTGACTTAGAATTGTAACAGATGAATGTGAAAATCGCATTTCTCAATAGTGATCTAGAGGAAGAGGTTTATATGAAACAACCTGAAGGATTCTTCTCTAGGAATGGTGAGCATTTGGTATGTAAGTTAAATAAATCCATATATGGACTAAAATAAGCTTCCCGTTAATGGTATTTGAAATTTCATAATGCTATCTCTTCATTCGACTTTGTTGAGAATATTATGGATCAATGTATATACCAGAAGGTTAGCAAAAGTAAAATATGTTTCTTAGTTCTATATGTGGATGATATCTTACTTGCATCCAATGATAAGGGAATGATACATGAGGTGAAATAATTTCTCTCTAAAAGTTTTGATATGAAAGATATGAGTAATGCGTCTTATGTCTTTGGCATTAAGATTCATCGAGATAGACATCAAGGTACCTTAGGTTTATCTCAAGAATCATATATCAATAAAATCTTAGGGAGGTTTCGAATGAAAGATTGTTCATAAGTGTAGATCATATTGTGAAGGGTGATAGGTTCAATTTGAATCAGTGCCCGAAGAACGATCTTGAGAGGGAACAAATGAAGGATATTTCATATGCTTCTACTGTCGGAAGCTTGATGTATGCTCAGGTTTGTACAAGATCTGACCTAAGATTTGTTATTGGAATTTAAGAAAGATATCAGAGTAATCCAGGTCTTGATCACTAGAGAGTTGCGAAGAAAGTCTTAAGATATCTTCAAGGGATAAAAAATTACATGCTTATGTACAAAGGATTAGATAACTTGGAAGTCATTGGCTACACTGATTCAGATTTTGCTGGCTGTTTTATTTCTCAAAAATCAACTTTGGGATACATATTTATGTTTCGGTGGAGCTATATTTTGGAGAAATGACAAACAGACTCTGGTTACTACTTTCTCTATGGAGGCTGAATTTGTTTCTTGTTTTGAGGCTACCTCACATGGTGTATGGTTGAAGAGCTTCATATCTGGGCTGAGAATTGTCAACTCAATCTCTAAGCCATTAAGGTTATATTGTGACAATTCAGCTGTTGTCTTTATGGCTAAGAATAATAAAAGTGAAAGTCGAAGAAAGCATATTGACATCAAATATCTAGCCATAAGAGAACATGTTAAATATAAGAAAGTGATCATGAATACGTTAGCACTAAACTGATGTTAGCTAATCCTTTAACTAAATGCATGCCACCGCAGAAATTTAAGGATCATGTAGTCACAATGGGACTTAGTTCCACTATGTAAAAGTTTCGTTGTAACAACGAATGTTAATGAAACTCTATTTTATATGACATTTCTCATATTTATTACTGTGTGCACATTAGGTTACTAAAGTATGGACCTAGAATAAATATTGGGTTGGTTCATTACATATGCAAGTTAAGGCTTAGAGGCATAATGCATTGTGATACATAAAAGATACTACTCGCTCTTAGAGAAACTATCGTCATGATTCGTGTAATATATTTCACTTATGGAATTAGAGTATACGGACCAAGTGGGAGAATGTTAGCATTGACTAAAATGGTCTGTAACCTTCATGTCTGTAACCTCTATGGGAAGTTATAACTCCCTCTCCCATTAATCAACTGCCAAAGATTTGAATTTCAAATCCTTCGTAACTGCTACCAAAACTACCATTATATTAGAATCTCTTGATAGGAGAACTTCTATAAATAGTGCAGATCCATACAAGGTCCCTAAGCACAAAATTCTCCAAAACTCCATACCATCTAAAGAGAGGTTTGAGTGCTTAGAAGACTCACCGGATTGGAGAACAAATGCCGACGATGCCAACACTATGACTACTTCTGTAATAATTGGGTTTGTCATTACGGGTAAATATTTTGTGCCAAGTTTCGGGTTAGAAAACTTTCAAGTTTGGGAGTTGAAAATTCTGGGCTAGGCTAATCTCGACCAATTTTGGAGTGAGATAGGGTCTAGGGCAATCTGGGTAAGGATTGGGTTAGATGTCCTAGTTCAAGCTAGTTTTCCTTGTAGCTAGGATATAGAGTAGTCCAGGGAATTTTTCAGAATCGAATTTGGGTAAGTAGAGCTCCCAAAATCGAGGTTGATATGAAGGGGTTGTTCCAGAATATTAGAAAAATAAGTGTGTTGTAAAATGGATCAATTTTGAAGATTTCTCGACATTCTGTCCGTGAAAAGTGCTACCGCTCCGCCACGGTGACCTTCGCTATAGCAGAATAATTACCGCTATAGCGAAAGTCAAGACAATCAACCTCCGCCATAGCGGTTGACTCCGCTACGACGGTACCGCTATAGCAGAGTAGGGACCGCTATAGCAGAGCGATGGGACCAGAAAACCCAAAAAATGGGTTTTTAATTTCATTCTCTTCCCTTCTGCCCCAAAAACACATGAAAGCTATTCCAAAAACTCTCGTAGGCTGCTCCAAGGCTTGGAAGCTATGGAGAGGAGGAATTCCAATAAAAAGGACATGAAATCACGGATTCGGGCTTGCAGGACCGCTAAGAACGCCTCCATGGAGCCTGAAATGCACGGTTGCAGCTGCTTGGCGCCCAGGTAGGCTAGGTTTTCATTGAGTAGATAGACCTACTTACATTCCTTATTTATTGTATAGTGGAAAAGGAGAATCCATGATTAGGCCTCCGGACACGGAGTCTGGTGGATTCAGTGTTGGTTATGTAGGTGTTAGGAATTGGTTAGATTGAATTGTGGATTATTGATAATTATTTGGGACTGTTTATATTGTCCTGGTATGATAAGATGATAGGGCTCAGAGATTGGGATGTCGGGAAGGTTCAGGGAACCGGGAATTGCAAGAATAACTAAATGGGTATGAAAATGGGAAACTACTAGGTGAGGTTTCGGGAATACGAAGGGTATGATAAGTAGTGTTGGTTTTGCTAAGGACTGAGGGGTGGTAATTCACATTGTTATTATTTATGCAAGTCCAAAATCAATATGGTTATAAATTATGCTAAAAAGGGAACCTTTCATTATTCATAAATAAAAAGTGAGTGTGTTTGGCCTCTAGACAGAGATCGAGGCTAAGTTATATACCTGGGAAGGAGGGTAGGTGATGTCTTACGATTCCTGTGAATGTTCTATATTCTTGTACTCTTATCTAAGTGTTTGTATGAAATGCATTACTTAGAAGAATTGTTTAGAATGTCTAAGGGTCCTGTTTTAAAGTCTGTGGATTGAACGGTGTGTTGCTTGTTGGTTTTACAAGTTATTTGTTCATTATTTGACTGTGGATTGATTGACATTCGGTTGGCTAGGGTACCACGCCTGGTACAGGTATAACAAATGGTTGGCTCGGGTACCACACTTGGTACGGTATACTAATGGTTGGCTCGAGTACCACGCCTGGTACGGATTTATTTTAATGCATCATTGCATTAATATTATTGTATTGCATTGACTGTTATTGGTTTCGTGAGTGGACCGGGCTGTTTTATTAAAATGTGATATTTGTTGATGGTCCTTGAGTGACCGAGAATCCTGTTATATCTATTGATTTGGTCTTGGTGTAGGCCGGGTTGTTATGGTATATAGTAAGTTTGGTCTTGGTATAGGCCAGGTTGCTATATTATGTTATTAGTTTGGTCTTGGTGTAGGACGGGTTGTCATAGTATATTATGAGTTGGTCTTGGTGTAGGCCGGGTTGCTATATTATGTTATTAGTTGGTCTTGGTGTAGACCGGGTTTGTCATGTTAACACTAGATGTGTGAGGGGGATCCGGATGGGTCCGGACTATTTAAAAGAGCTTATGTGCTCATAAATTGATGTCATTAAGTGTAATAATGGTGGTCATGAAATATCATGGTTAATAAGCTAAGGGTGGGTCTTGGTGTAGACCGGGGTAGTCTGTTGAACACTTAGGTGTGGATGGAGGACCCTTGGAGGGTCCGGATTATGTGATCAAAGAAGGGATTTAGATGTAGCTCTATGGTGGTCATTGAAGGTGTCAATGGTTATTAGGTGAATTGCATGTGGTTGGTAAATATAGAGGAAGACTGAGAGTCTGGGTGTGGTTATTGGTTAGTATAACCAGGTGGTAAAGCTGTCCTAGAGATCCGGGAAAGTTTGGAAAATGGTAGGTAATACTTGGGTACAAGTGGTTTGGTTGGGCAGTGGGTCGGATTTAGTCTGGGTATTTGGTCAAGGTAGTTTACTGGGGTAAAGGTTAAAGGTGACTTGGAAAGTCTACGTGTCAAGGTGACTTGGGAAGTCTGGGTGACAAGGCGACCTTGAGAAGTCTAGTTATGAGTGAGGCTTGGGAAGTCCTAGATGTCAGGGTCAAGACTAAGGGTGAAGGAGGGAACTATAATGTTTATTTTCATGTTTTTCCATGTTTTCCTATATGATGGTACGTGTGGATTCGGGTCGACCGATGATGCCTACCAGTACGTGTGGTTGTACTGACTCTACTCTTGCTATACCTTTTTGGTATAGTCTGGTTGCAGGATTGGTGATGTTTCATAGGTACATGATGATGGTGATCTCCAGCAGCTTATGTCCTTCGATTCCATGATGGAAGTTGTGTCTCTTTTACATGTTCTGTATAAATCTTGTAGTAGCTCTTGTACCTGCTTAGACTAGGCCCTAGGGAGGGTATTTTTAAAGGTTGTAAAGGCTTTCCGCAAATTCTTTAAGTCATCTATTTTATGAACATTTTCTGTAAAAGAATTTCTCATGTATAAAAATGGATTGATTAATGGTTTACTTTAATTTCACAAGTTACCTGTTGGAAGGGTGGTGCGGGTTCGTCTATCTAGGTGGTTAGAGTAGGCACCCGCACGGCCCGGTAGGTTGGGTCGTGATAGATGGTATCAGAGCTTAGGGTACCGGTCTCTCAGTACAAGAGCAAAGTGTCAAATAGAGTCCTACGGATAGGTGTGTTGATGTCCACATCTAATCTTTGGGAAGCTATGAAGCATTCTAGGAAATATCTCTCCTCTTGCATTCCTTCTCGTGCGGTTTCGTTACTTGCTTGTATGGGTTGAGTCCAATTGGTATCTCTCGATTCCAATTGGTATCTCAATGAGGTAAAGGATGTCATTGGACTCCGGGTACGACAAACAAGCAAGAAGGATTGGAACCAGGAACGTTCCAATTGGTATCTGGCCGGGGAGGCTATGTAAAGGTATGGATGGATCGGCTAATGGTCATCCATGAGGCGAATGAAAGGTGATGAAACTGGTTTGATTGAGTGTCACAGCTTGAGACTCGTGATTGTATGTATTGCATTGTTTGAATGACTGCAATTTTGTGGTGTCTAATTGCTGAGTTGCCTTGAAATTTGTAGTTAGTGAAGAGTCTTAACTTGATTATCTATTAATGATTGAACGAATTCTTCTTTTGTAATTCAAGTGGAAAATAGTATGCTAAATGTTGGGCAAGGTCTTATCGTTGGTAAAAATAATAAGGGAAAAGGATATATACACTTGTGGGAACTCAGGTTTCAAGTAGTTGGTATGTGAATAAGTACCAGGGACAAGGATATTATTGCTTAATAGCGAGAGTTATGGTAAGACATGGATGATCGACTAATGGTCATCCATGGGACGAATAGAGAGTAAATTGTGTGACTTGATTTGGTTGTAACTTGAAGTTGAAATGTTGTGTTGTACAACTCTCGTGTGACTTGCTTGAAATGAATGTAAATTGTTGTCTACCGTGCATTTTGAGTCTGCAGAGGGTCATTAAGTTGAAAATTTTGTGTACCTTAGGCTGTGATAAGCCGTTAAAAGTCTTGATTTAAAAGTGGTACTGCATTTTTAAAAAAGGCTTATCATTGGTTAAGATGATAAGGGATTGAAAACTGTGACTGTAGGGAAGCTTCAATTTCAGGATAGTCGGGACTTGGTTGGGAACCATGGGAACAAGGGAGTCATTAGTGTGTAATGGCGGGAAGATATTATTGGAATAGTTGTCTAGTGTTAACTCTTTGTAATTGATAGTATTTTATGTTGAATTGTGATGCGTTTGATGCTGAATGGTCTTAAGAGTGGTTTAAGACCATGGCGGGATTTACAAAACTAAACAAAGGTAACTGGAAAGGGAAATGATACACTTACTGAAAATTTCAAGTTTCTGGGTTGTTATCGTCTGGACTGCGATAGCGGTATGGTTATCGCTACGGTGAAATCGCTATAGCGGAGCGACCACCACTATAGCGGAAGAGCACGAGGCAGAAGCCTCACCCTGTTTACCCCCTATTTTTCATTCATTCCCGGGGCATATAAAGGCAACAGTTGTATTACAGGCTGCCATGTGAAATAAGGAAATCGACTATAGAACTTATATAGCATGTATATCACGTAAATTGCATGAATACTTAGCATCCATGCGCGACCAAAAGAAAGGGTAGACATGGTAGCCCGGGGTATTGATAAGATAATGATTGACCATTGGTGAGTATAGTCACCCATGTGGAATTTGACAAGATAACCCGTAATTGACTGAGTAGTGTTGGACACTTCTCATAGGCTATGTTATGAGGGTGATTATTGATTGGTTTATTGTTGAAAATCCTTAGTGGTAGGGTCAATCAAAGGAGTGGGGTTATTAAAATGGATTTTTTAGCATTATTGTCTCTCTTCTTGACCATTATAATACCCAGTGTTACAGCCCTTTGAAAGGTAGGGGTGTATCGATTTTAGCCTCGGCTAGGGTGTAAGTGCCCAGATAGAGTTTCCCCTAAGGTGAGAGTTGACAAAATCTCAGGTTAGGATAGGTTCCAATAAAATTCTCGTTGTTGCGTGGTTTAGAGATTTATGGTGTCTCGGAGCATAGTTTTGATAGGAGTAAGGTGATATGATGATATTTGAGGGGCATAGTACCCCGTAGGAAGCTTCCGCGATGGAGTTCAGGTTAGTAGAACTCCGGGTGTAGCAAAAAAAAGGGTCGCCATGGTGGGATCTAGTCCCCTTGGCATGGAAAAAAAAATTATTTTGGTTCGTCCGTTGAGTATTTTTTTTGCTCCGGTGTTTCGATGAGGCCTGGGATTTCTTGGGCATTCGGGGAGGGGTAATCTAGTTTCCTTGTGTAGCTCGAAGGAAGGGATTCCTTGACAGAGTGGAAGTGAATTAAATTTTGGTTGAGTTGGGTATACTAAGGGATTTGAAAGTTTTGGTGGTTTGCGTAAAGTTAGATTTACGCTGTCATGATAGAGCGTCGAGGTTCAGAGGGCGGGCTCCTTCTTCTCTTTCTGCCTTAGAGATCGTTCGAGGATGAACGATAGGTAAATTGGTATCTGTTGTAATGATCGGGTTCGTCATTACGGGTAAACATTTCATGCCAAGTTTCGGGTTAGAAAACTTTCGGGTTTGGGAATTGAAAATTCTGGGCTAGGCTAGTCTTGACCAGTTTTGGAGTGAGGTAGAGTGTAGGGAAATCCGGGTAAGGATTGGGTTACATGTCTTGGTTCGAGCTAGTTTTTCTTATAGCTAGGACATAGAGGAGTCTGGAGGACTTTTCAGAATCAAATTCGGGTAAGTAGAGATCCCAAAATTGAGGTTGACGTGAAGAGGTTGTTCCGGAATATCGGGAAAATAAGTGTATTATAAAATGGACTAATTTTGGAGATTTCTCGACATTCTGTCCGGGAACGAGTGCTACCGCTCCACCACGGTGACCTTTGCTATAGCGAAATAATTACCGCTATAGTAGAAGTCAATACGGTCAACCTCCACCATAGCGGTTGACTCCGCTACGACGGTACCGCTATAGCAGAGCAGGGACCGCTATTGCGGAGCGACGGGGCCAGAAAATCCAGAAAATGGGTTTTTAATTTTATTCTCTTCCCTTCCGCCCCAAAAATAGATGAGAGTTATTTCAAAAATCCTCCTAGGCTACTCCAAGGCTTGGGAGCCATGAAGAGAAGGAATTCCGGTAAAAAGGACGTGAAACCATGGATTCAGGCCTGCAGGACCGCCAGGAACGCCTCCACGGAGCCAGAAATGCATGGTTACAACTGCTTGGTACCCAGGTAGGATAGGTTTTCATTGAGTAGATAGACCTGCTTACATTTTGTATTTATTGTATAGTGAGAAAGGAGAATCCATGATTAGGCCTCCGGACACGAAGTCTGGTGGATTCAGTGTTGGTTATGTAGGTGCTAGGAATTGGTTGGATTGAATTGTGGGTTATTAATAATTATTTGGGGCTGTTTATGTTATCCTGGTACGATAAGATGATAGGGCTCAGGAATTGGGATGTCGGGAAGATTCGGGGAATCGAAAATTGCAAGGATAACTAAATGGGTATGAAAATGGGAAACTCCTAGGTGAGGTTTCGGGAATACGAAGGGTATGATAAGTATTGTTGGTTTTGCTAAGGACTAAGGGGTGGTAATTCACCTTGTTATTATTTATGCAAGTCCAAAATCAATGTGGTTGTTAAATTATGCTAAAAAAGGAATCGTTCATTATTCGTAAATAAAGGGTGAGTGTGTTTGGCATCCAGACGGAGGTCGAGGCTAAGTTATATACCCTGGAAAGAGGGTAGGTGATGGCTTACGATTCCTGTGAATGTTGTATATTCTTGTACTCTTATCTAAGTGTTTGTATGAATTACATTGCTTAGAAAAATTATTTAGAATGTCTATGGGTCCTGTTTTATAGTTTGTGGATTGAACGGTGTGTTGCTTGTTGGTTTTACAAGTTATTTGTTCATTATTTGACTATGGATTGATTGAAATTTGGTTGGCTCGGGTACCACGCCTGGTACGGGTATAACAAATGGTTGGCTCGGATACCACGCCTAGTACGGGATACTAACGGTTGGCTCGGGTACCACGCCTGGTATGGGTTTATTTTACTGTATCATTGTATTGATTTTGTTGTATTACATTGACTGTTATTGGTTTCGTGAGTGGATTGAGCTGTTTTATTGAAATGTGATATTTATTGGTGGTCCTTGAGTGACCGAAAATGTTGTTATATCTATTGAGTTGGTCTTGGTATAGGCCGGGTTGTTATGGTATATTGTGAGTTTGGTCTTGGTATAGGCTGGATTGCTATATTATATTATTAGTTTGGTCTTGGTGTAGGCCAGGTTGTTATAGCATATTATTAGTTTGGTCTTGGTATAGGCCGGGTTGCTATATTATGTTATTAGTTGATCTTGGTGTAGGCCGCTCTTGGTGTAGGCCGGGTTGTTATGGTATATTGTGAGTTTGGTCTTGGTATAGGCCGGTTTGCTATATTATGTTATTAGTTTGGTCTTGGTGTAGGCTGGATTGTTATGATATATTGTGAGTTTGGTCTTGGTATAGGCCGGTTTTCTATATTATGTTATTAGTTTGGTCTTGGTGTAGGTCGGGTTGTTATAGCATATTATTAGTTTGGTCTTGGTATAGACCGGGTTGCTATATTATGTTATTAGTTTGGTCTTGGTGTAGGCTGAGTTGTCGTAGTATATTATGAGTTGGTCTTGTTGTAGGTCGGGTTGCTATATTATGTTATTAGTTGATCTTGGTGTAAACCGAGTTTGTCATGTTAACACTAGATGTGTGAGGGGGATCCGGGTGGGTCCAGACATTTAAAAGAGCTTATGTTCTCATAAATTGATGTCATTAAGTGTAATAATGGCGGTCATGAATTATCATGGTTAATAAGCTAAGGGTTGGTCTTGGTGTAGACCGGTGTAGTCTGTTGAACACTTAGGTGTAGATGGAAGACCCTTGGAGGGTCCGGGTTATGTGATCCAAGAAGGAATTTAGATGTAGCTCTATGGTGGTCATTGAAGGTGTCAATGGTTGTTAGGTGAATTGCACGTGGTTGGTAAATATAGAGGAAGACTGAGAGTCTGGGTGTGATTATTGGTTAATATAACCTGGTGGTAAAGCTGTTCTAGAGGTCCGGGAAAGTCTAAAAAATGGTAGGTAATACTTGGGTATAAGTGGTTTGGTTGGGCAGTGGGCCGGATTTAGTCTGGGTATTTGGTCAAGGTAGTTGACTAGGGTAAAGGTTAAAGGTGACTTGAAAAGTCTACGTGTCAAGGTGACTTGGGAAGTCTGGGTGACAAGGCGACCTTGAGAAGTCTAGTTATAAGTGAGGCTTGGGAAGTCCTAGATGTCAGGGTCAAGACTAAGGGTGAAGGAGGGAGCTATAATGTTTATTTTCATGTTTTTCTCTGTTTTCCTATATGATGGTACGTGTGGATTCCGGTCGACCGATGATGCCTACCAGTACGTGTGGTTGTACTGACTCTACTCTTGCTATACCTTTTTGGTATAGTCTGGTTGCAGGATTGGTGATGTTTTATAGGTACATGACGATGGTGATCTCCAGCAGCTTCTGTCCATCGATTCCATGTCAAAGTTTTGTCTCTTTTACACGTTCTGTATAAATCTTGTAGTAGCTCTTGTACCTGCTTAGACTAGGTCCTAGGGAGAGTGTTTTTAAAGGTTGTAAAGGTTTTCCGCAAATTCTTTAAGTCATCTATTTTATGAACATTTTCTGTAAAAGAATTTCTCATGTATAAAAATGTATGATTAATGGTTTACTTTAATTTCCGCAAGTTACCTGTTGAACGGGTGGTGAGGGTTCATCTATCTAGCCATAAGAGAACGTGTTAAAGATAAGAAAGTGGTCATTGAACACGTTAGCACTGAACTGATGTTAGCTGATCCCTTAACTAAAGGCATGCCACCGCAGAAATTTAAGGATCATGTAGTCACAATGGGACTTAGTTCCACTATGTAAAAGTTTCGTTGTAACAACGAATGTTTATGAAACTCTATTTTATATGAGATTTCTCGTATTTATAACTGTGTGCACATTCAGTTACTTTGAGAAATATCGCTAAAGTATGGACCTAGAATAAACATTGGGTTTATTCATTACATATGCAAGTTAAGGCTTAAAGGCATAATGCATTGTGATACATGAAAGATACTACTCGCTCTTAGAGAAATTATCGTCATGATTCGTGTATTATGTTTCACTTATGGAATTAGAGTATACGGACCAAGTGGGAGAATGTTAGTATTGACTAAAATGGTTTGTAACCTCCATGCATGTAACCTCTATGGGAAGTTATAACTCCCTCTCCCATTAATCAACTGCCAAAGATTTGAATTTCAAATCCTTTGTAACTGCTGCCAAAACTGCTATTAAAAGTTTTTGATGGGAGAACTTCTATAAATAGTGCAGATCCGTACAAGGTCCTTAAGCACAAAATTCTCCAAAACTCCATACCATCTAAAGAGAGGTTTGAGTTCTTAGAAGACTCACCGGATTGGAAAACAAATGCCAACGACGCCAACACTCCAACTACTTCGTAACAATGGCTGGAGGTATGTCTATAACTATTTTCGCTGCGCTATTGCTCTGTAATTTCTAACAAAGAATTCTTCAAATATATATAAAAGAGGATCGGAGTAATAATTAATCTATATACAAAATATAATTTTTTAAAGAAAATTGTTCAAGTGATAGACCCTTTATCAACTGTAGCTCCATCCCGAGTAGTGTACACCACTATGAACATGCAATGCAAGTGCCTTCAACCAAAGTTGAGTCGCTCTCGTTCATAATCTAGGAAAATCTCCATAGACTATACTAGTATACTTAGTTATACGTTTTTTTAATTAATTAGTATATATTTAAACCCTCTCCATTATGTCATTACTTTTTTTCTTTCTAGCTGACTTACTTGAGATGTTGAATCCATTCCAAATACGAGTGTGATTAATTCCTCGGGAATCGATGGAGGATCTTTGATAGAGACACTAAAATCTTGTATTATTAGATGAATTTGAGAACAGTGCCTTCACTTGAATACAAATAACAAAATTCGAATAAATTTATGAATACAAAAACCATTAAAGAGATGGTGGCCGAATGGGCACCGTAAACATGTCTACAACTTGTGGGAACAAAGACAAAGGAAGCTTGGAAGCTAACGAAAAGTGAAAAAAGCGAAGAAAGATGCGCGACAAAGGGAGAGATCAGTTAGTTTTTAGGAAAATAAAAATAGAGAAAACTAACTCTATTAGGTATTCTACATCGATCACTCCTTAGTTGGTGTCCTCTAGAAGATGATAAAGTGTGTGTTGGTTCTTAGCTACACTTGGCTCTAAAAGAATATAGAGGTGTATGTCGAAGACAAAATAATTAAACAATAAACCGATAGAAAACTAATAAGCTCCTCTTTGAATATGATTAAAATCTGGTCAAATCAGTTTTTAATTTCTTTTCTAGTTTTTTTTAAGTGTTTGGTAAAGTAAAAAAATAATTTAAAAAGTTAAAAATTGATTAGTACTCTCTTTTCTCTCATTCTCATCCCGCTTCTCCATCTTTTCCTTTCTTCTACAACAAAAAATTGTTTAACAACACTTGTTTACCAAACACATTAACAATTTTTTTTCAGTTTCAACACTTTTTATCCAAACACTTATCTACTTGTTTATATGTACTTATTTTCAGCTTTTAATCACATCTCCTTAAAATTTACTTTTTAAAGCAAATCCAAATAAGCTCTAAATCTTGGTCTCTCTTTTAAATTTGCATCTCCATAGATATGTAATGATTGGTGATGCAAAAATCATTTGATTCTGAGCTTGATGCGTATTTCTGTGTCAAAATTAAAAATAAACTTGTGTTTAAATTTAATGAGTGGTGTATATTTAAATCAAAAATATATTTAGTCTTTTTCCATAACTAAAAATGGAGTAATTTTTTCCGCTTCTCACATTCCCACTAATGATAGAAAGAAGCAACATGAAATGAGAAAAAATGGGGGCAAGTGCTTTTAACCGGCCAAAATAATACAGAGACGTGTCTCGTTTCAAAAGCATGTATTATTTTGGTGTGCTTTATTTTTTTAAGGAAGAATTAATGACTCAGGTCCAGATCGAAATATATATTTTCTTAAAAAAAAAATTAAAGAATCGAAATCGAAAAAATCTGTAGGGGTGCTTTTGGTTGGATGGTGATTCGCTGCGTCGTCCTCCGCAATCTTGGAAGGGGTCATCAACCTCATATTTCTCTTCTGCTTTGCTGACATCTGTCCTTTTCTATGTCATCTTTCCACACCCCGCTTTCTATTTCTTTGCCCTCCCTTCTCCAATTTAATTACCAAAATCCCAATGCTTCTTTTTTTCCCAACCTTCTTTTAAGTGGATTTTCACAAATGCTTCATTATAACTGATATAGAAGCGATGCACATATTATTCCTATATCGGATAGGTCACTAAATTGTCTTTCTTGCTTATTTAATATATAATCATAAATATCTTTCAACTATTTGAAATAGAATAAATATATCCTCTATTTTATTTTGGGCTAAAAAATACCCTTGTCGTGGACCATAAATGCCCTCCAACTTAACACTTCATTTTCTGTCATAATTTGGCATCCACGTGACCGTTCAACTAGGACAAGACCTGTTTTATTTTGAATAGTTTGGAGGTATTTTTGGTCCTTTTTCGAATAAAAATTTATGAATTGAAATATATTTAACTATGATAATTTTGCAAGACATAAGTGTGAGAAAAAATCTATTAGAATCACGTGGCGATCTGAAAAATGTATTTAGAAAGATTTATTTGAAAATGCAAGGTGTATCGAAAAAGTGACATGCAATGATAAAATTTATTAGAAATACAGGATCTCGAAAGGTCACCTTCAAATAACACCCTCGGACGAAATAAGAAATTGTGCTTATGGTGACACAGAGGAGAAGACAAAGGGGATAAAAATGTTAGAGGATTCAAGTGTGCGAATAAGCTTGTATTAATTTGAGCAGTGCAGAAATATTAATTGGCACCTTCAATGACTTTGATATATGGCACAAAGCCACTGGCTTAAGTACTTTAGGGCTCAAGCAGAACCTTTTGGTTGACTGAAACCCATTGACTGTATCTTATAAATAGTTGATCCTCCATCCCCCTTCACTTGTAATCCTATTCCGATTCTAAGAAAAACACAACAATCACTTTATTTTCTAGATCTGTTTTATACACATAATCATATTACCCTCAAACGTGTGATCTCAGCTCTCAAAACGTTGATAATTTTTTTAAAATATTCAAATCTTCCTTGAGTTCGGTGTCATACCAGTAAGTTTGTCTAACTTCAGAACTAAGAAATTAAGTATCAGGCTGTGATCATACAAAGTAACCTGATGATCTGTTATCTTCCCCAACTTTTATGTAACAGACGCAAATGCTTGAGTAAATAAAGGTTTTTGTGGGAGCGAGTTTTGCTGATAACACTCCCATTCATTGTAGAGGGGGAGGTCCTCATTCATTTACCAGTAATATACTATTCCTTCGTCCCTTTTTAGTTGGTATGGTTTTTATTTTTAGAGTCAAATAGTATGAAGTTTGATCAATATTTTAACATGTATTTTTTTTATCATATTGATATGAGAAAAATTGTAACTTATAGTATTTTTCATATAGTTTTTGAATATCTAAATTTTAATTATAAAATATTAAGTTAATTTAATTTAATTAAGCTTTACAAATCAGTCAAATTGACTCTCAAAGAAGCGCAACATGACAACTAAAAAGGAACCGAAAGAGTATTACTTTGTGTTCTTAAACTCTTGAGTTGTTAAGCTTTGTGATTTCATTGTTCCCTAGATTATCAATATTCATATCAAGTTTATCCGGTGATGCTGTCAACCTTGAAACTCAAACCCATCTCATTTATTTATATTGCTATTTCAATTCAATTATGTATTTTTTATTTATTTATTTTTATTCTGTTCGCATTAAATAAACAAGTTATAATATATAAGTTTCATATTTTGATCATCTCAGCCCGCCTATTCTTGAAATATGTTAATAAATTTAATTATATCATTTTAAGAGTAAATAAAGAAATTAGAACCATCAAAACGTGTTATTAAATTATTATTTTCAGGTATTAAGTACAACATTTGGTTCCTGATATTAAGTGCAACTTAAGTTATGCAAAATTAATTCTAGAAAATTAACTTACGCAAACAAAACTCTTATAATAAAAATGACCTTAAATTAAATAATTTCAAAATAACACAATCTATGTATTAAATTCACTCTATAATATATCTTATTATATTACTGTTCACCAATAAATAATTTATGCATTATAATTCTCACTAATTATACAGTATTAGTACTAAACAAGAGGCTTGAGCACACAACTCAAGCAAGTAGCTTTTGAATAACTGTTTGAGCTGTGTGCTCGCAGGGTCTCACTTCAAAAAAATTAATATTTTTTCTGTTTTAATTTATTTGTCTTACTTTTCGTTTTAATCTGCTATATATTTGATTAAAATATTTTGTTATGTGATGGACAATTACGTAAAAGATATTAAAAATTATAATATAAAATTTTGTTGACTCTCGAAATTGTATTAGTGTCACATAAATTGGGACCGAGAGAATAACACAATCAATATATATATATATATATATATATATATAAAGGAAGGTTTTCAACCCGGTGACGTGGCGCTCTCTATGGTCCAGAAAATCATTTATCTTTTTTCTCCTTTTTTGGCTTTTTTCTCATTTCTTTGAATTATTTTATTTTACAAAAATCATTTCCTTAATTCATACCTCTTCAATTACATAAATACTACTCTTAATTAATATTAGTAATGTCCATAACTCTCAAACCTTTCATGTTTATAACCCTCAATTATTTAATGTACAAGTTTATGATACTTTAAAATTACACTAATAATTTTTGTTTAGCATTTTATCTTATTTTTTTAATTAAAAATATCTCTCTCTCTCTATATATATATAAGAGGATCATAGACCCAATGATGTGGCATACCTCACAAGTAAGTATTCATATTTATCTTTTTTCTCCAATTTTTGATATTTTTTTCTAATTTTTAAAGATTTATATCTAATCTGATATGCTCAAAAAAAAAAAAAAGGTCACCTCATTTACAATTGAAACTGTTGTTACCAATAGTATGTGACTGTTGACTTCTCTTACTATCACTAATAAGTATTACTTTTTCTTCTCATGTCTATTTTGTAATTTATGCTACGTATGCATTCCGATGGTCAAGGATTTTGCGGATTCTGGCCGGTGAGTTTCTTTCGGAGGAGAAAGAATGAAATGAAGAGCTGATCAAAAGGAAAGAAGAATAAGAAGGATAGAAAATCTATATCTATATCTTCAATATTTACAACATATATCTATATAGTGTTGGGCATAGACAAGATTATGTAATACTTTCAGTTGTATTTTTCTTTCATTATTTTTTTGAAACTTTTCTCTAATTGTTTCCTTTATTTCTAACCGAAGGATTAATTGTATTGTATCCTATTTATCGAGTTTGATTAGATTCAATCAAGCCGTTGTAATTTGTTGCTCTAACATGGTATCACTTTAAGATCACGAATACTATTTTATTTTTTTGTCGTTTTCATTTTTCCATTTCTACCTCATATGTTTCATTCACTTCATTTTACTTGTGCTTAGAAATTCAGAAGGCACGAGCTAAAAGGTTCCCATTAATTACGAAACTCAATAGGCGCGTCAGTTGCTAATCAGTGAGGTAAATGTAAGTGTAATTCTTTATTCTCCTTCTTATTTTATTTTTGATTTCTAATGCCATATTATATTGAAAGAAGAGACTCGGCTTTATTCCGTCCATTTTCACTATTTGTTTGTTCGATGATGATTCCGATGTTGGTATTTTACTAAGCATGTAGAATGAAAATTGATCAATATTTTTGTTTTAATTGTTCACGTATTATTATATTGAGGCTTATCAGTTGTTAACGTAAAAAATATTGTATATTCTTTCAAGTGTGATGTAAATATGAAGTGATCCTATGTAAAAATATTTTTTGGAGACTTACAATTTATACTTGTAGAAGGGATTCTTTTTAAAGAATCTTTCATATTATGTTTGAGATTGTTATGTGAGAGTATGTTAATATTGAATATGTAGTTGAGGACGATACATGAAGCAGAGTTCGATAATATTAGTCCCTGATATAAATATTTTTATAACAATAGTTTCCAAACCAAGCTTGTAAGCCCTCAACTATTAGATCAGGTACCTGCTATCTCCATTAGGAAAGGTATACGAACTATCTTTATTCACTAAGGTTTAGACACATGAAAAAGTTTTCTTACTTTTTTTTTATCTTTACTACAACAACAACAACAACAACATACCCAGTGTATTCCCACAGCGTGGGGTCTGGGGAGGGTAGAGTGTACGCAGTCCATACCACTACCTCAGAGGTGAGGTAGAGAGGCTGTTTCCGATAGACCCCCGGCTCAAGGCAAAACAGTCTAAAAAAGGACGTAACAATGATACAGGATAAAATACAAGATAGAACTACAAGAGGCGATAGGAAGTAATATGTACTAACAAACAACAGACAGAAACAGAAACCGAGCACTGCCACAAAATACTACCACGAGGAATCCAAAAACAAGAGACTATAAGCGTAACACTACAATTACTAGTCGGGACACACTTCTGCCTACTACTCTTCTACCCTAATCCGCGTCCTCCACACCTTCCTATCTAGGGTCATGTCCTCGGTAAGCTGCAACTGCGCCATGTCCTGTCGAATCACCTCTCCCCAATACTTTTTCGGTCTACCTCGTCCTCTCCTGTAACCATCCATAGCCAACCTCTCACACCTCCGCACTCGAGCATCCGTGCCTCTCCTCCTCACATGTCCGAACCATCTCAACCTCGCTTCCCGCATCTTATCTTCCACCGATGCCACACCCACCTTATCTCGGATATCCTCATTCCTAATCCTATCTCTCCTAGTAAACCCGCACATCCATCGCAACATCCTCATCTCCGCCACCTTCATCTTTTGAATATGAGAGTTCTTTACTGGCCAACACTCAACTCCATACAACAAAGCTGGTCGAACCACCACTCTGTAGAATTTGCCTTTAAGTTTAGTAGGCACCTTCTTATCGCACAAGACTCCAGATGCGAGCCTCCATTTCATCCACCCAACACCAATACGATGGGTGACATCCTCATCAATCTCTCCATTTCCTTGGATAATAGACCCAAGATACTTGAAACTCCCTTTCTTTTGGATGACCTGTGTATCCAGCTTCACTTCTACGTCATCATCCTGAGTCGCCTCACTGAACTTGCACTCCATATATTCAGTCTTGGTCCTGCTCAACCTAAACCCTTCGACTCGAGGGTCTGTCTCCAAACCTCCAACTTAGCATTAACTCCTCCGCGAGTCTCGTCCACCAAAACTACATCATCCGCAAATAACATGCACCATGGCACCTCACCTTGTATTTGTCGCGTCAATACATCCATTACCAAGGCAAATAGAAACGGGCTAAGGGTCGATCCCTGGTGCAACCCCATTAACACGGGAAAGTGCTCTGAATCTCCTCCCACAGTTCTAACGCGAGTCTTGGCCCCCTCATACATGTCCTTAATTGATCTGGTGTACGCCACGGGTACACCTCGAGCCTCCAAGCACCTCCAAAGGACCTCCCTAGGGACTTTATCATACGCCTTTTCTAGATCGATGAACACCATGTGCAAGTCCTTCTTCCTTTCCCTGTACTGCTCCACCAGTCTTCTAAGGAGATGAATAGCTTCTGTAGTCGAGCGTCCTGGCATAAAGCCAAACTGGTTCTCTGAAATAGGCACGATCTGAATTAAAATATTGATTTTCCTAAGTTCTACATATTTTGCGTTAAAATTAGAAAATTGTAGCTATTCTGCTTCAATTTTAAAGAATTAGAGCTCTTTTTCTACTACATATTTAAAGAAATAGAACTCTGTGCATTATAATGTGTTGTTCTGCTTCGGCTTCTTTTAGTGATGTAAATTTCTGGACATTATATATATATATATAGAAAAAAAATCTAGGCATAGAATAAGTGATGTGTATCTCTTGGCCAAGATCTTATTTATTTTATTCTCCTTTTTTTTGTTTTTGACTTTTTTCTCATTTTTATAAATTATTTTATTTTAAAACCTCATCTCTATAACTCACGCCTCTTCATATTCATAACTTCTATTTTTAATTAATAATATTCATAAATTACATTAAATTACTTTAATTGTAAGAAAAATGTTACCTCCTCTGTATTCATAACTTTTATTTTTAATTAATAATATTCATAAATTACATTAAATTACCTTAATTGTAAGAAAAATGTTACTTCCTCTCTACTCTTTTTTGTGCCTATTGAATTTGTAAGAAAGAGCATTGGAAAGAGAGAATGACTAATTCCCTTCTATAATGAATACGCTATTTAATTTGTCTTTGTAGAATTCTTATTTTGTTATGCATCGTCTCTATTATTTTGTTGGTCATGGTTGTCAATATAACATGTGGATAAGAGACCCTTGTGTTAATAAATCTTTGCATAATTTGAAGCATAGCGAGCAAGATGTGAATTTGACATTTAATTTTCTCTAAGGCTTTTTTAATGTTGTTTGATGTAATATAGCATAATTGTTTTTCTCCAATATGTTTTTCCTATTTTTAGTGTTCATATACATGTAAAAAGTGTGCATTTCATATAGATATTACTATTAGAAGATTCAATAGTATCCATTTACTTATTTATATGTAATATAATGCTCATAGATAAGGTGATATCACGCTTTTTTTATAAACTTCAACTGTATTTTTTTTTTCTTGACACTTCTCTCTCCCAAATAAAATAGAATTTTTTTGAGTAATCTACTTCCCTTTAAACGATAATAATAACACAATAATAACTTTAACTATTTCTTATTTTTAAAAAAGGCATCTACATAATTCACACCACTTTACTTTCATAACTTCTATTCTGATTTTATCCATTAATTTTGTGCCTTTAACTCCATATAATCATCTTCATAACACTTCTACTCTTAATAACTCCCACTACTCCTACTCCTAGAATAAAGAAACTAATTAGGGAGAAGGTGATCGAATTTTTTTTTTAACTATTTACTTGATTATCTGACATCGATATTTATTAAAAAGGTAAAAGAAAAATTGATCAATACTCTATTTTAATTGTTATTATTGTATTTAAATTTTTTTTATCATGAAAATATTTTTCTTGCTGACTTTGATTGTCATTTTACTAACATGTTTTCTCTCTTTTTTCAATGATTTTTTTGTAATGCTTCAAAATTTAGTATTTGTTCTTAAATTCTGATGATACAAATTAATTGAGTAGAATATAAAAATGATGATTCTTCTACAAAATAAGAAGATATAAATAAATTAAAATGGTGAAATCTCATTTTATAGATAATTCTATCAGGGTATTATTATGTCATTGTTTAATAACATATATATATATATATATATATATATATATATATATATATATATATTTAAATTTTAAGTTTCGCTTGTTGATGTATTTGTTTAATATTTTATCGTATTTCACATTATGAGATATTTCTTAGACACTTAAGGAAGCATCGAAATATAAGTTGTAGATTAAAAGTTTGAAAACAATCTACATAATATATAATTAAAATCAGTGATAATATTATGGTTATACAATATAGTAAAAAATAAAATTGGTTAGAGAGAAAATATTGATTCTTTAACAACCGCGCGAAGCGCGGTCAAATTCCCTAGTAATTAATAATTGAAATTATTTAAAAATAATATAAAAAATTTGATTCACTATTCAAGTTTCATTTGTGCCATGTCAATTTGAACAAAGAAAATAACATATATTATTTAAAAATAACATAAAAAATATTATAAATCACGATAACTAAAAAAAATATATAATAAATTTAGTGACTTTTCAAATTATATCTATATAACATATGAGCCCGTGATACGGGATTATGTGTCTAGTAATACACTAAGGGGTCGTTTGGTACAGTGTATAAGAATAGTACCGAATAGGGTGTATTCGTAATGTTGGGATTAGCAATGCTGGAATTAGTAGTGTTGATATTAGTTATGCTGAGGTGATTTCTTATCCCGTGTTTGGTTTGATATATTAAAAATAACTTGCATTACTATATTTCTAAAAAGATATTATTTGTTTACAAAAATACGTTTCATATTTTATAGCTTTGTGTACTTTCTTTACAAAGCTTTATTATTCATTCTTAAAAATAAAAAATATTTTTTTTATACTCACTTAAATTATTTGGAGAAAATTTTCATATTGATAAACTGAAAATTAATAAGATATTTATAAATTTTTATTATTGAGCTCCCGATTTTTATTGACGTTTTCAAATGAAAAATAATCTTTTTTGAGTCATGATTAGTTTTTTATAGTGATAGTTTTCTAATCTTAACATTCTATAGTGATTAAAATAGGTTGAATGGTTAAATTTCTTTTCTAAAGTTTGAAAAATTTGATAATAAATGATGATCAAGTGGGCTAAAAGAAATGAGCGCGTATATATATATATATATATATATATATATATATATATATATATATATATATATATATGAAACAAATTTGAAGTCATAATACCTTGTATTGTTTTAGACTTACTCAAATGAAACTTAGCTACATATTAGTAAAAGGATGAAATACGTGTCTGGTTATCATGCATTAAGAAGACACTTTTAGCAATAGGAAATTTTATTGCCGGTAATTATTTAGACCTAAGAGAAAATTTTGTGGCATGATTATACTTGAAATTTTATTGAGTGTCCTCAAATATAATTTTTTTTAAAGATAATATTTTTAAAAATATTTTTTGTGCATCGTGCGGGTACGATACTAGTACAAATATAAAACATGAAAACCAAGAAAATAAATAAAAGCTTAGAAAGATATTAAAAAGTTTAAAAATAACTTGAGGATATTTTTATCTTTATCCATATTTATCCCATATATTAGAACCTATGTATTACTAATACCATGAAATATGATGTATTAGTTATACATAGCCACAAAAATCTTACCAAATAATGTATTAAATAATACCACCCGACCCCTAAACTAAACCAAATGACTCCGAGAAAATAAAAATAGAGAAAAGAAAGAAGAAAGAGCAGTAAGTGGCAATGCTGTAATTTCTGTGAATAATAGCAGCAAAAAGTGAAGTGGTAGTTGGGTTTAACGACCCCATTCTCTCGCAAAGGCAACATATTCCAGCACCTTCAAAGCACTAGTCTGCATTTGTGGCTGAGCTTGTGGCTGCAGTGCATTTACCTCCATTCTATTGTAAACCCCCCCTTTTCCCTCACACACTTCCTTAAATTGTCCCTCTTTCTCTCTCTCTCAACTAACTCTGAGAGAGACTCTCAAATTGGTCACCCCCACAACCCATGGCCGCCGCCAGAATTTCCTTCTATTCCACCTCACGAACTATTTATTTCCGCCATAGCCCATTTCTAGGCCCAAAACCCACTTCAAAAACCCCACCCGTTTTCCCATTTTCTCCTAATCTCGGCGCAATTCTGAGGTCTAGAAGAAAACCCAGTTTCACTGTTTGCTTTGTTCTGGAGGATGACAAGTTGAAACCCCAATTTGAGGCTGAGGCAGAGGATTTTGAGAAGAAGATTGAGGAACAGATCTCAGCTACCCGCTTGGCGGAAAAATTGGCCCGGAAGAAATCGGAGAGGCTTACTTACCTTGTGGCTGCGGTTTTGTCTAGTTTTGGGATTACTTCCATGGCTGTTATGGCAGTTTATTACAGATTTTCGTGGCAAATGGAGGTACAGGAACAGTCCATAATTCCCACTTTACTTTTCTTTTTGGGACTTAGTTTTTTCAGTAATTTTCTTTCTGTTTGGGTGTAGGGTGGAGAAATTCCTATTTCCGAAATGTTTGGCACATTTGCTCTCTCGGTTGGTGCTGCTGTAAGTTCCATTTCCGTCTTCATTGTGTGCTAGTAATAAATTAGTGGTCAAAAGTATTGTGACAGTTGAAAAACATTAACTACTTACTCCCTAATAACTGAATTTTCAAAAATATTTTTGAACTCTCTTGAATAGTTCCAAGAGAGTAACTAGAAATAGCAGAATTGGTACTATGGTGACTGATTTTAAAGGTGTTTGATGGAGTTGAATTGGAATTTTCAGGTAGGAATGGAATTTTGGGCAAGGTGGGCACATAGAGCGCTGTGGCACGCTTCTCTATGGCACATGCACGAGGTTTGTGTACTATACTTATAATAATTATACTTAAGTGGACAATTTGGGAGCTTAATTAAATGCCTCATTTCATACTTGGTGAAATAACTCTTTTAATACTTTATATTAAGATTCTTGTTACGTTAAATTGTTAATGCAGTCACACCACAAACCAAGAGAAGGACCTTTCGAGCTGAACGATGTTTTCGCCATAACAAACGCTGTTCCAGCTATAGCCCTCCTCAACTATGGCTTCTTCCATAAAGGCCTCATTCCTGGCCTCTGTTTCGGCGCTGTATGTTCTCATTTAACTCTCCTTCTTTTGTTTTGTATTCTCTTTTATTGTTTTATTGTCGTTCTATGTTCTATTCGGGGCAACACAAGTTGTGCTAGTATGATTTGGTTCAGACACAAATTCAGAATTTAGAATCAGTTAGTTCATAATGGTCGTGATATAAAATCCTTTTTCAAATAATGTAAATGATCCGAGTTGAAATGGTCTTCCGTTTGCAGGGGCTAGGAATCACAGTATTTGGGATGGCATACATGTTCGTTCACGATGGTTTGGTTCACAAGAGATTCCCTGTTGGACCTGTAGCCAATGTGCCTTATCTTAGGAAGGTGGCTGCAGCTCATTCGGTAATTAATTTAATCACACTGAGCGCGATTGTTAAGTAGTACTATTAATAAATCTGTCCGGCTATTCGTGTGAAGATCCCTATTAAATTGGTTGGTAAGATTTTCTAATGTAGTTGTTTGATATCTGAATTTGCAGCTTCATCATTCAGAGAAGTTCAATGGTGTCCCATATGGCTTGTTCTTAGGACCTAAGGTGCCTTTACACTTCCCTTCATGTTCATAAGAAATTTAAAATTACAGACAACATTGTTTCTACAGTAAACAAAAGCAGTACATAAGAGGAAACACTAACAATGGATTAATGGTGATTGATACAGGAACTGGAAGAAGTAGGGGGGCTTGAGGAGTTGGAAAAGGAAGTGAATCGACGGACAAGACTTTCAAAAGGATCATGAATGATTGATCTCTAAAACAAAAGTCATTTTACAATTCTTATCAGTGGGGGGGAATTTTTGATGTATTTGACAGTATAGAGAAAATGTAGCTTTGTTGATGAACTGAATTTGTATTTATGTAGGCTCTAAGGGAAAAAAAAAAGAGATTATATTATTTATATATTAGAAGCTACAGACCTGCGATGGATGTCAGTCCCCTCTCTATCCTCTATTTTGTTGCCAAGTCCCAAGGCTAAAAAGAAAGAGGAATCTGGCCTTTTGTTTGGGCACAACAAAGAAATGACATTTCAATAGACTTATCATGTTGTTGAATTTTAGTGTCAAATCAAGAATAATTGAGTCAAATCTAAATTAATTGAACTCGTTACAATAACAAACTGAGATCGAGAAGAGTCTAACTAACTGAGTCAAATTAAGCTCAATTTCGTTGAATTAAAAATTTGACCCCAACAACAATAACATATTTAGTGTAATTTCATAAGAGGATCTGGAAATGTAGGATATATGTAGAATTTACTTTTATCTTTGTGAGGTAGAAAAGCTACTTTAGATAAATACTCGATTCAAAAGAATAATAACAACAATAAAATGGCAAGATAAACAATGCAAATTATACGTTGCAATCTTTCTCATATTAATGATAAAAAATGCATTTTAAAATTTTGATCAAAGTTCATGTAGTTTGACCTCGAGAAGCGAAACAGTGACAAGTAAAAATGAACGGAGGGAGTCGGGGGCGGCTCAAGCATATTAGTGGCCTAAGGCGAAAATCAAATGGAGGTCTTAAATTTTTAAGAAAAATTTAATTATTTTTGTAAAGTTTACTTTTTAAATTTCCTAGATGCAAAGTTGTTAATTATTTTCGTATAATCCATTTCTTCTAATAATTTTTTTTCAATTAATAATATATATAACCAATGCATTTAATCGACATAATACTCTAGATATATCAAACTTCTTCTAATAATTTTTTAAATTTATATAAAAAATTTATTTTTTCTGTAAATTATATTTAATATTTTTCTTATAAAAAATCTATAATTTATTATTGCTAAAAAAAAGGGAAAATAAGACCCCTCAAATTTAGGGCCTAAGGCGATCACCTTTTTATCGAAAGGGTAGATCCCGCCCCTGAAGGGAGTAAATCAAAAACTACTTTTCACTATTACATTTTTTATTATTCCTAAATTATTCTCCTAAAAAATGTAAAATAGTTAAGAACCTCACTAAAAAAAGAAAAAATATCGAAATAAGTCCCAAAAAATCTTTTAAACTCTGAAAAATTCACTTATTTTGACTTATGAAAAAAAGTTTCAATAATTCATTTAATATGAGTTTGAGTTGAATCAAGTTAAAATGCATTTGGAGCAGAAGTTAGTGGAACTTGCACTTTTGAACGTGCTTCATTTGTTGTCAATTATACTTTGCGTGTGGGATTCTAAGGATAGCTGCTTATTGGAGTTTGGTCAGTACACGTTACTCCCTTCGTCCATTTTTACTTGTCCATTTTCCTATTAGCACATAAATTAAGAAGCATTAAATGATAGGGGTAATTTTATCATATTAAGCTTTGAATATAATAAATTTAATACTTTGGAAAATGCATTAGATAATGAATCGTATTTAATGCTAAGGGTAAAATGGATAGAAATAAGTAAATTATCCATTGATTTTATAAACCGGACAAGTATTGTTGGACATCCCAAAATAGAAAAGTGGCGGAGGGAGTATTAACTACACCAATTTCTGTTTATCTTCTCAACTAATATAGGTGCAATTTTCTTGATAAGACGTACTATTTGTCTACACTTATCATTCCTTCATGCAATGACATGTCTTTCTTAGGTTCATTTGGTGCATAAGGCTTTGGGAAAAAAATATCTACATCAATATCATGTATTATATTGGCGGTGGGAGAGTTGATGTTTGATATTGGTGCAAGAGTAACATCACTTCTCTATCCCTTTTTTTCCATCGCCTTAAAATTTTGAAATTGGGAAATTTTAAGATATATTCTAGATTTATCTCCATCAAATCATTTCACTCAAATTCTGTTAATTCCATTTAAAACCAAGATTGTTTTTGCATCGTCTAGTTTTGCTCTTAAAAGAAAGATTATACCATGTGTATGTCATTCCCCATTAGGGACATGACAGGTGTCATTAATATTATTTTTACTAAAAAATTATAATTGTACCCAGTCTTCTTCATCTTCTATCTTCTTATTCTTCCTTACCATGACTGCTACCACCCTGATTGTCCATGAGAAAACTTTAAACAACACTACTTACATTGTTACAATAAATACTTTTAGCGATAATAAGTATGTCACTTTAACAAAGAGTGCTAAAACTTTTACCAGCATTAGTTAATTGCCATTGGATCCAATATTCGCTATAGGCTTAAGGGGCATTTACAAAGAGATGCTAAAATGTAAAATTGTCACTAATAATATTGCCTCTGAAAACGTAATTTAATTGCCAACGTAATTTAACAACATTACCGTTAACTAATTGCTGCTAAATATTTTTTTTTGGTGAAGTGTTAAACAAGTAGCAAGTCAAAATTCAGCAACAAATTGAGTTCAACAAGATCTTGTAGGCGTTGTCAGGTACTGCGTGAAGCTGACTACAATAGATCGTGTGCTTATAATTCTTGTTAATTTTAATTTCCGAGGGTGAATATAATAAGTGCAATCGATGGATCGGCGGGCAGTGGGGATTGGGTGCATTGGTGTTGAGGAGGAGAATATAATGAGCTTAAATCCATACAAAACACACCCTAAATGTGAATGCTGAAGTATATTCAATTAATGAGATTTAATTCGTATATATATATAGTGTAAAATGTTTTCAGGTATAACATAAGTTATTGCAGCATGGACATCATCATGTGTTTGATAAGCTAGCAAATATGCTTATCATACTCAGCTAATGATAATTATTGTTTTGAGTAAATTCTTTACTAGTACTATATTTAATTCTTCCTTGAACAGTAATCCGCACGATATCAAGCAACTTCCGCATAACAATTAACTCCAGAACTTTTGGCAAGCAATAAGAAATTAGGCTTTAAACATTTTTATTTTTAAGAAAAAAGAATTTGGCTTTATAAAAAAGCCTCGCAAATTAAATGGAACCAAGTATCTCTTAGAATAATGTTTGATATGGTATCCTCCTTATCTGTTAGAAAGGAAAGAAGTAAATTGCTACAGAAACTTGAAGATTAAGAAGAAGGCTGAAACTTTTGAGATATATTTCTATCTAGATGTTTCATTACACCAGTTTTTTTAGTATATATAAAGTGTGAGGATTACAAACCATATAACAAGCAAAATATCTCACACTAAACTATGTACATATGTGGCTCACTAACCACCACTCATTTTAACTCAAAAGACTTGTCTACTATAAAAATATCTACTATCTAGGAGTTTCTAGAGAAATCTTAATTTCCTAACACTCCTCCTTAAGATTTTTCGTTGAAACTCCTTGCAACATCCTTTGAAACTCAAACTTCTTGGTAGGAAGAGCCTTGGTTAGAATATCAGCTTGTTGTTCTTCACTACTGCAATGCACCAGCTTAACTTCACCATTCTTCTCGGCATCTCTTAAAGCATGAAATCTGATGTTGATATGCTTTCGGATACTTTCGGATCATAAATGACACATTTTTTATCCTTAAAATTAAGAGAATAACTTTTGTGAAGCAACTGAGCAACACTCAACAAGTTTTGAGTCAAATTTGACACATAAAGAACACCAGTAATGATTTTCATACCTTCATCCGTAGGAAATTTTACTGACCCTCTACTTTGAGCTTGCACCAATGCACCATTTCCAAGCTTCACTTTAGTTCTATCAGATCTGTCCAAGCTAACAAACAGATTTTCATCAATCGCCATGTGCCTTGTGCACGCTCTATCGACATACCAATTACATCGATCAACATGTGATGTGTGCGAGGCCATGAATACCTCCTCCTCTGATTTTTCAACTTGGTGATCATCAGCGAAACTTGCTCGTTGGGAAGACTTGCCACTTTGATTTTGCTTTTGCCTGCAATACCTCTCAATGTGTCCATACTTCTTACAATATCTACATTGAATAGGAGACCTCTTTGCCTTCTGCCAACAATTTTTCTCCAGGTGGTTTGTTTTCTTACAAATACCATAAGGTGAAAATTTTCCTTTTCTCGATGAATCACCTTGGTTTCCACCAGATTTTATCTCTCCAGAGTTATCTAAGGAGAATTTTTTGTCTTCCCTTTGTTGCTTGAATTTATGCCTTACTTGAAAGGCATCTTCTACTATCCCTTCACTTCTCATAGTTACCCGTTGCTCTTGGACTTGCAATTTGGAGATCAATTCAGCTATTGTAAGAATAGTCAAGTCACAAGACTCTTCAATAGCTGAGATTTTTGATTCAAACTTCTCTAGAAGGCTGACCAAAATCTTCTCAACAACTTTCTGATCTGGAAAGTTTTCACCAAGTATTCTTATCTGGTTCACAATCTCCATCAGCTTGGAAGAGTATTCTTTCACACTATCTGAGTCCTTCATCTTCAAAAGCTCAAACTCCCTCTTCAAAGTTAAGACTCTAACAAACTTCACTCTGTTGCTGCCTTCAAACTCCTCCTTTAACTTATCCCAGGCCTCTTTGGCTGTTTCACAAGCCATAATTCTCGTAAGCATCACTTTCGTAAGACTTGAATGTATGCAAGTGAGAGCTCTTGGAGATCTAGTAACCAACTCATCATACTTCTTAATTTCATTGAGAGTTGCATTGTTTCTCAATGGCTGGACAACAGGTTCTCCGCTCTCAACAACTTCCCATAAGTTGAGAGCCCTCAAATAAGCCTTCATCTTGATCGCCCAAAGATGATAATTCTCCGCGGTAAAAATTAGAGGACCCGTCGTTGGCTGATTTTCTGGTGCCATGTCTTTTCAGCAACTAGATTCAAGATATTTGATGGGCCAATCAACAAGATCAGATTCATACCCCTTAGAAAATAAGCTCTGATACCATGTTAGAAAGGAAAGAAGGAAGGATTTGAAAAGCTACAGAGAGGAACAACAGAGAAAATGCAGCAGTAAATTGCTACAGAAACTTGAAGATTAAGAAGAAGGCTGAAGCTTTTGAGATATATTTCTATCTAGATGTTTCATTACACCAGTTTTTTAGTATATATAAAGTGTGAGGATTACAAACCATATAACAAGCAAAATATCTCACACCAAACTATGTACATATGTGGCTCACTAACCAGCACTCATTTTAACCCAAAAGACTTGTCTACTACAAAAATATCTACTATCTAGAGAAATCTTAATTTCCTAACATCATCCCTCTAAGTCCATTATCTATTTTATATCTTCATTGACTTGGCTCTGTCAATTGCCACCAAACCAACAAGTGCCAAATACAACACAGCCTATATATAACACTATGCTATACAATATTTATTATTTAGTTCCATGTGACTCTTAAGATAAAAAAGCTTTTGATGTCAACAAAGGCCGCTTTCACATTTAACCTTCTCATCCCACCGAATTGCATTACTTGTTTTAGATTGGTAAAGTGGAAAAGGCAACGATTATTCAACTATTTTTGGAGTTGACTCATTAGCATATATCATATGGCAGATCTACGTGTTATTTACTCCCTCCGTTCATCATCTTTACTTGTTCACTTTTCTATTTTGGGATATCCAACAATACTTGTTTAGTTTATAAAACCAATGGATAATTTACTTGTTTTTATCCATTTTATTCTTAGCATTGAGTACGATTCATTATCTAATGCATTTTCCAAAGCATTAAATTTATTATATTCAAAAGGTAATATGGTAAAATTACCCCTATCATTTACTGCTTCTTAATCTCTGTGCCAACAGAAAAGTGGACAAGTAAAGATGGACGAAGGAAATATTAACTATCCCTGACGAACTAAGTAATTATTGTTGCGCATTATGATCCCTTCATAATGGAGTAAAAGGTATACATCACGTTTTAGTTTCTTTTTGGATAATAGTGGTGTTACGATCATTCGATTATAACTTTTTCGTCGATAATAGAACTCAAAAAAAAGAAAGAAATCTTCACTACTTTTGTACCATTAGCCACGATAAGATGGGAAAAAGGCAAAGTGTTCTTCGAAGTGAGTGGGTGTAAAGGACACATGAATATCTGCACCTCCCACAAGCACAAACATTGAATATTTCTATCCATCAACAGTAATGCGATAGTTTGGAAGAGTGATTTGCTGAAAAGCTATCCCATGTCTTTTCCACAAAAACACACACTACTAGAAAAACAGGAAAAACCGACCTCAAAATACCGACATTCGGAGGTCGGTTTTCCCTGAAATACCGACTCAAAACCGACTCACAAGACCAAGTCGGAAAAGGCTTGGTTGGTTTCGTATACCGACATCGTGAGGTCGGTAAATACCGACCTCCGGATGTCGGTTTTAATTTTAATTCCAAAAATTAAGAATTTAATATATATTTTATTTTCTTTTATTTCCGACTTCCTGAAGTCGGTTTCTTTTTAAAAAAATATTATTAAAAATATAATATACTGACCTCCGGAGGTCGGTATTGTTTAATTTCTAATTTATTATCTTTTTGGTGTTCCGACCTCCGGAAGTCGGTATTACTGAATTTTTAATTTATTATTTTTTTGGTTTTCCGACCTCCGGAAGTCGGTATTACTGAATTTTTAATTTATTATTTTTTTGATTTTCCGACCTCCGGAAGTCGGTATTAATGAAATTTTAATTTATTATTTTTCTGATATTCCGACCTCTTGAGGTCGGTATTATTTAAATTTCATTTTCCTATTTCTCTTGATTCCGACTTCCTGATGTCGGTATTTTTGATAAATTTTCCAGAAATACCGACATCAGGAAGTCGGTATTTTTGAAAAATTTACCAAAAATACCGACTTCCTGATGTCGGTATTTCTGAAAAATTTACCAAAAATACCGACCTCTGGAGGTCGGTTTGTTGTCGATATTTTGCCATAAAATTGGCAGTAAATTGCTGCAATTTGAATTGCCCACCTGCATATTTGATAATGCATATATTCAACCAAAACCAGCTCAAATAGCTATCAAGACGATATTTTTCTATATTTACGTTTCACTACTTCAAATTAAACTTAAAATACGATCAAACAATCTAAAAAGTGTACAAACTATATATACTAAGTTCAAAATGTCTAGTAGTTAGGTACAACACAACTACTCATCATTAGCATCATCATCCTCATCCTCATCCTCTTCACCCTCCTCACCCTCCTCTTCACCCTCCTCCTCACCCTCGATATCAGACTCATCCACTAGGCATCGACGTTTATCACTAGCACAATGAGGAATAATCTTTCCCGACTCAAAAAGAGATTTTAACTGGGACTGAAGCTCCGCATACCTCTTGTTCTCTATCTCCTTTGATGCTGCAATCTGTTCAATCTGCTCGTCTCTTTTCTTCTCCCTTTCGTTTGATGCAGCAAGCTCGGCAGTGAGCATAGATATCTTCTCCTTCATTACAGACACGACCGCTTTATCCACATTATCGAAGCCTGAAGATGATGGACAATAAAACCAGGGTTTCTTCTCCGCAAAAGCCTTTTGTGTGTAACCATAGACTGAACCTCTTACTGGTTCACCCGCACTCTCTCGCCAAAATTGTTCTACTTTTTCATCTGTAAGCGGTGTGTCCTGACTTTCAGGAGGTTGAGTACTACGGTACTCCTGAATTCTTTGCACAAACGACTCCTATATTTAAATGAATAACTCTTAGCATATGAATATAATAGATAAAAGAAAAAAAAGAATAAAAAAAATAGTTTGAATGCAGTTCTTACATGTGTCTGTTGAGCACGTGTCTCACACCAACTTTCATCTGTGGAATTTTTTGGCGTCTTTGTGTGACAAACTTTGAATAACTCTTCCTGTGTTACAGGCCTACCCAAGTCTTTTTCCTGCAAACAACATGCATATAATGTGATTATTAATCTCCAAAAGCTACTTATCAAAAAGGATAATTTTATTTAACTAAATTAAGAAAATATACCATTCTCTTCTTTCTAGTAAGCTGGCTAATGGCCCCACCAGTGTGCAAAGAGCCGCCCTTATCCGATGCTCGAGCCTTCTTCCCGATCTCCCTTCTCTTAAGAAATTTTTCATCACTTTTCCAGAAATTCAATAACTTGGCCCACATATCTGGCACCACAAAAGATGGAACTCTATTTTCTGCCCGACAATCAGAAAATAGGCCACTAAGCGCCTTCCCAGCTCTATATTTGAAGTTACTTTGAACTTTATTCTCATGCTCAGGAGCCCATACGTAATATTTCTGCAATAAAAAATAGTTAAATATTTATTCTAGAAATGTGTAGCGAATTTAAATGTATATAATGTGAATTTAATTGAAAAATATTTTTACCCTAAATTCTATGAAGATCTGTCCTTGGATATTAAGTGGTATCGAACCCCAAGTCGGGTACATATCATTATAAAATGATCCGATGCAATTAAGGATTATTTTTGTCATTCCTTCATCCGGAAATAACCTGCAATACAAGATTAAACACTTGGAATATAAATTTGCAAATTAAAAAATTAAAAAATAAACATATAAAAAAAAAAGATGTAATATAGTTGAATAATACCTATATCCTATAGGCTCGATGATGAGTCTCTGGGTATGGTCTCTATCGCCTGACTGTAAACCACCTAGCCGTGGACCATGTGCATCTGAGTGCTGGGTCGTGGTAGTATTAGAACTCGAGCCACCGGAACCAAGACGAAGACCTGAAAGTCCAACTGATCCACTAGCAGCACTGGACTGACTAGTGCTGGCTGATGGCAAGGTAGACTGATGACCAAGATGGGAATAACCCTGTAGTGTTTGGTAACCCGAAGTGGGTACCATGACGGGCAAAGATATAGAATGACCAGAAAGTGGAGTCACGCGAGTAGAGGCATTATGTGACTGATGTACCGAGTGAGAAGCTGAGAGTGAGGCTCGTGGTGAGATATAAGCTCGCGGGGGCTCATCAGCTATCACGACCTCAATGGGTCTTTCAGAAGTATAGAGCTTTTTTTTCTTTTTTGAATTGACGGGTTTCTTTTGGTTAGCCTTGTTCTTATCTACCATCTATTAAAATGAAGGTGAAGTTAAAAGAAAAAACAGAGAAATGCTCAGGTTACTAATATTTTGAACAATAAACTTAACAACAAACACAATGACCAAAATTGAAAAAATTATTAGTATTCATTTATTCCTCATATATATATGACAGATTGACAGTACCAACCTATTGTTATAGCAGTTCCTTAAGTTGTTTTACCTTTTGAGTAGAGCTCATGTATCACATTAGAACAATATTCTTCTCTTTTTTTGTCTTCTTTTTTTGTTTCTCTTTAATGTTGATGGATTATGAAGTCTTTTAATTGACAATGTATTTTATTTTAGATACATATAACACATGAATAATTACACATGCTATCATATTATATAATTATAGTACCAAAACATATTTGGTCACTAATAAGGGCTGAGATATATAACTCAGAACTTCAGACATGACTCTTGATTAAAGAACTATAATTGAAGATTACATTTTACAAATCTAAGAAGGCTGTAAATATTAAAAGAAATATCCTCTTCGGATTCAATAATTAAAAATAATGAATACAACATGCTAATTGCTATTCATCCTCTTCGGAAGTTTCGTCCCCATCTATCCATTCATTCTCTTCGGAAGTCTCCTCCTCAGTTGCCCATTCAACTTCTTCATCTGTTGATTCATCCTCCTCGACATTTGGTATGTTGCTAACTCTTCTCTACTAACTTCTTCTAAAATGTGATCAGGATGCTCCAAGTTGGTTTCTAACTCAACGTCCACTTCTTGGTGAACAATTGCTATTTCGTTTTGATAAGCAACATCCAACACATTCTCAACTTCCACCCTCCCCATAGGCTTAGTTTTGATTACAACCCACCAATCAGACTTGTCCCTACGCAACGGATAAGGAGCATAGTACACTTGCTTAGCATTCTGTGCAATAATAAAAGGATCATAAGCATGATAAGTCCTGGTGTGTTTGACTTCAATGATGTTATGTTGCTTAAGTTCTCTTGTACCTCTGTTTGGTTTTGGATCAAACCACTTGCATTGAAAAAGTACAATTCTTTTGATTGGCCAACCAGAATACTCCACCTCTAGAATCTCCTGTAGCACGCCAAAATAATCAACGTTCTCATTTTGGTTTCCATCGCCACCTTTAACCCAAAACCCACTATTGTTAGTTTTTTTATTCTTTGAGTATTCTTCCGTGGCAAATTTAAAACCATTGACATTATATTGGGACATTGTATGAACTTTAATCGGTCCCCAAGAAATATCCTTGAAAAATTGATCAAATGTGTCGGCATTTTCTGAATTGTAGACCTATATATGGTTAGTAAATTAAAAATAGTGTTAGTAGAAGGAAGAGAACTATACGTTGTTGTTATTATGTATATATTATAACACTTACCCAATCAGTATACCATGTTGTAAATGACAAACACACTTGATCATGGCCATATAGCTCCACAAAATAACTGTAGTATCACATTAAAAATATAGTTAATTTTCTTAATGAAATTGTAGTTGAATATGTTGTGTAAGTATTTAATTTCCTTACTCTAAAAAGGGCTGGACTTCTGGGCAATTCAGCAAGACATGTAGCGCTGCAGATTTTTTCTCCTTTTCGGTAAGTATGCGCAATCTACGCCTTTTTGAACCCTTACCCGGCTGATTGAAGATTGATAATGGTTGTACTGCAGCATCAGTCTCGCATCAGCGTGTCGATTAGGTCTGTTTCTCAAGCACGACACTTGATCATCAAAGTAGTAAGAACAAAAGTGGGTTGTTTCTCTAGCAAGATATGCTTCAACTATAGAGCCTTCCACCCTATTTTTGTTTTTGACACTCCTTTTAGACTTGCCAATGGTGCTGCAAAATTTTACGTTAGATATGTATATAATTGAAGAAATAAGAATAAATGTGTTGTAGTTACTTACCGCTCATAAGGATACATCCACCTATTTTGAACTGGACCTCCCAGTAGGGCTTCGTGGACAAGGTGAATGGGAAGATGTTCCATCACATCGAAGAACCCAGGTGGAAGAATCTTCTCCAACTTATTACTGATAACAACAATATTTTCAGCCATCTTAATCAGATTTTCTACTCTCAATGTGCTGGAACACAAATCTTTGAAAAATAAACTGATCTCTGCCATCGGTTTCCATATATTTTCAGGCAATCCATTAAAAGCAATCGGAAGTAATTGTTCCATGAAAACGTGGCAGTCATGACTTTTCATCCCATGTAAGATTCCATGGTCCATGTCAACCCTCTTCCCCAAATTGGAGGCATATCCATCTGGCATCTTCAAACTCTGCACCCACTCACAAAATTTTCGCTTTTGTTCCATTGTGAA
Organism: Jaltomata sinuosa; assembly: GCA_003996215.1. Lineage (NCBI taxonomy): Eukaryota > Viridiplantae > Streptophyta > Magnoliopsida > Solanales > Solanaceae > Jaltomata > Jaltomata sinuosa. The sequence continues at coordinate 860,598 of QJPP01000567.1, forward strand.
TGAATAACTGGCCTTGGGCTTAAGCAACTTCTCATTGGCAGACTCTTGTAAATGTAACTCTGGTCGTCTACAGTGTTCCGGTAAGTCAAGTCTAGCCTTAATATTATCCTTTGTCTTGCCAGTTACATCCATTACAGTGTTGAATAAATTATCAAAATAATTTTTTTCAATATGCATAACATCAAGATTATGTCTGAGTAGATTATCCTTCCAATAAGGTAATTCCCAGAATATGCTCTGTTTAGTCCAATTATGCGCAACACCGTACCCATGGAATTTATACGGTGGTTCCTCGGTAATCTTTGGCAAATTTTGACCCCTCTCCCAAATATCATGACCCGTTAATATTGGCGGTGGACCATTGTGTTCAGTTTTATTCTTTCTAAATGCATATTTCATTCTCCTGAACTCATGATTAGGTGGCAAGAACCGACGGTGACAATCAAACCATGAAGTTTTCCGACCATGTTTTAATGTGAATGATTTAGTATCTTTCATGCAGTAGGGACAAGCTAACTTTCCAGCAGTCATCCACCCAGACAACATTCCATAGGCAGAAAAATCATTAATAGTCCACATTAAGGTAGCACGCAAGTTGAAATTTTGTTTACGAGAAATGTCCCATGTTTCAACCCCCACAGACCACAACAGTTTCAACTCATCAATCAAAGGTTGTAAGTACACATCGATCAGACCTTTTGGATTACGCGGGCTAGGAATAACACAATTCAGAAATATATATGGACTTGTCATACACATCTCAGGTGGAAGATTATACGGTGTAATAAACACAGGCCAACATGAATATGGTGCAGCCCCAACTGAAAAAGGGGTGAAACCATCAGCACACAAACCCAACCTAACATTCCTTGGTTCAGCTGCAAAATCTGGATAAGTTCTATCAAAATGCTTCCAGGCCTCTCCGTCTGATGGATGACACATGACACCAGGTGGTCTTCTATTTTCACGGTGCCATCTCATATGAGGAGCGGAGCTATTTGATGCATACAACCTCTTCAACCTTGGTATAAGAGGTAAATAATGCATCGTCTTAAAAGCAATTTTCTTTGAAATAGAACCACGCTTATAGCGAGGGTGTCCACAGAACTTACATGACTCTATATTGACATCCTCCTTAAAGTATAACATGCAACCATTTTCACAACAATCAATTCTGATCGAGGAGAGCCCTAACTTTGAAACCAATCTCTTTGCCTTATAGTAAGAATCCTTTATATTGGAGTCAACTAATTCATTCATAAGGTCTATCATAGAGTCCATTGCTCCTTGAGCAACATTCCAATCAGATTTGATACTTAACAATCTAACTGCAACAGACAATTGAGAGTGCGGACTCCCCTCAAAGAAAGGACGACTAGCATCACGCAATTGTTCATAAAAATTGGTGCTTCTTCATTGGGAGGTTCTTCTACATTTTCCCCAAATTCAAAATCAGAATGCATCCCAAAAGCATCATGAATCATATCCGGCATTCTAGAATCTTGGACATAATTATGTTCCTCAGATCTACTACTTTCACCAACAACAAAGTTACTAAACCTATTAATGTTACTATCAACTTCACCATGACTAGTCCAAACTGTATATCCTGGTTTAAAACCTTTGAACATAAGATGCATAGAAACATTCTCTGTTGTTTGATATCTCACGTTGCTACAGTTAATACAAGGACACCTAATCAACTTTGAAGTTAAAAAAGGCTCAAGTGTCTTTGCATGATTTATAAAACGAGTGACACCTTCTGCAAATTCCGGAATCATACCCGCTCGACCAGGATTGTTTCTATTATACATCCAACTACGATCAGGTTCCATCTACACAAATAATAAATCAAACTAGAGCTTAATTAAATCACATTTGAACTAATTCCAATAACTAAATCACATTAATACACATTAATTTCAACTAACAACTAACTACACTTTACTTATTTTAAGTCACTAGTTCAAAATTTTAACTTAATACACTTCACAATTTTAGGTCACTAGTTCAAAATTTCAACTAACAACTAACTACATCTTAACTTAT